>CM053582.1:282627161-282659804 GCA_028627135.1 Pseudochirops cupreus | reverse complement strand
TATGAGTCCATTACTCTCTTTTTTTTTAATAAATTAGTTTATTTATTTTCTTATTTATATCATTCATTTCCACGAGATTTTGAGTTACAAATTTTCTCATCTTTCCCCTACCCAACAACTCAAAACAGCAGTCATTTCAGTCCCGTCTGATTCTTTATGACCCCATTTGAGGTTTTCTTGCAAAGATACTGGAGTAGTTCGCCATTTCCTTCTTCAGTTCATTTTACAGATGAGGAAACTGAGGAAAACAGGGTTAAGTGATTTGCCCATGGTCACACAGCTAGCAAGTGTCTGAAGCTGGATTTGAGCTCAGGCCTCTCTGCATCATCTAGGTAAATGAAGTGTTTGTTCAAGGTATAACATCTAGTAAATGGAAGAGATGGGACTGTAACCCAGGTTTTCTGGATCAAGGATATTCAGTGTTCTTTTAACAACCATCTGTTAAGTCTCTACTGGTTTTTAGTTTGGGGTTTTTTTTTCAATTATCAAGTTTTCTTTTTTTCTCTCCCACTTCTTCTTACTTAGAAAAAGAAAAAGAAAACCCTTGCAAAAAATATGTATATTCAAGCAAAACAAATCCTCATATCGCCCATGTCCAAAAATGTATGTCTCATTCTATATGTTTAATTCATCACCTCTGTGTCAGGAAATAGGCAGTTTCTTTCATCATTGATCCTCCAGAATTATAGCTGACTGTGCTGTATTGCATGGTCAAAATTTTTAAGTCTTTCAAAATTGTTTCTTTTTACAATGATGTTGTTATGTTATAAATTGTTCTCCTGGTCCTACTCACTTTACTCTGCATTCATAAAAGGTCCATAAAAATCTTCAAAAAAAAAAAAGAAAAAAATCGACATTGCTGAAATAGTCATCATATACCACAAAGATGCTTTATTAAAAACAGAACACTAGGGGCAACTAGGTGGCACAGTGGATAGAGCAACAGCCCCGGAGTCACGAGGACCTTAGCTCAAATCTGGCCTTACACACTTACTAGCTACATGACCCTGAGCTAGGCACTTAATCCCAATTGCTTCCAAAAATAAAAATAGAAGATTAAATGCATATGGAAGATCTCAAAGAAGCCCAGTTTCATTGGAAAACTTATGTAATTTGTGCACAGATTTAGAAAATCTCCTAAGCCTCAAAAGTTACTGTTTTTATGGAGACCAAAAATACAGTTTAGGGCTCACAACATGAAAATATACTGGCATATACAGGCACATCAGTATAGGGGGAAGAACACAGTTTTTTAGGTCAGTAGTCAGGTTCAAATCCTAGTTCCGCCTTTTTCCTACTTATGTGACACTTGACTTTCTTTGGACCTCGTTTGTCAGATGATAGTTGCATGAAGATATTTCTAAGATCTCTTCTGATGCTGGACATGGAGTTAGGAAGGCCTGAGTTCAGATCCTGCCTCAGAACCTTGCTAGTTATTTGATCCTGTACAAATCAATTAACCTCTATCTACCTGAGATTCTTCATCTGTAAAATGGAGAGACTATCACCCATCTCCCAGGTTGTTTTGAAGATAAAGGGAGAGAGTATTTGTAAAGCACTTTGCAAACATTTAAGTACTATATAAAGAGTTATTCATTAAATCACAATGAAGACATTTATTATATCTTAAAAGCATTTAGCACAGCGCCCAATACATAGTAAGTACCCTATAAATGTTAGTTATTGTTATCAATATCTAGCGTTTAAACACTACTTTAAGTTTTCAAAACACTTTACAAACGTTACCATTTTATCCTCAAAACAACCCTGAGGGATCACTAGGTGGTGCAGTGAATAGAACACCAGCCCTGGAGTCAGGAGGACCTGAGTTCAAATCTGACCTCAGACACTTAATACAAAACTAGCTATGTGACCTTGGGCAAGTCACTTAACCCCAATTGCCCTACCTTCCCCCCTCCAAAAAGCAAAAAAAAAAACCCTCAAAGATATTATCCCTATTTTACAGATGAAGAAACTGAAGTTAAGTGCCTTGCCCAGGGTCATACAGCTAGTAATTATCTGAATAAGAGTTTGAACTCAGGTTTGTCTATCTAGACTCCAACTTCAACTCTCTGTCCACGTGCCACCTACTCACCTTTACAGAGGAAGAAGCAAAATCTCAGAGACAGAGTGATTTGTTCATCTAGTAGATGTGATAAGACTCAAACTTAGGACTTCCCTCACCAAAATCAGTACTTTGCTGTATCTTGGTTACTTTTCCTACGTCATTTTTAAGAAGTTGAACATTTGTTTTGTGTATGTATTAATTATTCAGGTGAGTTAATACAAATCCCCCAAAATCTCTGGGACTCAGTTTCCTCACCTGTAAAATCAGTGTTGGCTTAATCACTAAGGCTCCTTCCTGTTCTCAATCTGGAAACCCTATGAATGAAGCTGGTTAGTTCCTTTTTGTACCTTGCCTTCATTTCTAGCTGTTGACACCAGGTAATTACTACTAGGCTTTGCTGTAGACAGACAGACAAAGAGACAGGAATGAGGAAAACTTTAATTATATACCACCCCATGTTCTCAGTGTTTCCTATGAAGATATATAATTATTTATCTCTATCAAAATAGTCATTAGTTAATCCATTTTAAAAGTGTAAACACTCCAGACCCAAACAAATAAACAAAATAACAAATCTACTCAGCACAAAGTAGATTCAGGTTGTTGCGTGCCAACGGCAGACTGGCAAAGTTGGTTCCTCTCTAATAGGGAGCTTGCCTTCTTTCATTTCTCAGGTCTTCAGAGTTTAGAGCACTAATGGGAACTTCCATGCACTTTGAGCCTGGAGCAGCATTTAGTACACTGTGTTCATTGGTCCTCTTTAAGTGTGAAAGACAAACAACAACAACCCTGTATAATGACAGTGACATGATTACAGAACAAATGTTATCAACAGAGAGCCCTGAAAAGGCTAGAGTTGTGTCAAACTAGACTTGAACTGATTGGGAACAATATTCATTTTATAAGTACTATAGAGGGAATGTTATAGAATTCATCTCTTTGTTCTACAATATCTATTACCAATGCTTTGAATCTACCCATCAAGCTATTATATCAGCTCTAAATTCAAATATGACAGAAATTAGAGTTTAAGTTTTTCTTAAGAATAATAGCTTTTATAGGAAGAGATTCTCTTATTCAATTAACATTTTTCAAAGATGGTCATAGTGTCACTGGAAGAAAAAATCTCCACTCCAGATTGTACAGAAAATGGGGTATTCTGATTGACTATGTTTCTAATTAAGGGCTAATCAAAATTTTGTTGTTTTTGTTATAACCTTTGTTGCTGAAAATCATTCAAAAATTTGTCAGCACAATTTCCTGCCTTAGTAAACATATTATGGGTGGCAGGTCGAGGAGGGAAAGAAGTTCTGTGATTTCACTGTTGGATCTGTGACTCAGAGCCCCCTACAAAGTTACTACAATGATAGATAACTTGTCTATTTCATGTACTCCACTATCTGCTTTTGAGGTTAACTGATTTGCCAGTACTCATACAGCTGGCTTCTAATATGCATCAGAGATAAAACTTGAACCCAGGTCATGACTCTCCACCCAATACTTTATACTACCTGAGTAATAGTATATTCAACATAATTAAATCTTAAAAAAAAAATTCTCTAGAATCCTTGCGTAAACATTGGCAGGGGAAACATGATAATATTTATTTTGTATAGTAAGTGTTAAGGGTATAATGACCAGGGCTGAAACTATACTGAACCTACAGAATACCCCAGAAGCTTATTTTTTTAATGAATATGTCTGTGTTTGTACATTCATGTATGTGTATTTATGTGTGTGTGTATAAATATAGATGCATGTATATAAACATGTATATAAACCAGTGTATTTTTATTTCTGCACATATGCATGTTATATATACAAATATATATATATATACATATATATATATGTACACATATATATATATATGTACACGCACACATTGGTCAGTCAATAAACATTTTATTAAGCACCTATTATATACTATACATATTTATTTTTTCATATGATTTGTTTCTTTAATGGTTTATATCTTCCCCTCCCTCCCAAAAAAAGTGAGAAAAAATTTCATTCAACCAAGAATTCTATTAAATTGGGACAGGGCTAATTGTAATTTCTAGTATGTGAAAATAAACACAATATATTGTAATTTAATTTATAATGTAACATTTTTCCTTGGGCAGATGAGAAACTTTTAGTTTCTGAGTCTGGGTTGTTTTGTTTTGTTTTGTTAATTTCACCATTCTCATTCTATTTTCTTTCATTTTTAAAATTTATTTGCCTTAATAGTATAATTTTATTATATTTCTTTTCTCCACTTGGAATGATCACAGATCATGGATAATCTGTTGTATAATTATGAAAGCTTAATTTAGAAGCATCCTGACATAGCGGAAAGGGTATTTGACTAGTCCTGAGATCTGAGTTCAAAAGTTGCATGTCATGAACAAGGCATTCAGCCTCTCTGAGCTTCCATTTCCTCATGGATTAAATGGAGATAATTACACTTCTGCTATCTACTTCACGGGGTTGTTGTGGGGAAAGTTTGTTGTTAAATTTTATATGAATGAGAGTTATTTTGCTGACTAATCTTAAAAAAAGCAACTATGATGTAAATGGCTGACCTACGTAGATGACTTTATCAATGGTTTCTAACCTAAGACATCTCCAATTGAAATGAATTTACTGTGGTTTTGCTTTATAGACTAAGGTCTCTCGAGTTCCCACCTACCCTTCATTGCCAGAATTTTACATAATCTCCTAAATCACACTAAATTTGGCAAACTCTATCTTGTGAGTGTCTTCCCCCACTCAATTCTTGAAATTTACTGGAATCATGAAAGAAAAGTAAATCTGCCAAGACATGTGGGGATTGCCAGAAATTCATGAGAGTGTGGTTATATGGTTAACTCTCTGATCAACACATTCCACGTTGGACTTTTAAGCCCTTAAATGAGGTTAAAAGGAAGTGCTGGGTTTTCTCTAGGGTTTCAAGATAGCTTCTGATCTGCTAAGTAGTGTTGAGGGCCGAGTTAATTGGATCAATGGGATTACAGAAATTAGCAGGGCAGACCATCTGTGTGTATGCCCTTTTCCACTTGAAGGAATTTACTGGCTCAATTTCATAAGATGTGTGTCGCTTGACACTCTATTGAAGGCCAGAAATTGAAGCCTGACAAACCAAAGGAGGAAGGGTGTTTTAGGTGCTCATCTTCTGCCATTGTGCATGGCTCCCATCAGTTTCCTGAAAGGCATCATGACTCTTCCAAGATACAAGATTTGTTTGGTACTAATTAACAACAGGGTTCCCCTATTTGTTTTTTCAGCATTTATATATACACACTGGAGATATTGCAGAAGCTTGGCAAGCTCTGCGACTCAGGCTGCATGCAGTCTGTTTTCAGTGTTCAAATGAAGACCATGCAATTCAGCTTTATGATTACAGAAACGATTTTAATGAGAAACACCATTTCCAAACAATAAGCCATTGGTCACAGCTCTAGATCCAGTTTGTTCATTAAATTAGTTGTCTTAATACTTGTGATACCAATGAATACCACTTTTCATATTAGTGTTCAAGCACTCATTCAAAATTACATTTTTTCTTTAAACAAATAAGCCTCTTTATTGATATTCTGCAGAGGCCCTTTTTAAAATAAAACATTCCTTTTTAAAATTTCCTTTTGATCCTACAAGATATGCCACCCAGTGAAAAGTCCTAAAGGGCAAGGAGGGTATAAAGCAACAACAGTGAGGTCAGAAATGTGAAATGAGGACCATGTGCCTCTATGATAGCCTCACCTCATGGGGTTTTATAGGTTGCCTAAGAAATACATTTTTTCCACTTTTTTTTGTTGTTTCATAATAACAGTGAGGCCAAGGAACCCCCTAAATTTTTTCTCTTTTAAACATAGTCCTTGTGTTTATTTGGATGTTAATCTGAAATTGGTTCTCTGACTCATTTCGACAAGAAAGCTCATTTACAACATAATCATTGACTAGCAAGCTCTTGCTTGCTTATTGCAAAGGTAGAATATTTGTTTCATCAGTTTCAAAGTAAATTGTTCTAGGCTGCCAAGGAAATAAAAGGAGCAGTATTTTCATTACTGCTTCCTCAAACACCTTGCCAGCTTCAATTGCCCTTATATTTGAAGCAATTTTCATTTTCTTGCACTTGCACTTGACAAATCAATCTATTTTTTTTTTAATTTAATGTCCTGCTGTGATAGGTACTGTGTAAAGCAGAATAGTCTGTAACTAGGATGGGGTGACTGAAGCTTTTCCACAGAGCAGAGAATTTCAAGGGTGCTGAATTTCAAGGTGTTGATAGTCTTTCAGAAAAATAGAGATAACAGAGCTCAGCATCTAATTGTCAATAATAATGAATTAAAATAAGAGGCTACTAGATGGCAGAGTGGAATGAGTTTTCTCTCTTTCTCCCCTTCTCCCCAACCTCAAGGCCACTTTCTCCTAGAGAAGTTTGAGATAATTACCTAGGTCACAAAAATTCCTGAATACAGCTTTAGATTAGAATACAGTATTTTTTTTTAAGCAGCAAAGAAGGGACAAATAAAAAAATGGACAAAATAGTTTGGGGTTTTTGTCAGCTTATTTCATAGCAGTCAGGTTTTGCATCTACATTTATAAAATATTTCATGCTGAAGAGCTAATTTACTTTATATAGTTTTCAGTGTTTGGTGAAGATGATGCAATCCTTGCAAAATAACCACATATGGGCTTTCTCCCCCACCCCTTCCCCATATGTATTCTATATATTCCATTAGAATGTCTACTCCTTGAAAGCAGAGGTTGTTTCATTTACTATCTTCATAGCCCCAGTGTCTAGCGTGATGCTATGGAACATGGCAGACATTTGATACATTGATGTAGGTAGGAAACAGGTAGTAAAGTAGCTAAAGGGCTGGAGCTGGCATTAGGAAGACCTGATACTCAAATATTTACCACATGTGTGACCCTGGGTGACTAACTTAACCCCTCTCTGCCTCAGTTTCCTCATCTGTAAAATGGGGATAATAATAGTACTTACCTCCTAGGGTTGTTGTGAGGACAAAAATAAGATATTTATAAAGTACTTTCCAAATCTGAAAACACTACATAAATGCTAACTGTAATTATGCCATTGATTTTCATCTAGAATGAAATGAAAGAATGTCACTATTTTCTCAAAGTCAGATGAAAGGGGTTGGATTTTAAATGACAGCTTCTTAGAGCTGAGGTTGAACTACCACAGTGAGCTTTCTCCAACCTCTGCAGGCCACCCTGCATTTTTTATGCTTTCAAAACAGAGGGGAGGAACAATTCCCTAGAAACTGCTAGAAACTCAGCATCACAGAGACCTGCCTGGCCTGTTTTGTGGAAGAGTTCCAGACTCTCACAGGGACCTACAGTCTAGCACCCAGGGTAGACGTCTGGTTAAGTTGGTGATGATAATAACAAGATACATGGTTCATTGGACTTAAATTATAGGATAAACAAAACAGAATAGCAAGAAAAGAACTTCTGTCATCTCCTTCTGAGGAGCCACTAAATGATCAGGACGTTAAGACTCTCTGCAGCGCCCCTAAGGCACTTGACTGCATCAATTCATGTCAGTAATACTTTTGAATTTGTTTTTTCAGGGTGCTGTGTAGTTTCTGCTTTAATACGCTAGTAAGGCAGTAGAATAAAACAAAGATCCATAGAACTGCATTGTTTGTTTGTTTTTTAAATTATGGACCAACTCTTTAATACAAGACCATGAGTGGATGTCAGAGACATTGGGAGATTTCAAAATTCTAGTACAACTAATTATTTAATATTTTTCTATACCATAAAATTTTAAATGCTAAATGCTAATTTGGGCAGTTAGGTGGCATAGTGGATAGAGTCAGGAAAAATCATCTTTGTGAGTTTAAAGCTGATCTCAGACATTTACTACCTGAGTGACCCTGAGCAAGTCACTTAACCCTGTTTTCCTCAGTTTCCTCATCTGTAAAATGAGCTGAAGAAAAAAATGGTAAAAAGCATCTTTGCCAAGGAAACCCCAATTGGGGTCTCAAATTGGGCCTGAAAAATGACAGCAACAAATGTTAATTTAAAATGCTTTAATGAAACCTACAGGACAAATTAAAGCAATATCAGAGTAAAGCTCGTATTGTACAGATGCTTAATTTGTGATCTGACTAATCTGTTCACAAGGCTAAGTTTGTAAAAGCATATAAGGAGACCACCCCCAAAATGGTTCCCTTTCAGCTCCTTAAGGGTTGTGAAAAGCTAGGAAGCTTCTATAACTTTGCTTTCCCTCCTCCTCCCCTCCTTCCATGATGTTCCCTCTCCCTAGAATCTCCTATTCACACCCCAGCTATACAACTAGTACTTTTTAAGGATTTATTTTGTGCAACATACTGTAATAGGTCTGGAGGATTAAAAAAAAATTTTTTTTAAACAGAGTCCTTGCCCTCAAGCAATTTATATTCTACCCCCAATCAAATCTACCACATTTATAATTCAGTCGACAATTATTAAGTACCTACTATATACAGAAATTGTAAAGTTAAAAATGAGAGTACCTGCCTTCAAGGACTTTGGGGAGTGGAGGAAGAGGTCAGGATGAGAGAATATGCCCACAGAGAAGTAAATACAATATTAATAGTCAGAGCCCCAGTTCAAATCTTACCTCTCACCACTTACTAATTTAGAGACCTTGGTCTTGGTCACTTAACTTCTCTAGTCCTCAGTTTACCCATCTATAAAGTAAAAGGGCTGGACTAAATGACCTCTGAGATGCCTTGTAGCTCTAAAATTATGATTCTGTTAGCCTAACTACAAAGCAGGATGGGGAGAGATAGTAGTAGCTTGGAGAACAAAGACAGATCTAACATAAAAGATGCCAGCTGAGGTGAGGAAAGAAGTTAGGGAATTGTATGAGGCAGAAATGAGGAGCGGGTATATTCCAGTCATGGAGGATAATCTGCACAAAACCAGAAAAACAGAAGACAGGAAAACTTTCTTGATGCCTCTATCACATGCTAATCTCTCTCTACTCTGGTCTTATTTCACCAGAAATTTTAGCACTTTTAATAGTACAGATTTTCACATATTTTTGTCTCTCAATAGTTATGAGATTCATGTTTCATATTTCCTGTTTTTTTAAATACTCATTATCACTCAAAAATATTTATGAATTGATTTATCAACACAGCTGTTATCTTCTGAAACTACTACTAATTTCACGTAATTATGACTAAGATTGCCTCAGATGTCAGAGATGGTTCAATAAATACATCTCAACGATGGCTCCCGTGTCCCAAATGACAATGGTAAATTGTTATTCAGGAGTATTTTAAAGCATTTCAAAGAAAACTACATGTTGCATTATAAAGTTCATACAAGTGGTTTGGTGTTCCAGATGTAGAAATAGAATCCAGTCATCAAAATCTTAAAGTATGAGGGGCAGCACAGCCAGTAGAAAGGCTTTGCATTGACTGTGGAGTCAAAGAATTAGGTTCAGGTCTCACTATTTACTACCCTTCTTAGATCAAGAAGATCCCTTACATTTTATGGGTCTGAGCTCCCTCATTTAAAAAAATCAAAGGATTGGACTGCCTCTCTCAAACTGCTTCCAGCTCTGTAGCTCATTACGTGGGCTTAGAAATAATTTTAATCCAATGCCCATATTTCCTAGATTAAGAAGTTGAGATTGAGAGTGTGCCTCACATAGCTAATTAGTGACAAGCCCAAGGCTAAATACTTCTGATTCTGAGTTTCTAATATTCAGAGATAACTGGACTGAAAAACAAATCTGTGAACCAAAAGATAGTGGAATGTCTGTAAAAATGAAAGATGAAAAGTTCAGTTACCCCAACATTTTGTCTACATGATGCCAAGTATCCAGATGTTTGGAAATACACACATCTTTTGGAATCATTCAGACACAATTATCATGCAACAATTTCCATCAAATGACTGAGGCTTCAATTGACAAAGTACATCAGTATCTATAGGATGTTGTGCCATTATTTGTCTACTAATACAATGATAATGTGATGACCAATCTGTTCTAAGTTGGCAAGTCACTTCTTAAGGTTTCTGTAAGTTTTCAGTCTTGACATGTTTGTTTGGCTGTTGAGCATTCATGACATAATGAAAGCTATTTCTCAGTGGAAATTCTTTTATATAGATGGATAATTGAATAACATGATGTAAATATACTTGAAAGTACAAGTAAGGAGAACATTTATGTCAAAATTCTACTTTGAAATCATAAAGATTTGTAATTTGACATTCTTGCCCTATCAAGACAAAGCTGACTGGAGCAGCATTGTGGCTGTTAATAACAGATCTCTTCATTTAAGAATTTTCAGTTTAAAAAACTCCATTTGGATAGGACCAATGGCATCTCTAATTCAATTTTCTACCCTAAATTTAAAGTATGTCCTTGGACAGAAAACGTGACTCTTCTAATATATCCTTATACATTCAGTCTTTAGACCCTTAAAATAACAAAAGAACAGAACTAAAAACAACTTTTTTTCTCTAGTTATTAACTTCAAGTTATTAATACAGTATGTTTATAAACCATTACGAAAAGAGGGTAAAAGTCAAAAATCTTGTTGACTGAATAACAAATCACACAACTTTAGGAACAGTGAAGGGACAAGATAATTGTTTCGAAGGGATAGAATAGAATAATAAAAACTTTGAAATGTCACCCCCTTTCCTTACCTACAAGGCATTTTATTCTCATTCTTTTTATAAATTCTACATATAGTCAATCATCAAATTGTATGATTCCTGTTTCTGTATATCACATCTACTTCATTCTCCACCCCTACACTCCAACTCCCAGCTCTGCTTGTGACTCACTGGACTGCATTTCCATTTCTCAGTTGCCTTCTCACCTTGGAACTTCCCTCACCATTTGAAATTTTCTCATCCTGGAACAGCTTTCTTCTCCCATATTAATGAGTTCCTTCCTGGGCCATTTTAGTGAAAGACCTAGGCTGGCCGTACCTCATTCCCCTCCTATATCTGTTTATAAGTCTCCTGACTTCCACCCCTGTCCTTCTATCCCCTATTTTTCAGTTCCCTTTTCAGTCCCATTAGATTGTAAGCTCCTTTAGGGAAGAAACTTTCTGTTGCTTATATTCCTGTCTCCAGCATTTGGCACAGTGCTTGGCATTTGGTAGTGCTTAATAAATTTTGTTGCTTTGACTGTATCTGTCTCACTCCCTATTCCCCACATTCCCTTCTACACCTAATACCTGAGGCTTCTTCCTGAAATCCTGATTTGCTAAACTTTCTCCCTCTGTTCCACATAAAATGAAGCTACTAAAGCTTTTCCCACAGATATCAACTCAACCATGTCATCTTCCTCAGATCTCTACTTCATTTGCCTTTGGGCTCAACACCAAACTCTTAAGGCTAAGATTCAAAATGTTTTTGTCCTTTGCTCCTCCATCCACTCCAGATCTCACAAACATCATCTGCTATTGCTCCTTTGCTCTAAATCAGCACCTCTAGAGCAGGGGTATCAGACCCAAATGGGGACAGCTAGGTGGCACAGTGTATAATGTGCCTGACTTGGAGTCAGGAAGACTCATCTTCATGAGTACAAATCTGGCCTCAGACACAGTACTATGTGACCCTAGGGCAAGTCACTTAATGACCTTTGACTCAGCTTCCTCATCTGTGAAATGAGCTAGAGAAGAGAACATCTCTTTGCCAAGAAAAATCCAAACAAGGTCACAGAGAGTTGGATACAATTGAACAACATTAAACTCAAATACAATCAGGTTTCACTAAATCATGCATAAGGATCCCTGCAGGTCATATGTTGACTTAGAAGACCACATATTACGATTGTGTTCCATTGCATTTTTATTTATCTAATGGCTATTTCCTAGTTACATTTAAACCTGAATAAGGCCATACTTCCAGGTTGCATCCAATATGTCTCAAGAACAACAGAAATCTTGATAATTCCCTGACTGTTCCATTAAGCCACATTATTTCCACCTTTCAAAGTTTAATGTAAATCCTCCACCCCACATGAACTTTCAAAGAAGTCCCCAGGGACTAGCCTGACACAAGCTGTTTCCTATATGCACAGTTAATCACTTTCTTCAATTAATTATTAATTAGCTATTAATACTTAATTACTTTATCCAGACAACAAATCTATTTGTAAGTGTACAACACAGGAAGACTGAATATTATGTATTAAAGTTTAAAAGGGGGCTTTACTTCAAATGATCCTACAATATTGGTGGTCCAGATGTGTGATTTCACTGGTTGGAGGGAATGGAAATGATTGGGGATGAACAACTGATGTCCTTAAAGAATTATATGAGGCATTAAGAGTTTGATTAACTTGCCCAGGATCAGTATGTTTCAGAGGAGGCACTTGAACCCAGGTTTTTAGCTGACAAAATCATAGATTTAGAGCTGGAAGGGAAATGTAGAGGCACTGACTCAAACCTCATCATTTTAAGATAATGGAATTACAAATGAGAGAGGTCCAATGACTTGTCCAGGGTCACACAGCTAGAAAGTGTCTGAAGCAAGATTTGAGTCTTCCTGACTCCAAGTCTATTGCTCCATCTACTATGTCACCTAGCTGCCTTTAAAAAAAAAAATCATGCAGAGATTCTGAGAGTGGGTCTCTAGCCATTGTACCATATTTTCAATCCATGTATATGCTAAAAATATCATTCTTATTTTAGAGAAAAGGACAATGAAGTTCAGCAAGGTTAACTTATTTATCTAGAGTCAGAAATGGCAAAGCCAGAACTCAAACTCAGCTCTCTTGCAACAATGCAGCTATTGCTCTTTCCACTTTTAACTTCACACATGTCAAGCTGAGAGCTACAAACAACAAAAGGAGGAAGAGCTCAACAAATGCTGAAATTGGGGAGTCAGTTTCTTTCAGAAGATGAGTCATTTTGGAATAAGTAGGAGAAAGTATTCTCTAGCACAGGGTTAGAGTCTGAAAGCTGTGTAATAATTACTATGCCCTACTATCAGTCTGGACCTGGGATTTTATCATTGTGGGAAACTTCCGATGAGGAAATTCCATGCACTAATCAAGATCAATCTTAGAGAGTTTTCTAGGACACTACGATGTTACCTAACTCCCCCATGTTCCAAAAACTAGTATGTGGAAGAGGCAGAATGTGAACCAATAGCCTCACTATGGCAACTGCTCTTCCCCATTTATATGATAGCCAGTCTTTTAAAACATCAGTGGCTAAAATTCCATCATAAGCAACCTGACACTGTAACAAGGGGAGATACATTAGGGTCGCCCAGGTTGAGCTGCATGTAAAAGTGTCCCAAATATCAAGGGCGAAGGGAGGAAAAGAATGCTGCATTTCTCATCTGCAGAGCAGATGTTTAAGAAGAAGGGGTACTGACTCTCAAAGGCATTCTTCCACTGTGAGAAACTATGCTGCTATGATGCAAGAGCTCTGAAAGTTTTGAAGCCAAGAAAGCTAGAAATCCTTAAATATTCCCTTAAGAATTAAGAGATTAACAATCGAATTCTCTTAAGAATTAAGAATCAAAAGAGATGGATGGAAACATCCAATAGAACACCAAAATGAAAGCTACAATTCAGGTCTGTTCGGGGTATAATTTTACCTGAACTTAACTTTCTCTTGCTTGGTAAGTGGTTAGGAGACTAAAAGAAATGCATTTAAATTTCTGCTAAAATAAGCCTTTACAGAAAGGAGCTGGTAGGGCAGAGGAGAGAAAAGGGATGGGGGTCAGGGGAGGGAGGGCACCACCAGCAATAAATCATGCAACTGCCTTTCTTGGCTATTTAAAATTAGAAAATTAAACACTTTGCAAACCTATAAATGTTAGCTATTAGTGGTAATTGTATGCTTCTAGTAAAGTGCTCAAGCATATGCTATATCATTTCATCCTTATAACATCCTGGGATGTAGGTGGAATTCTGACCCCATTTTACAGATGAAAAAATTGAGACACAGAAATATTAAGTGACTTGCCCAGTGTCACACACACCCTAGAGAATCAGAGGCAGGAATCAAACTCAAATCTACCTGACTCCAAGTTCAGTATTCCATATATAGTGCTGCCTAGCTAATAATGTATTCAATGCTTCAAATGACCTGTGTGCACCAACATGGGTATTCCCTCTAATTGGAATGTCCCACCCATGCCTTTTTATCTTGTGGAACTGATGTCTACAAATCCCATATGGAGTATTGATTCGTTTTACTAGAGATCTTCCTATTTGAAAAAAAAATTAAAATGTCATGGGTACCATTGCTAACTTAGGCTGTCCCTTTATCATTGTCCTACCCCTGATACATTACCAACCCACTTTTTTCTCTCTTCCTTATCTTACTCCCAAAATTCATTGTGTTTTGTAGGCTCTAAGTTCTTAAAGTCTGTACCCACTGAGCTCTGACATGTTCTCTCCAGCTGGAAAGACTTTGAGAATGGTCCCAGCAGCTGACTAGCTTCACTAAGTGGAAAGAGGTCAACCAGAAAGTTTCCAGAAGGTGACGTGTTTCTTTGTGGGTTTTTTTGGTCATGGTGATACATAAGACAAATTAATTACTTTTACAAAAAATTTTACCACACCACCACTTTTTGTTAATTTTGAATAAAACATAATCTTCATTGAGCTCTTTTTTTTTTAATGGAGTCAAATTCTTGTCTTTCATCCATAAACAGAAGAAACACTAGAAAAATGGCAAAAGAGAATTCTCTAAGATAAAAAGTCCAAATCCGAATGCCAATGGTACATTAATTAAGAATATGCTAAAACAAAATGAGATTGGAGAGTGACCAAGCAGTAGTAACAAAGGAACTTCACATTTCCATAACGTTGAGAGAATACATATGTGAGGGTATGATTATTACATTAAAAAGATGGCTACAAGGCTACTTTAGAGAGCAAGTTACATTGTTTTAGAGCCCACAACAGAAAACTATGTAATAGGTTTGTTTGTGAGGTTTTTCTTGAGGGGGGGGGAGGAGAGCAGGGGTGTCTTTTGTTTGTTTTTTTAGTCCTGGACATTGTACAGAATCTATTGTGAATGAACCACTGAAAAAAAGTGACAAAAAAGAGGAGGTAAACCGAAGAAAATAATTATGTAGTGACCAATTTGCTCTCAGGAAAGGGGACTAACACAAAATACAAGTATGAGGATGAAAGGGAAGTGATCAAAAGAAGGAGCAGATAGAAAGTCGAGAAATTAAAACATCCTTTTGGAAAACCACAATCAATTTGAGCTATGGATCAAACTGTATTAATTTTTCTCTTGGTCTTGCCCTTCAGAGAGATACTGACACTCATTCCCAAGATGTTTTTGTTCGATTTCATTTGCTTTGTTTTCTGTTTTCTCTTTTTTGTTATTTTTTGGATCAAACAGACATCATGCGCTAGGCCTATGGCAGTTTAGGCTTCAGAGACAAAATAGATGTAGATAAATAATAAGAACTGGTTGATGTGAATCCCATTAGTTCAAAAAGAAGTCAAGAGTGAAATGTGGCATTTTGGTTAAAATGTTTGTGTCATTAAAAATCGTCCATGTACCAGACACTCCAGCAGGCTGACAATACAGATCCTGTTCATAAGAAGCCTTGGTCAAAAGAAACCCAGGAAACTATAAATTCATTTCTATAGCAGAACGCCTGATGAACTCTACAACAAAGTGTAGAGTCACCAAATGTTTAATGAAATATAATCCACTCCAGCCACATGGTTCCTTTTAGGGGAAATCATGCTTACTTAATCTACTAGAATTCTCTAAGGGAACACATAAACATGTGAACAAGAGAGATAAAGTTGGTGTAGTTTAGACTTGTAAAAAGCCTTTAATGGGTTCCATGCCAAAATTCTTTTAAAAACTGAGTCACCCTGGATTAGGGGATAGGGGAGATGTTTTCTCATGTGCATAGAATTTGTTTAGATAAAAGAAACAATAGATATAAATCAATGGATGTGTCTTTAAATAGAAAATTATGAATTATAGATAGAAAATCATGATCTCATTACATAAGGCTATACAGTTTGTTTAGTAAACTTGTATGTAATACATTAACAAATTTAAAACTATATTTTAGGTTCTGTTTAATATTGATATGTGGATAGTATATTGTGATAAGTTGAAAAGAATAGGTAAAATTATGGCCCTCCCTAGCCCTTCAAAACATTTTGCATTTAACTCCAACTTATTTGAGGGATCATAATGTCTAAATTGCATCTGATTTTCAGTATAGGATGATTTTATTAGGTATGTAGGCACCAAAATTAATTTTTAGAGGTCCAGTGCATTTTATAAAAATAATAAATGTTAACATTAACATTCTGAAGTTCTCAAAGTGCTTTCCTACAACATGGGAGTGAGATGTTAAATTTTAATGCAAAATAGTGAAATTTAAAGGATAACTATAATTATTCCTATTTTATAGATGATAAATTTAAAATTCCAAAAGATTAAATGACTTATTCAAGGTCACACAGCTATCGGGTAGAAGAACCAGGATCTAGACTCAGCTCTAAAGACTCAAATCAAGTTCTTGCTCTCCCTATAACAAGCTGCTGAGTCATAAAAATAATGCTCCTAACTAAAAAGAAAAAGAACAGAACAGAGTTTTATTGTACTCATTCATCCATTCACCAAGTACTTATTAAGCACATGAAAGTTGCCAGGCACGGCGTTAGTCTCTCCCCTCACAAAGCTTGCACACTATTGAAAACAAGTGACACACTGGTGTTTAAATGCAAAAACATATACAATTTTTTCTAGGGAATAGGTGGATCAGGGCATTAGCACCCTGGGGGAAGGAGCTAGTAAATAGATAGAGACCGAAAATTAAAGAGAGGGAGAATGATTGCTAAGGCAAGTTGCTGAAGGACACGGGAGGAGGTGGGATCAAAGGGATGGGATCAAATATCGAGCTTATCAAGGAGAAGAGGCCACTTCTTTATCAAAGACCAGAGCAAAGGAGGAGGGGGGAGGGGACGCTGTCAAGGGGTTTTGAATGCAGAATAAGGGAAAAGAAGGAATTTGAAGTGACCTCTATACAATAATAAATCAAATTATGGACTACATTAACTATGAACAAGCTATGGCAACACACAAAATTGAGAGAGAAAAAAAAAACAATTTCATTCAATGGTATGACCTTTCTCAAGTGACTGCAATACATTAGACATTATATAAAACCCTTTTCCTTTATTTGTTTCTAGTGATTTTAATGAGGTCCGTACCCTAGTATTAGACATTCTTTTCTTCAATACAGTTACATTCTGAATAAGGGCATTGGCATTCTATTGTACCCTTACTCTTGCCTAGTCAAGACTTTTAAGGGACAAACTTCACAGTAATTCTGATTAAAATAGAACATTTTATTTAGAGTTCTTTGCAGAGCCTTAGGAGACACTTAAACATATGCTTTTCATAAATGAGATATGTGCTCTATAGCTATGTAATTTCAGCCTTAATGCAATGCAAGCCCTTTAAAATTCCTCTATGAAGTATATTTTATGTGTGCACTCAGTTGTTATGGTTTGCTCTAATTTATGTAATTATGCATGAGGTCAATACAGAAAAGGAACCCTCACTCAGTACTGGCAGAAATTCCTGTGTGATGTGAGTTCTTTCTAAAATCAAACTAGCAGGCACTCCTGTGGAACATGTTTCACTGAAAAGAGCCAATTGTTCAGAAACTAACTGTTGTTATTGTCTCCTCTGTTGCCATTGTGTTTTGGAGATAACTCAAAAGGCAATAAATTTAAATCAAAAATGGTATTTGTCCAGCAAGCAAAAGAAGGTTGAAAAGAATAATAGACACGCTAACTGTCACATATTAGCGAACAAAAGCAAATCTATTTCAGCTATGCACATGATAAGTGCTCCGAGAAGCATTAAGTGGGAGGATAACTCTACTTACAGCCCAACCAAAGAGACTTCATTCTAGCATCATGAAGTCAAAAGAAAATATCCATAGAATACATTTCTGCAAGATAAATTAGTAAGTTTCTTTTTTAAACTCTTTGATATAGTGTAAGATGACACTTTTAATTGTCAGTGTTCCTATGACCTGTCATCACTATGGTTTCTATTTTGATAAGAAGACAAACAAATCTTCTTTGTATTTTCTTGACTTTTTAATGAAAAGCCCTCAAAAGCCTTGCAAGTCTCTTATTTTTCTTCCAAGTCGAGTCGTTAAGAATATAGGATAAAGTCACCAGCCACTGAAATGCCCTGGATACTTCTGTAAATCTGTGAGTTCACTGCCAAGGGTGTCTCTCTAATGGCTGAGGCCTCCAACCCATTCTTGTCCATATCCTCTGGCAAATCAGGGGAGTCAAATAATATGCCAAGGTATTTCCTCTCCACCATTTGACAAGGTGTGCAGATTAATGAAGAGCTTTCCATTACTTATCTCTCATTCTCAACATGTGACCAGCACACCTTCCTTTCAGGACATACACATCTCTGATGGTATCCTTTACACCACTTCTCTTGCATAATTCTTCACTGGCAATAGGAAGAATTATGAATATGACAGTAATATGAAGCCTGCTTATTTTCATCATGTACTTCTCCATTGCCCTTCACCACAAATTTAATTCTTCCAAAAGTGGCACTATATGGTTTGCATTCACATAGCATCAATGGGTATATACAATGCTAAAAAGAGGGGTCTTTATTTCAAGGAAGTCTCAGGGGTCAAAGCACTGAACAATTTTCCAAAAGAAATGCAGCCTGCTATCCCTATCCTTTCCAATTATGAACCTGGCATTCTATCACAATCTACATACTAGATATGTCCAAAATATTACATTTTGGACCATTACGGACCGGTTGAACCAGCTCTATAGGTTGTCTATAGGGTACATATCATAGTCTAGATAAAGACCTTCCCATCCTCTTGTTTGTTTGGTTGGTTTTTTCCTATGGAAGTAGTTAGGCTCTAAATAATGATGCCCTTGGGTCTACTTTACTACTTTAAGAATTAAGGGCCATGAAATATCATCCATGGTAGACTCAGCATATATAGAATTTCAAATAACATTTCAGTGAAGTTCCAGTAGGGGCCATATTTTTCTTTAGAAAGGACAGAATGTAAAAATGTGACATTGGGCAAGTAATATAACCTTCCTAGGCCTCAGTTATCTCAACTATCAAATGAGTGGGTTGAATTAGATGATTTTTTAGAGCCCTTCCAATTGTAGTTATAATGCTAAGAACACTGCTTTTTACTTTACACTCCTCTTACCCCCTAAGCTTCTACTATGGGGCCTTGAACATTACAGGAACTATTAAATGTTTAATTAATTGATTTAAATGACCAGACTACAAAAAAGGGAATTTTACCCAGTTTTTGAAAAGGTAGCAAGAGTGTGGCTGATTTTACATACAAATACTTATGTTATATTTCAAATAGATATGTCTATTTCCCAAAAGTTTACTATTTAAAGACCACACATATTTACCATATGACCTTTGAAATGACCAGATGAACTCACATGCCTTACAGGTCTACAGAAAAGAAAATAAATTTGTTTTATTTCATAGCAATAATGAAGTTTATTGAGAGGTATTATGCTGTAGAGAATACAGAGCTACTCTTAAAGTCAGAAAAACCTGAGTTCAAGTGATGTCTTTTATACCATAGCGCAGAGGCATGACAGTAAGTGTTTAGCATCCAGCTCTCCAGAAAAAAATAATGTACACAGATACATTTTAGATTTGATCTGCATAATTAATATTTTCTTCATCACTTTCTTAAGTCTAGATAATCAACAAAACAATATTAAGCCCTGATTTGTAGTGGTTCTAAATTCCGTGGTAAAATGCTCATACTGAAAATTTAACAATTAACTCTCAAAAGCAGGTTCAAGCAGATGCCAGCAAATCCCTGCTAATCTTTGTGAACTTGTCACACAACCTCTCAGTATCCTAGGTAACTCTCTAAAACTAAAAGTTAAACAGGAAGGGCTGACTTGCTTTAGTAGAGAGGGTTTCCTCTTCCAGGAATCTTCTGTTAGCAACGAAATCAAAGGTCCAATCCCTATCCCTAATAAAAACTATAACAACCACTGGGCATTTATTTTTTCTAAATCTGACATTGGAAATATCTAAGAATGCATCAATACTAGCCTTTGGTATATTTAAAAATGAGTTTAGTTAAAATAACATTTATAAAGGTAAACCACTGTACTCTTTGTTGGGGGAGAGGACATGAATTTTTAGGACACTAAATAACTGGTTTAACATTTGTTTTTCATTTTCAATTAGTTATTTTTGGTGTCATGCAGACACGTGCCAAATAAACATCAGTTTCCTAAATGATTTTGTTTTGAATGATCAAGTAATGTCATTTGGAATTCCATGTCTGCTGGATTCACCATGGATCATATCCCATGTGTCTTAGTTCCTCATGGAAGTCCCAAATAGGCCCACAGGTATCATTATTTAGAACCCAACTACTTACAGATGAAGCCAGGTAGCACAGTGGATAGAATACCAGGTCTGGAGTCAGAAAGATTGGTCTTACTGAGTTCATCTGGCCTCAGACACTTATTAGTTATGTGATTCTGGGCAAATCACTTAAACCCGTTGGCTTTAGTTTCTTCACCTACAAAATGAGCTGGGGAAAGAAATGGCAAAACCTCTCCAGTATCTTTGCCAAGAAAACACCAAATAGGGTCACAAAGAGTAAGACATGACTGAAATGACTAAATAACAAAGGTAGGGGGCACAAAATGTATGGCTGTGAGAGCGATATAAGGAAAGCTGAGCACCACAGAACCGATGCTTTCAAACTGTGGTGCTGGAGAAGACTTTTGAGAGTCCCTTGGACAGAAAGAAGATCAAATTAGTCAATATTTGAAGAAATTAATTCAGGCTATTTCCAGCTGAAGGAAGCTTCGCTACTTTGGCCACGTAACAAGACAAAGGTCCTCATTGGAAAAGACCCTAATGCTGGGAAAGATTGAAAGAAAAAAAGAAAAGAAGATGGCAAAGGATGAGATGGAGATATAATGTCATGGAAACGATGAACATGAACTTAGACAGACTTGGAGAGACAGCACAGGATAGAAGGGCTTGACAAGCTATGGTCCATGGGATCATGAAGAGTTGCACAGAGTGGAATGACTCTACAATAGCAATCTATTAACATAGATCTACTACTTACATATAATACTAACATCAAAACTCAAGCCACATAGGTTCAAATATTCAAGATTAAAAATATAAAACAATTAGAATAATCAAATTTGATCAACTACTAAGAAATTGCTTTATTATAGCAATCAAAAAGATAATTAAACTAAAAAAAAGTATGGCCACATATTCATTTCATATCCTAAAATGAGCTTTTTAATATCAGTTACACAATTCTAAGTAGCATAAACCATGGCCGTGTGGTTTTTTTTTTTACTTCTTTTTAATTTTTAAAATTAATTTAATTTGAAGATTAGATTAATTCTATTTCTGACTTCCAGGAAATTATGTGATTCTGGTCAAGTCATTTAAACCCATTTGCTTTAGCAAAACAGGAAGGTAAAAACAGCAAAGAGGAAGGTAAAAATTTTTATTTCTATCAAACTAAACTAGGCAGAGAGTACAGAAGTCACTCATTGACTAAATATTATGATGAAAAGGCCACTTTATATAAAACAGTACTCTGTAATTTCATTGATGTAGATATTTTCTCCAGTGATGCAGATTGTAGCCTAACTCTACCTGCCCATTCTGTGCAACTCTTAGTAGAGACTTCCCATAAATCTCCCCCCACCTTCCAGCAGACAGGAGACCTTCCCCATGTACTCTGGTTTTGCATGGGTACTAGTGAAAGATGTGGGTGGTCTCCTGATTATGCCTCATTCTGGTTACCCTATCTTCTTGATAGCTCATCATTTCTAATGGGCAGAGTGGGTTACTCATCTATATTATAGCGTCAGCTCTATTAATATAAAACTCTTTTGTCAGATAGTTGTAAACATTTTAATGGAAATGAAAATATTATCATAAAAGGTTAATTCATTCAGCTGCTTTATGATATATTTTGCTAACCTGGCAAAGTTCTACTCAAAACCAGATGCTTGAAAGGAAAAATCCCGAGGTTTCTTTATGTTAACACTTTATAATAACACATTTAAATGCTTTAAATTTTTCATATGAATACCATCACTTTCCTGTATACAGGAATTCAATCCAGTACTTGTCCAAGTTAAGTCAACTAGGAGAATTTATTAAGTGCCCACTATGTGCCAGAAACTGTGCTAAGCACTTGGGATACAAAGAAACAGAAAAAAATACCTCCTGCTCTCCAGGAGCTCAGTATCTAATGTGAGAGACAACAGGCAAAGAATTGTGTCGACACAGTATTGTATAGAGGGTAAATTGGAATAATCTCAGAGGGAAGGCACCAAGATTAAGGAGGACTGAGAAAACCATCTTCAAGAAGATGAGACTTGGGCTGAGACTTAGAAGTCAGAGAAGCCAGGAGGTAGAGGTGAGGAGAAAGAGTGTGTGTTTCAGTTATGGGGGCTGGCCAGTGAAAATACCCAGAATCAAGAATTGGAGTGTCATGTGTGAGCAACAGCAAGGGGACAAGTGTCATTGGATCATAGAGTATGGGGGTGGTGGAGTAGAGGAATTTGTTATAATTTATGGGGTTTCTCTGAAAGGTTCTAGTCTAGATACATAAAGTATATAGGTAGAGACCTTCTGTAGGAATTCTTTAGTTTGCTGCCTTCTATTCCCTTGGGGACCAATTAGAAAACAAAATTTCTAAGGTTTTATGGAGGAAAAACGGTTAAGCAGACCATGGGGTGCTATATGGTTTTGGTAGTGAGACAACAGTGAGTAGTGCTACAGGCAGCAAAGCAGTGGCATCATTGTCACCAGAAACAACTAGTTGTGGTTTAAACTCCATCATCATTTTCATTATGACCCACCCAGGATAAACTAATGACCATTTAATCTCACCACTAGGAAATTTATCATCATGGAGATTGTTTCACCTTTGGTACTCATACCTCATTGGTATCCTCAATTGCTTCTGCCCTTCTGTCTGATTGGAGGGGTCAAGGGCTGAGCTAAAAAAATCTCTTTCCATCACTTCCCAATTAGAAGGCTCAAAAGGCCATCCCTCTCTTCATTTATCACCAGCTATTCTGCTTGGTTCCAACTCCATGATCATCTTCATCATGACATCATGCCTAGTACCCTTTGGCACCACCACCCCTTTATGACCTTTAATGTGTCTCTCTATAACTTCTTCCCGCTATAACTTAATGACCTCTAGGACTTGCCATTTCTCCCACTTAACATTC
The DNA here is from genome assembly GCA_028627135.1 of Pseudochirops cupreus. NCBI lineage: Eukaryota > Metazoa > Chordata > Mammalia > Diprotodontia > Pseudocheiridae > Pseudochirops > Pseudochirops cupreus. Next base: position 282,636,459 of record CM053582.1, on the reverse strand, counting down.
TTAAGACTTCTTGCTATGTCACGGAACTTTCTTTTATGTGTCATCTTCCCATTAGTGTGAGCTCCTTGAGAATGAGGACTGTCTAGTCCTTTTTGCATTTCTAGTGCTTAGATCAGAGCATGGCACATTAAAAAGGCTTAATAAATGCCTACTTTTTTTTTTATTTGTTGGACCTAGTACCACCTTCTAGAGCCAAGTAGAGCAAGTCAAACCCCTCTTCCATGTAAAATTCCTTCAAATATCTGAAAACATGGAGATCATGTTCCTGTGACCCCCAAGTCATAACTTCTTCAGACTAAGCATCCTTCATTTCTTCTACAATTCTAGTTAATTAGAAGCAACTGTTCTGATTTTTTGTTGAGTGATGTATATGAGTCTTCATCAGCACCCTCATCCATCTGGGTGTCACTGTAATGTGGGTATGTTTGTTTTCTTTCATTACTAGTAAGTGATACCTAGGGGAAAAAAGTTTGCTAGCACCTGATCTATAAATATACAATCATTAAAATCAATGTGCTTCCAAACGTATTTTTTTTAATTCCATATGTTCTATAAATAGGAATTTGGAGAATTATTTAAATAGCAAAAACAGCTGTCTTATGGATTCATCATTTGATGAAGGAAAATTATCAGTTCATAAAGAATTCATCTTCTATAGATTTCAAAGACTATACTTTTTTCCCATTCCCCAGGAAATATCTGTAAAATTTGTAAGTTCCATAATGCTCATGACATACATGCATGTACCAAGACATGACTACTTTAAAATAGAGTGAAATACAACAGTGTGTATGTGTACTTAGTATGTGTACTTATGAAAAAGGATCATATATTTGGAGTTGAAAGGAGTTTGGAATTTATATGATACAGCCTTCTAATTTTATTTTATTTTTTGCAGGGGCAATTGGGGTTAAGTGACTTGCCCAAGGTCACATGACTAGTAAGTGTTAAGTGTCTGAGGCTGGCTTTGAACTCAGAGTCCTCCTGACTCCAGGGCTGGTGCTCTATTCACTGTGCTACCTAGCCCTCTAATTTTAGAGATGAGAAAACTGAAGCCTAGAGAAAAGAAATAACTTGCTCAAAGTCATGTAGGTTATAAGTAGGATTGCAAGCTAGAGTTAGAAAACCATGTCCTTTTATCCCAGATACATGACTTTTTCTGTTATCCCACACTGCCTTATGATAGATAACAGAAAACCTCCCTCTCTTCATCTGAGGAAAATCCCTCAGTTACTAAAATAGACAGTGATTAGGAAGAATGTTGAAGACTGCCAAAAAGGTAGGGAACTGGACTGTGGATCAGAGCTCCATTCAGTCACCCCTCAAAACATCCAATCAGAATTCATTTACTTTGGGGCTATTTTAGGATTCCTTCTTAATCCCCATTCTGGTGTAGAGGGACCAGGAACATCTACCATCATTTTCCCCCAAAAGTGTTCTGCAACGCTATAACAAAGACTTTTAGTCTTTGTAATGGGGAGAATTCTATGAATGAATGAGGGAGCTGACCACATCAGAAAATAACAGTATCTCATATATATGTAGTGCATTTCTTTTAATCAACTAAAACAATTTTAATAGTCTCATAGAAGCTGTTAGAGAAAATATTTGTATTTTTACACATAGGGAAACAGATTTTTAAAAAGTGATTTGTCTAAGTCATAAATTAGTGGTTAAATGAAGTGGAAAATTCCTGTGATTGATGATGATGGAGAATGATTAGTCCAGATGGTGAATTGGAATCCAGATTATCTGAATTCAAATGCCACCTTAGACACTTACTGGTTGTATGACCACAGGTAAGTCATTTACCTTTTTTGATGTGTAAAACTGGGAATAAGAATATCCATACTGCCTACCTCGCAGGTTTACTGTGAAGGTTACTATATATGTGTGTGTGTGTGTGTGTGTGTGTGTGTGTGTGTACGTATGTGTGTATATATATGTGTGTGTGTGTGTGTGTGTGTATATATATACATATATATATACATATATATATTCTAATCTTTAAAGAGGGTATAAGTGTTGGTTGTTACATCATTTATTAAAACTTTTTTAAAAGCTTTATCATTTTTTATGGTAGCAAGAATTAGAAACAAAGTAAATGCCCACTGATTAGTGAATAGCTTTAAAAAAAAAACTGTGGTACATTAATCTAATGGAATATTACTACACCATTAAAGGCATGATGAATATGAAGAATACAGAGATTCATGGGAAGATTTATATGAACTGATGCAAACTAAAATAAATAGAATCATGAAAGTATATGCACAGTCACTATTGCAATGTAAATGGAAAATATAACAACAAGAAAAAATGAAGCTAAACACTGTAATTATAGTAATGAAGCATGTTCCCAAAGATAATAGATGAGAAAATGCAATTCCCTACTTTGCAAGTATGGAACTATGGGCATAGAACATTGCATATGCTGTTCATTTTGGTTAACATTCTGGTTAGTGTTGCTAATGTACATTTTTCTTCTCTTTTTTGGCAGTGGAAGGGAGGATTATAAGGGACAGTTTGCCAAATAAAACTTTTAAAAAATGATAATTTTAGAAAAACTACTTGGATAGGCTATGAACTATAAATATGTCCATTCCCTGGGTGTGGAAAATTGAAGTGATAACCATGACCCCCTATGTTAGGAACACTCTCACTAGCACTAGCAGTGATTCAGAAAAAGAGGTGGGTTGCTAGTTAATGTTGTGCTTTTTTAAAGATTTATATATACATCCAACTAGCTCATAGTCCGCTTTCCTACTACTGAAGGAATATTCCTGTAACTGTCTCCATAACCAAGCTGACTTTTGCTCTTCTGTGACTTCTTGTAACCATCAAAGATAGCCATGTTTTCTCTTCTGTGACTACATAAAAGGTCACATTTGGGGATATAGGCTTTTCTCTGACATAAAGACATACCAAGAATCTATCTTCCAGCTCATAATTTACCTTTAATGTGCTGACAGACTGTATTCCGAATTAATTTAAAGCTGCTAAAAACGAGTACCAACTATTCCTACCGTATAACACTTCTACTGGTTGATCACTTCACTGGGAATCCTCAACATCACTGAAATCTTAGGTCTAAACACTTCCTCCAAAATATTTCTATTAATTTCTCAAAGTCCTAAAATGGAAAAGGTGATGTGTAGAGATATGAAATATAGTTTTAAAAAAAAGTCCTCGATAAATAGACAAATATGCTGTATCTTTGACTTATTATCAAAGATTTAGTTTTAAAATCATACTATTAAGATCCCACAAATACAACAGACAGGTCAGAGATCAATAGAAATATTACAAACAGATTTTCTTCCAAAATAAAATTTTAACTTTGTAGCTATCTTATTTCACCCAAAAGTCCCCATTGAGTTTAGAATGACAGTTTCATTTGAACTGTCCAAACTTTCAGTTACATTTCCAAACATTCTAATCTAGGTGACAGATTGAAAAGCATTTAAGGTCCAATTAACTCCGAGGAGTCCAAATAAATTTTTTAAAATGGGCTAGCATATACTAGCTCTGGAGTCAAAGAACCTGGGTTCAAATCTTGCCACTGATACTCTGGGATCTTGAGCAAGTTATATCTTGAGCAAGGTTCACTGGGCCTCTGGTTCCTGGTCCTGATTCTTAAACTGATGTGACATAAGACACTGCCAGATGTTTTCCTCATTTGTAAGATGAGAGGATTAGACTAGATACCTCTGAGGTCATGTCTAGCTTTAGATCTGTGATACTCTAACAAATCATACATCTTTCATCAACTGCAAGGTTAAGATTTCTGATTTGGAATTGGAAAACTTAAGTTTACATTTGAGACTCTGCCATTGATTACAATAATGGCAATTATATAGTACCTTAAGCTTTAGAAAGCATGTTCCTTACAATTCTATCAGATAGGCAGTGAAATATTTCCCCTATTTTACAGATGAAGAAACCAAGAAGCAGAAAGGCTCAGACTTGCCAGAGATCACAAAGCCAGTATTGGTCAGGAATGAAACCCAAATCCCCTTATTCCACATCTACTTTTTACTCCCTTATATTCCTAGAGTTCAGATCCCACAATAAAACCATCTAAAAGGTTGCTTCCAGCTCTAACATTCCATGAGCTGGCAACTAGGTGGTCCAGTGCTTAGAAAGATGTACCTGGAGTTCAAAAAACCTGAGTTCAAATCCTACCTCACATACTTAATAGTTCCATGACCCTGGGCAGGTTATTTAACCTCTACCTCAGTTTCCTCATCTGTGTGATGAAGATAATAGCACCTACCACCCAGTGTTGTTGTGATGATGATGATGATAGGGAGAGAGAGGGAAAGAGGGAAAGAGGGAGAGGGAGAGGGAGAGGGATAGATGCCTAGTCTGGAGTCAGGAAGACTCATCTTCCTATATTCAAATCTGGCTTCAGATACTTACTAGCTCTGTGACCCTGGGCAAATCAATTAACCTTGTTTGCCTCCACTTCCTCATCTGTAAAATAAGCTAGAAAAGGAAAAGGCATACAACTCTAGTATCTTTGCAAGAAAATCCCAAATGGGTCACAAACCCCAAACGGGCATGACTGAAACAACTAAACTATTTTATTAACACGGCTTAGATTGTGTCTAACTATAGCAACTACGTATCATGTATTACTGGGCTAGTCCTGATTCTGAGGGGAGGAGGAAACTGTATACTTATAAGGTTATGTGGGGGGGAAAAAACTACTCCTTTGTCCAACCAAGTGTCTTGATTCTTTGTTTAAAGAATAATTTATTCACCATAGTTATAACTATGGCCTATAGTTTGTGGACTTTGGGACCAACGCCTGTGACTTCTTCAGAGTGTAAGCACTCTACCTATTCAGATCAGTAAGTTATTTAAAACTCAGAGTCTTAGAGTGTTAATGGGGATAGTGAAAACTAAATGATTTTTCCATGATCACATAGCTGGTATGTGTCATGTCAATGGCAGAGTTTGAACCCAGCTCTTCCTAACTCCTAGTGTATCCCTTTTGGCACTGACCCACTGTATCTCTGTACATTATTAAAAGTAATTTTTGTTCCCATGTGTTTTAAACTTCTGTGAGGCTCAGGAGCAAATGAGGTGAGGAGCATGGGGGAGGGGTAGTGGTTGCAGAAGACAAAGCATTTCAATATGAAGAAGCCATATTAGATAAGGTTTTTCAGCAAATCTTATCAAGCTCAGGGCTTCTCTCAGGAAGTTTCCTACCAATCAGACAATAAGCATTTATTAAATACCTACTATGTGCTAAATGCTGGGGATACAAAGAAAGGCAAAAGATAGTCCTTGCCATCAAGAAGCTTATAACCTATTGGAAAAGCTAAGAATTAAAGAGTAAAAGAAGAGGGAATAGGAAAGGGGGAAAGGAAGGTCATAGAGTTCACTTCAGTAAGTGGCTTTAGGTATATATCACAGGGCAGAAGCAAATTTCCACTGTCTCCTCTTACCTGCTTTGTTCTCTCTCTGTCTCTCTGTCTGTCTGTCTGTCTCTCTCTCTGTCTCTGTCTCTCTGTCTCTATTTGTCTGTGTGTGTGTGTGTGTCTCTCTCTCTGTCTCTCTCTCTCTTCTCTTTCTGTCTCTTTCTCTTCCATTCATCACCAGTTTCCATGTTCTTCGTGTCTTGCCTGCCGTGTGCCTGATGCTTCTTACATCAGTACTTTACTTCCTTTCTAGCTTTTCTGCCAACACATGTTTCAGTTTTCTGTAGCAGCTGCCAAAACAAGCATTTCAACATCTGGAAATCATCCTCCCTCACTTTCACCGGTGAGATGCTTTTTGCCTTAAAAAGTAGTTCCCATAAAGACCCCTCGAGATTTTGTATTACCTTTGAATAGCAGTCTTCCAAATATTCCCTGCTATGGAAAATTGCAATCCCTGCCTGCAAACTCAAGGGCTTTCCATCAAATTAACAACATATTTTATGGCCCAAAGATACAGCATCTTGCAGTAGTATAGAAAATAATACTTCTACATTCCTTAAAGAATGAAATTACCCTTAAAGGGATAGTGGCAACTATCAGACCTCTCTGATGTGACTTTAGACATACTGGAAAGCTCTATTGTGAGAATGTATGCATTCACGATAATACTTTTAAAAAATTTTTTTTTTTGCTTTTTGGAGGGGAAAAAGTAGGGTAATTGGGGTGAAATGACTTACCCAAAGTCACACAACTAGTAAGTGTTCAGTGTCTGAGGCTGAATTTGAACTCGGCTCCTCCTGACTCCAGGGCCAGTGCTCAATAATACTTAGCCAAGCAAATGCAGAGAATTTTTTTAAAACAACTTTGAATGTTAATGTTGAAAGCAAAGATCTCTCACCAATTTCTATGTAAAGTTTACCAATGGGAAAATGTTTCTTATTGGCTTCAAAAGTAGACTGAGACTGGTTCCTACTTTGGGTTCTTCCCCTGATGTGATATGGGATAATGCCAATATTGGATTACCTCTATAGGCAAATTTCCACAGTATCAAGTCAGTAACAGACAGAGATCCCAGAGGCTGACAGAATCTTTCTGGTTCTTCTCTTCCCTCACCCTTATATTTCCCTGGGGAAGTGCAAAAATTTTAAATTTTTCTCCAAGCCAATGGGACTAAATGCTTTGTGGAATAATCCAATATGATACAGAACTAATTATAATTTTTTCTATTTGAAGAAAAATAATTTTTATCTCCCAATAACTTTTATAATGTCCATACAGATAAATGAGAACAACATTCAAAAAGTTGGTCTTCCCCAGGTGATGATTTTGGAGACTATAATTAAGATTTTAAAAATAGATATAAGTAAAGATCAAACCCAAGGTATAAATTATGCTATAGCAACAGAATGGTATCTTTAATAGAATATATAGCTTGAGAAATGGTTTAAGGTACTAGTTTGAGTTCTTTGAGATATTAATATTTAATAAATAGAGCTGTCTCAAGATTTAAAGAATGAAAATTCAACTTCTTAAGTTTGCTAAGTCTTTATGATTCATGTTCATGATCTGTTCCCAAGAAATGAACATCTGAAAGCTTCAAAATAATTGGAATGTGGTTAGTCAGATGAATATACTTGACTGGGAGGTTGATGTCACAGAAACTGGCTAATATTTTCTGACAGCAAAGATTTGTAATGCTATATTGAACTCTATCACCCCCATCCCCATTCCCACCAAAGCTATCCACAGCTGCCATTAACCATTTTGGAGTATATGCAAGTCCATCATCTAACCATACACCCCAGTGAAATTTTCAGTATAATACAAGATGATGACCTTTTCAAGTTTCCAAGATTACTTCAACAAAAGTGGAGTTATAAGTTAACACTAGGGAACACAACAAGCATATGGACTGTTAAGTTACTAAAACTATGAGCAATAAAATAATAAGAGTATGATTAAGGATTAGTTGCCATGGTACCCAAAGAAAAGAAACAAGTAACTTCATAAAATTCAGACTATACAAATATTCTTATAACAACGTTCCCAAGGCCCCTTTGTTTATCTTTTTTGAATCATGCATTTTCTAGCTCAGTATCTACTTTCTTCTTCAAAGACCTTCATTGAAGTCATTAGTAAATTATTCGGTACAATTTATGTAAATTGGTATGTGTTTCAGAGTACAACTAAATTGCAAGCTTTATGAGCTATCTAGCTAATTTTTCTTGTAAAATTCTAGAGAAGAAACACCTTCAAAGTATTATTTCACAGTATATGAAATGAAAATCATGGATTCATATAGTAACTGTGTTTTTCTTCCATGTCTTCTATCATTTAAGGTGTAGGTATGTGTGTGGGGGGGGTACTATTTAAACATATTTTGCAATTTAAATTGAAAACATTGTGGTCACAGAAGAATCTAGATTATTTACTGAGTGAACAAGGCATGCTAAGGGCATTTTGGCAATAAAGACTAAAAAGGAACATAAGTCTTTTCCATTATAATCATGTGATTAATTTACAACAATAACTACACATATCTTGTATTCTTATCTGGAGAAGGTGATAGATATTTGGCTCAATTTTCAAGCTTGAGTCTTCCTAGACAATTTGGTACCACTCTTCTGGGTCATTGGCCACTGGAAGTAGATTCCATACGTATTATATAGTGTGGGATGTGATGTTCTTTGGCTCTTACAAAGATGAAGTGGAACACCTCTGCTGAAGTAGTAAAGTTTCTGTGGTACAATTGGTGAAAATAAAACTTCTATGAGAGCTTGATCAAAATAGCTCCCTAATTTTGCTTCCAACTTGAAGGAACACCATAAAACTTCATCATCAGTAAAAATTCTGGAGTCTTAACCCAAATTGTTCCCAGGTTTTTAAATACTAAAATTATTGAAAATGCTGGTAAGGTCCGTAATTTGCAAATATGCAGTGGTCATAGTCAAAGCACCAATTCCCTCCCTGCCTATCCAAAAAGATGTAAGTTAATAAAGGAGTTTGAAAATGTGCTTTCGGGCGCAGTCTTTTCTAAAGGAAGCCATAATTTTCCAAAACACTATAGATGTTATTTAAAATTAAGAAAAATACAAGGCAAGGAGACAGTTTCATATTTTAGAGGTTATTTTAAAATCTTTAAATCTGATGATTTGATCACTCAGGGTTTTTTGGTTGTGATTTTTTTTTTTGGAAAAAAATAGAGAGAGGAAGGAATCTTACCTAGTTCTTTCTGCACTTTCATAATCCCCCTTAATTCTAGGGCCCTCTCTCCATTAATCATTTCCTATATTTCCTGTATATAGCTTGTTTGTACATACTTTGCTTGTTGTTTGTCTCCCCCACTAGATGGTGAGCTCCTTGAGGGCATGGACTGTCTTTTGCTTTTTTTTATATCCCCAGAACTTAAGCGCTTACTAAAGTTGATTGATTGGTTGATTACACAACCAGTCAGATCAACCATCCAGTCATCCAGTTGTATAGTTAAGATGGCCTCCAGTCAAGTAGTCAGTTGACTTAAAATGTTGTGTTCTTCTTCATGTTATATAAATAAGGCCTAGTTTCTTTAATTAAAAAGAAAATAAAGAATTCTTATTATTAGTCAATAGATTATATAATCATCAAATTTGAGTATATTCCCATCATTTTTGAGATGAGAAAACTGAAGCCCAGAGAGGTCAAGAAACTTCCTCAATGTCATAAAGTTAGTTATTGGAAAAATAAGCTGAATCTAAAATCTCTGTTTCCTGACTTGGAACCCAAAGAGTCTTCCACTATACCAAAATGGTCTTCTTACCATCAATAACATAATATAATGTACTGACAAAGATTTTTGTTATTTTTATGAATTGGAACTGAAGAAGCAATGG
>CM053582.1:282588406-282626661 GCA_028627135.1 Pseudochirops cupreus | reverse complement strand
CTATCCAATTGACTAACATGACAAAACAGGAAAATGATAAATGTTGGAGATGTGGGGAAATTGGAACACTAATGCATTGTTGATGGAGTTGCAAACTGATCCAACCATTCTGGAGAGCAATTTGGAACTATGCCCAAAGGGCAACCAAACTATGCATACCCTTTGATCCAGCAATCCTCTTACTAAGTCTGTATCCAAAAGAGATCATAAAAACAGGAAAAGGAACCCCATGTATAAAAATATTTATAGCAGCTCTTTTTGTGGTGGCCAAAAATTGGAAATTGAGGGGATGTCCATCAACTGGGGAATGGCTGAACAAGCTGTGATATATGAATGTAATTCCATAATTATATTCATTCATAATTATATCTATCCTTTTTCCATAAGAAATGATGAGAAAGTGGACTTAAGAAAAACCTGGAAAGTTCTGAAGAACTTTTCATAATTGATGATTATGAAATGATGCTGATCAAAGTGAATGGAACCAGGAGAACATTGTACACAATAACAGCAACATAGTGCAGTGATGAACTTTGATAGACTTAGCTCTTTTCTACAATGCAAGGATCTAAGACAACTGCAAAAGACTCATGTTGGAAAATTCCATCCACATGCAGAGAAAGAACTACAGAGTCTGAATGCATATCAAAGCTCTCTTGTTTCTTTCTTCTTTCTTGTGTCTTCTCCCATTGGTTCTAAATCCTACTTTACAACATGACTAATTTGAGAATATGTCTAATATGAATGTATATGTAGAGCCTATATCAGATTGCATACCATTTTGGGGAGGGGGGAGAAGAGGGAAGAGGAGAAAATTTAGAACTCAAAATCTTCTGGAAATGAATATTGAAAACTAAAAATAAATAAATGAACTTTTAATATTATATCAGTTTCCTTATCTGTAAAATGAGAATAATAACATATTAATAATAACAATAATATTTCCCATGGTTGTTGCATAGATCAAATGAGGCAATCATCACAAAGCAGTTAGCACAATGTCTGACACATTGTAAGCTTTACATAATTTTCAGCTACTATTATTATTAATACCTAGGGGGAAAATTCAGACAATATTTGTCAAATGTATATAAATTTATGAACTTGAAAATTAAAAATAATACCAATAAAAGTCATACTTAAAAAAAAAACAATTCAGACTAACTCCACCTCCACCTCCACCCCATGTAGTTGTTTGAGTCTGTAAGATCTAAACTTTATATATAACATTGATAATGTATAATACCACCATTAGACTGTAAGCACCTGGAGGGGTCAGACTGCCTTCCTTTTTATATTTGTATTCCCAGAACTTATCACAGTTCTTGGCACATAGTAAACTCTTAAGAAATGTTTGTGGACTTTGCTGACCATCACACACTGATTCTGAAAGGAAATTTGATCAGTTTGGATTCTGAAAATAGAGTAAGGCATTGAGAGGGGAAAACAAAATATATATATATATAACAAACTATGCTTTTCTTCTAAACCCAATACAGAAAAGAATCCTGTCCAGAAAGAAAATAATAATCTACAGAAGATTCATAATCTTTGAAAATACTAAAAGAAAAAAAGAAAACATCTCCCAAGAGGGCTTTCCTAACAGCAAGGAACCTCTGTTGCATTGATTCAAACTGAACTTTTTCTCAAAACAGATACCTTGGATAATGAAAGTCATGACAAATGACACTGACACTTTTCTCCATCACCACATAAAGTAATTTTTAAAGGAATAAAAGAAGGAACAGCAAGTGGGATTCATCTTGGACTCCTCGGAGGCTGCTAATGAGGAGAAGGAAAAATTTAAGAGTGAGTAAGGGACCATAAATAGATGGAAAGTCTAGTCTGGGCCAAACTGAAGACATTCTCTCCCACTGACCTAAAAAGATTTAACTACATTAGCTTGTACCTCACTCAGAATACTTTACAACATTATGGTAAAATTTTAAACAGATAAGGGAATGGGAAAAGGACCACTGAAAATGGAAAGAGAAACATGAAAAATCAAGTTGGCTGGTATTTTGCCTATCAAATGTTGATGAAGAAATTACTCAACTAGGCATCCATTACACTTTAAATTTAGACATATACGCACTGTGGATATAAAAAGATGCTGGTTTTCTTACATGCCTTATGGAAATCTATCTCACCAATTTGTAGACTCTCTGGAAAGTCTCCTCAAAGTCAAGTGAACCTTATCAAGTCACGTAAATCACAAATCCTTCACAACTCTCATTTAACTGTTTCAGAACAGCTTTATCTAGACCATAAAGCCAGAGGAATTCTTCTGAATGAGTCAATGCCAAGAAGTAAATTCCAATCCACTACAGTTTCAGCAATAGCTGTGCAGAAAGATTAACATTCTATCCAACTGAATTGACCAATAAACTATTTCAAAATCAAACTGGCTCCTACAGTCTAAGCTGGAAGTAACCTTAAAGACCATTAAGTCTAACTCCCTCATTTTATAGAGGAAGAAACAGAGGCAGAGAGAGGTTAAGTGATTACTATGGCACTAATAGTAAGTGTTTAAGGTAGGATTAGATACAAAGTCTTCCTGAATCCAATTATCCACTATATCATCTTGCCTCTTGACTACCATGTTATGTGTTACTAGGACATCATTGCAAAGAGGTGGGAGAAGAGAAGATAGGACAGGACAGAGCCTTAGCTTTTCTCTGCCTTAAATTTCTCTTTTTCTAAACTTCTATTCAGACCATCCATATTACTACATTTCTAGAGATGATACATAAAAACACTGAGCTTTGGGGAGAAAATTTTGAGGTCTACGAAAGCATTTCAGGCTAGTCAGCTGTTGTTACTGATCCTTCCTCACCCTCCTAACATCCTTTATGTAAATTTTCTAACTCTAAAGATGTTTTCTGGCCTAACCTTGGACCATTAATGAGTGGAGGTCATATGCTTTAATCAGTCAGTTATACAATTAATCACCAAATATTTATGAAGTACTTACTATGTGTCAGGTGCTGTCCTAATCACCAGGAATAAAAATACAAAAAGGAAACTGCCCTTACGTTCAGAGAGCTCCCACTCTATCAGTTTATATACAAAAGTTGCATTTTGTATGTACAACATAAATACAAGGTCATGGGGGGGGAGGGGCACACTAGCAGAGGAAAGGATCAAGAAAGGCTTCCTGTAGGAGGTGGCATTTGAACAGTCTTTCAAAGCATATTTTTATTGCCATGTTTTATTTGCGTTATAGTGTTTTCCTGATCTTCCTAAGGTTACAAAGCTCATCAATTCTCATGGTAACATGGTTCAGGATCAGGAGTCAGAGGTCCTGAGCGCCAGTCCCAGATCTTCCACTTATTACCTGTATGACCCTAGGAAAGTCTCTTTAGGTTTCAGCTTCCTTATCTATCAAATGAGCCAAATGATCACTAAGAATTTCCACTTGGTGTCCTGCTATCACTCCAAACTCAACATGCACAAAATAAAGGCCTACTCAAACCCTTTCCTTCTCCTTATGGCTCTGACTCTGACAATAGCACCATTTGCTGAGTAATGGGTCTGTCATTCAAGGTCAAAAATGTGTCATGTCTAACTATTTTATCTTTTTTACTCCCCTACTCAATATTCTCCATTATTACCTCCAAGAATAAATGTAAATCCATTTGTTTGCCACTAACGCCCTTCCCAATTTCAATCCAACCTATTTTTTCATGATTATTGGATGTTATTAGCCTTCTTGAACTCTATAATACAAAAAAACTGGATTTATGGGACAGCTAAGTGGCGCAGTGAATAGTAGAGCACCGGCCCTGGAGTCAGGAGGACCTGAGTTCAGATCCAGCCTCAGACACTTAACACGTACTAGCCGTGTGACCTTGGGCAAGTCAATTGCCCTGCGTTCCCCCTTCCAAAAAGAAAAAAAAAACCAAAACTGGACTTAGTATATTCCTCATAATAATAGCTAATATGTATCTAGCACTTAGTACATGCCAGGCACTATGATAAATGCTTTATCATTATTTTGTTTGATCTTCACAACAATCCTGAGAGGTAGATGCTACGATGATACACATTTTACAGATGAGGAAGTTGAGACAAAAAGAGATGAAGTAATTTGCCCAGGGTCAGACTTTAAGTATCTGAGATAGAATTTGAACTCAGGGCTTCCTGACTGCAAGCCAGGTGCTCTCTTTACTTTGTTGTTACCTAGCTGCCTCTACATGGTGCTCCATTTCACATCTCTACACTTTGGCACAGTCTTCAGTGCTGGAATGCCCTTCCTCCTTCCCCCTACTTGTTAAAAACAATCTATGATTTTCTTCAAGACTTGGTTTAAAGACTTCTACTGAAGTCTTTCTTAATCTACTCCCCTGAGTAATGCCCCACCCTCATATTCTTTCATTTTTAAAAATTTACCTGGATTAGTACATGTTGTCTCTACTGGGAGAATTTAAACTCCTTTAGGACTTGGATTTTTTTTTTCACTTTTGCCTTTCTAGCTCCAGAACCTCACAGAGTTACAGGTAATGAAAGGTGTTTAATAAATGCTTAAGGTTGGACTCACCAAGCTCTATTGGTAGCTAAGTGGCCCAGTGGATTGAGTAATGAACTTGGGAGTCATAAAGAACTGGGTGAGAATTCTCCCTCAGATACTTACTAGCTGTGTGACTCTGAAAAAGTCAATTAAACTTTATTTGCCACAGTATCCAAATATGTTAAGTGAAGATAATAATAGCGTCTACCTTCTTGGATTGGGGTGAGGATCAGAGGAGATAACATTTGTAAAATGCTTTGCAAACCTTAAAGTGCCATGCAAATGTGAGCTATCATTATAATAATTATTATTGCTGTTCCTCCTTTGAAATGTGCCTTATATCCAACTTTTCCTCCACATTAACTTACTCTGGGCCCAAGTCCATATCACCTAACTCCTCAAAAACTTCCAGTAAATCTTTCAACCTATACCGTAAGTAGACTAACAGAATAATCTTCCTTCAAAGTTACTTTTGTTGTGATGGTCTTTTGTTCAAGTATATTCAATGGCTTCCTATTTTCTACTATGCAAATTCTAAATTTCTCAACTTACCTTTAAAGAGCTTCAATAATATGGCTTCACTCCAATTATGCAACCTCCCCCTCCTCCCCTGTCATCGCTACTATTCTCCAACATACACTCATTAGTCAGGGCAGTCACTTTACAATACCACAAGCTTACCATCCTCATTTCTAATACCATTCCTCCTGACCCTCCCAATTTATGCTATTATCTTTTAAATTTCTTTATTCTTTTCTGCCTTTCCTCTGTTAGACCTGTTCTAGGGCTCTGAACCAGTCTTCTGATACCAAGATCCATAATACTATGCTACCAATTTGATGACAGCCCTGGCACAATGTTAGAAGTTGTTTTTTGAGGCTGTATAAAACAACAAAGTTATGTTTGTGTTTTCAAAATTTTAACAGCCTTTTGATAAAAAACAATAAGCTGAAGTATAAAACAAATTAATAAATTAGTGAGCACACAAATGAATAGATGAAAAATGAATGAATGAACAGAAACAGACATAGATAGATAGACAGACAGACAGACAGACAGATAGATAACAGACAGACTTCACAATAAAAGAATGTTCTTGTGGGTGGACCCTTAATGCTGAAAATGTTTAAAATGTTTTCTGGCCTTCATGCACTCTGGTTAGATTGTGAGGAATCTTAAACTTAAGTGTTAGGTTTTATATAAACATCAATTCCCTTTACAATGCTATTCCATTTTGGCTGGATCAGTTACAGCTACTATCCAATCAAAGCAGCACAAAAGCCCAGGCCAATGAGGAGAGTGTGTGTGTGTGTGTGTGTGTGTGTGTGTGTGTGTGTGTGTGTGCGTGTGCGTGTGTGTGCGTGTGCGTGTGTGTGTGTGTGTGTGTGTGTGTATTGGGGGGTAGGTTCTCCAATAACTGATGCCACTCTTTCAAAATCTAACCTTTGGTAGACTATGTCATTTAAATACCAAGTTTCAGACACTTTCTGACCCCATTTGAGGTTCTCCTGGCAAAGATACTGGAGTAGTTGGCCATTTTCTTCCCTAGCTCATTTTTACAGATAAGGAAACAGGAAAGGAATCCATTGCTGCTTCTTGCTTAAACAGTATTGGTCCATAGCTACTACAGTTGTAGCATTCTATAAAAATGTTTCAGTAGGCACACAATAATTTCAGTGAAGTCTGTGCTACTCTGTAATTAAAAAATTTCCCTGTTACAGCAAACCCCATACTCTAATGTTTTTTCCATTCATTTTCATGCTAAAAGCAAAAAATCTTCCATGCAACCAACGCTTATAAACAGTCAACTGGACACCACACAGCACTATTGAGACAGCTAAGAGTCCTTCTTTATCTACTTGCTTTCATAACATCTGACCTTTCACCAGCAGGAGATAGTGGATGACATGAAGTTGAAGCTATTCCTCCTAGCACCGCCCCCGCCCCATCCTGCTCCCAAAGAACAACAGAATGACCTAAGAAATGGAAGTGCTATCTATCATTATAGAAAGAATTTTAAGAAACAATTTGACCATTTCAGGTTGGGTAGAGTTGCAAATACCAAAACTTAGGATTTTATTTATCCTTTGGTTAATAGATTCTTATCTATGCCATAATGGTTTAAATAGTTTGGGGATTCCCTCCACTCATGCCATTCATTTTCTTTATCAGCTGTCTATATCGGCATGGCCAGCTAAGTGGCACAGAGGATAGAGTACCTTGCCTGGACTCAGGAAGACATGCATTCAAATCCATTCTCAGACGCTGTCTGACCCTAAGTAAGTCACTTAACCCTGTTTGCCTCAATTTCCTCTTCTGTTAAATGAGCAGGAGAAGGAACTGGCAAGCCACTCCAGTATCTTTGCCAAGAAAAACCCATAAGGAGTCATAAAAAGTTGGACATGACTAAAAACAGCGATGAAAAAATTCTACATTCTGTGTCAACATATTAAATCTTCATTAGTCTTTCACCCTTTGTTTTTAATCTTCCTTTTCCTTCATCACCTTTCTTAAATTTCATCAGTAACTAAGTCCTGTTAATTCATCCTCCATAATGTCTCTGATGACCATTGCTTCTATTCTCATTATGCCCACTCCAGTTTAGGCCCCTGGTTATTATTTGGATATGTTACATAGATTATTATTATATATAGTTATATAGATAACCTGGCTTACATAAGTTGGGTCCAAATCTTGACCTCTGATAAAGCATAGGCTCATAGGTTCAAAACTGTAAGGGATTAAAGAAGTTAAGTAATTTGTTTAATAGGAACAAAGTGGTGGAGTCAGGATTTAAACCCAGTTTCAAATCCCTCACTCTTCCCAATCCCTGAACCTTTCTCATTCTCAGTTTCCTCATATTTCAAATGAGAAAACTGGACTAGATACTTCTAAAGCCCCTTAAAGCTTTAAATCAAAGATCTTATTATTCCACCTTCTCTATATCACTGTCTAATCCTTGTACCTTGCTGCCATATTTACCTTACTCAAACTTGACATTTCCTTGACCAAAACCATCAATAAATATGAATTACCCAAATGATAAAGTCCAAATTTCTTAGTTGTGACCATCTTACCCAAACTGAATTTTCCAACAGTATCTCCCACTTCTCACAAACAAGAACTTTTCCATCTATGCAGTTGGATGCCTGAACATTCATATTTCTATCATTATTCCTTTTTTTATGCTATTCCCTTGCCTGGAAAAAAAAAAGTCTCTCCCTTCATACAAATCCTGCCAATATCTAAAGGTTTGTCACATTTTCCTTTTCTTCTATGAAGGTCTTCCCTGATCACTACAGACAGCAGTCATTTCTCCCACTCCTCTAAACTATAGCATTACTTGTCAAGATCATTCATTTGGAACCTAGCATTCACTGCCTTGTATCATTACTTAAATTTTCCACTTGTGTACTGTATAATCATACTCAGCTATATTTTACATTGTGCAATTTTCTAATTGTTTTAATGCAAGTCATCTTCAGCAATCCAATATACATTGAGTACCTACTATATGTCAGAGATTCAATAATAGAACAAATATGTTCCTCTGGAACAGCAGTTCTCAACCTGTGGGTTGCAATCTTTTGGGGCTCAAATGACCCTTTCACAGGGGTCACAGAGGTCACCTAAGACCATCAGAAAACACATATTTCTGATGGTTTTAGGAACCGAGACACTGCTCCTCTATCCCTCTCCAGGCAGGTCCGCCCACATGCAGATACGCACACATACTAGTATTTAAGGGTCGCAGCATTAGGAAGGTTGAGAACCACTGCTCTAGAAACTAATATTCTCTGGAGATGAGGATGATAAAACATGAAAACAGATATGTATATACGACATAAGTTGGGAGGGTGGGAGACCTATCAACTAGGAGGAATAAAGAAAGGCTTCCCATAGAAGGTCACCAGCACATGAATTCAGCCTTGGAGGAGCCTAGAGATTCTAAAGGATAGAAGAAAGGATGGAATCCATTTAAGGAATAGGGGACAGCCCATTCAAATGAACCAAGGCAAGAGGTAGAATGCCAAGTTTTGGTTACAGGAAGTAAACCAGTTGTGCTGAAGCATAGAGTGTAGAGAGGTAAGTGATATGAAATGAACTTGGAAGAGTAGACTGCAGTCACATTTCAAAGAATTTAAATGGCAAACTCAACTTTTTTGTATACCCAACAATGGCTAACGAGCCTATGCACATTGAGTGATCTCAGTGGATGTTCCTTAAAAATTTTCTATGAATTTGTCAAACATATCTAAACATTTTAGGAAGCTAGGTGGTGCCATGGATAGAGTACCTAGAATCAAGAAGACCTGAAGTCAAATCTTACTTTCTGCACTTCTTAGCTGTGTGATCCTGGGCAAGTCATTTAGCCTCAGCCTCAATTTCTTCATTTGTAAAATGGAGATAATAAAAACACTTACCTCGTGGGACTGTTGTGGGAATCAAATGAAACAATTGTAAAATCATTTGCAAACCTTAGAGCTACCATCATCATGATCCCAAATTCTCCCTCTTTCCCTGAGACAAATGCAGAAAAAGGAAACTAGATTGCTCTTATTAAAAGAACATATAAACACCATAACAAGTAAGCCAATAAAAAAACAGAGAGGGAAGACAGAGTATTTTTAAAATTTCTTTTAGGGATACTTCAATAAATTGGGTATATGCTTACTTTTATGGTTACTCAATCATAGTAGAGTTTTCATTTATAAATACCAAAATTTAAAAAAAAATTTAAGTATTCATGTAATTTCTTCAGGTCTATTTGAACTTCTTTTTTTCAGGTCTACTTTGCTTCCAAGAATCCTCTCTTGGTTTTTAAAAAAAGGTGAAAAAAATAGAATTTTGACTCAATTGACCTAAGCTTAAATACCAGCTCTAATGTCCTAATAGCATTATGCTAGATTATCACTTTAGCCTCTTTTAGACTCATCTTCACCTGTAAAATTGGAATAATAACTTTAACATTATCAACTTCATATATGCTATTTATACAGAAAGTATTTTATAAATAAAGAAGTTCAATATAGATGTAAATTATTATTATCTTACAATTTTTCAATACTAGTAACAATATTGTTAAGTAGGTTTTCTTAGCATAACGCTTACTTTGCTCAAATAAGAAAATAAAAGTCTGTGCCTTCACAGTTTTAAGAAGTACTATATACAATGTTATGGCTCTTTTGTGTGAAATAATTACATCTTTTGATCACCGTATACGCAGTAGTTGCAGTTCCAAAAGTTCAGTGACAACCACAATGGGCATCAAAAATTCAAACATTAAAACTTACTAAATGAAAATAACAGGGGATATTAACATAAAAAACAAAACAAACTCTCACTTCAAGGAGTTTACATTCTACTGGAAGGATACAGTATGTATCCTGTATGTATAAAATGTATGCAGATAAATGTCATACAAGATAATTTGAGGAGGGAAAAATATTAGCAACTGAGGAATAAGGGAAAGTTTCCAGAAAGAAATGACTACTGAACTAAACTTTGAAGGAAGAAAAGGATTGTGAAAGGTGGGGAATGGGTGGGTCTCGAGGTAATGCAGTAGATTGAGTGCTGGGTCTGGAGTCAAGAAGATCTGAGTTCAAATCTAGCCTCATTTATTAGCTGTGTGACCCTGACCAAGTCACTTAACTTTGTTTCCCTTAGCACCCTCATCTGTAAAATGAACTAGAGAAGGCAATGGCAAACCACTCTAGCATCTTTGCCAAGAAAACCCCAAATGGGGTCACAAAGTCAAACAACTGAAAGGTCAAAAAGAGATGAGGAGGGAGGGCATCCCTGGCATGGGGATTGAACAAATTCACAAAGGTGTGGAATGAAACTTAATCCAAAGGCAAAAGCCACTAGTCCAATTTGGCTAGAACGAATGTGGTATGCTTGAAAGGGAGCAATCTGAAATAAAACTATAAAATAGGTTGGAGGCAAATGATGATGAGTAGAATACCAGTGTAAGCCATTTGCATTTAATCCTAAGGACAAGAGGGAGGCAGTGAAGGTATTTGAGCTCCAAAGTGACATATTCATATCTCTGCCTCAGGAAGATTCCTTTGTCAACTCTCTAGAGAAGATCAGAGAAGAGATTGGAAGCAGAGGAAACCATTAGGAAGTTATTGTAATGGTCCTGATAAAACATGATCAAAGCCTGAACTAAGATAGTAGCACTGTGAGTGGACAGAAAGGGATGGACATGATAGATACTGAGTAGAAAGAGCCTGCCAGTTGATTGGATGTGGGAAAGGAAGAGTAAGGGAAAGGGATAATAACCAAGGTGTAAGGAAAGTTGCAGATCTGGGAGCCTGAAAAGATATTTTTACACTGAAAAGAAGTAAGAAAGTTTGGAGAGCAGGCTTATGAGGGAAGATAGTAACATCCATTTTCAATATGTTGAGTTGAGGATGTTGATCCTATGATCTAGATAATTCAGGTGGGGGGGGGGGGACTTTTTCCCCAACATATAATGATAATTGATGAGAACAAAATATTGTACTTGCTAAATATACCAAACCAAACTTTAGCCTTTAAGTTGTAACACCACAACTTCACAAACATAATATAAGAATTTTTTTTTCTAGTGAATCCAAAGAGAGTGATGATGTCATTACTAATAACATAGTCATATAGGGTTTTATAATTTATGAAAAAATTTCACATACACTATCTCATTTAATCCTCCAAGTGACTGATTTCCCACCATAAATTGTATGCTAAATATGTAAAAGCCTCTAATATATTCTTTTTGGAAACAGATATAGAAACAGATGGTGCTCACAGAATGCCCTTAGAACAGTATTGTGTAATGAAAAGAGCACTGAATCTGGCTGAAGGCTTGTATTCCTGTCTCAGCTACCTTGGCCATACCATCAAACCCCTCTAGTCCTCAGTTTCTTAGTCTGTAAAATGAGGTATCTGGTCTCTGAAGTTCTGGTTCTAAAGCTATGATCCCATAATGCAAAGTTATTGAAGGGCTTACTTTTGGGTTGGCATTCTTGAAGTAGTGACATATTCTGTAAACATATACTTCTAAAACAGAACTAGATCTCTAGTAGTTAAACAATATCATTTATTGATTTAGAGTTTATTAACAGAAATTCTGATGACATCATTGATTCTTCTAAAAAATAAAAAATGAGGGATATGGACTAGGTTAATTTAAAGGTACCTTTCCACTCTAAATCCTTTGGTCTTAAATGGGATGCCAACATATTTTCAAGATTTGGAAACTGAAAGAGCCCAGTCAAATTTGAAAAGGGGGAGGCAGAGAGAAGTACCAGATGATTGTGATATCTTTTTTCTCCCTAAGTGGAGGTTGAAGATAATAGGGTTTATAGGAATATTCCCCCAAATACTGGAAGCAAAAGATGCCAAAGGAATAAATCATTCATGGAAATCTTCTGTGCTACATCAGATAAGTCCTAAAAATTGAGACTAAACAATGACACATCTCTTACTAGACATTACACATCAAGAGGATAGAGCCTGACTAAAGAAGAACTCTTGGTTTCAAGATTTAATTTTTCCTTAGATAAAAGCCCATAGATTTTACTTTTAGTCTTAAATGCTGACTGAAATTGAAGATTTGTGAGATTTCTGAGAAGGTTAAACCACGGGGAATGAAATAAATCAGCCAAAAAAGGACATTCACCAGGGACCATTAAAAATCTAAAGAACACCATGGCATACTGTTTTAATTTAGGCACAAAACTGGTATTTAGCTAGTTTCTTCATTGCAAGTATAATTTGCATTGATAGAATTTGGGACTAGAGAAAGGAAGGAAGGAGAGAAGGAAAGAAGGAAAGAAAGGAAAGAAGGAAGGAAGGGAGAAAGGGAAGGAGGGAGGGAGGGAAGGAGGGAGGACAAAAAGTGCCTACATTTTGTCTCAATCCCTGTCTAGAGAGAAAAAATTATTAAGTAGAACATAAATTCACAAGTATAAGGGGGGAAAGTCCCTACTTTTTGACTCGATGCCTGCCTGGAGAGAAAAGATTATAAAGTAGATAATATTTTCCAAAGGTATGATGTTATGACTGGAGGTTATATTCCATTGAAATAATTATTAATGTGATATAAAAGCAAATATACAATGACTGCAAGTCGATATTATTAACACATATTATAACAATTCATCTGTTAAGATAATAAAAACCATACTCTAATATCTCTAAAAGAACATAAAAAATACTGCACACATCAATTATACACAAATTTCCAAAGTACTATTATGTAATGAGGCAATATAGTAAGATAGAAAGAATACTGCACTCAGAGTCAGCAGAGCCCAGTGTTAAAATCCAACTACCAATGTTTATGAGGTACAAGACTATGGACAGGTCCCTGAAAAATCCCTGAGACAAAATTTTTGTCAACCCAGATGAACAAGCATCTCAAGGAAAGAGCATGTTGCTATTTTGTATATATAGCCACAGTATGCTGCCCATTGTGGACTCTTAATAAATGTTTACTGAATTGAATCAAATGTATAAAGTGAGGGTGCTGGATAAGACTCACTGTACCTGCTTCAGAGGGCTTTTGTGAGACTCAGATGAAATAGTATGTACCAAGTGATTCATGAGCTTGAAAGTGTTTCGTCAATGTCAGCTATTAAGTTACTACACCAAGGACCGTTTATCACCTGGGTTACCCATTTCACCAATGTATAGAGGAATGCTTCTAGATCTTAGGAAATAGATTTTGTCACTTTCTGTGGTCAGTTTTGAGGCTGATGGTGATCAATCAATCAGTCAATGAACAAGTGTTCTTCATTAAACACTACTATGTGTCAAGTGCTGTGCTCTGTTACAGATATACAAGTACAAAGACTGAAACATTCCCTAATCACATACTTTAATAATAGGTACAAAAGAAATAGAAAAAGCATCAATGTGAAATTAATAAACATACCTATTTTATATACATAAGCATAAAACAGATATGTGTGGTTAAATACAAAGGAATGCGGGCAAAGGGCACTAGCACTTAGGCAAGGGGAGCAGGAAAGACTTCAGGAAGAAGATGGTGACTGAGCTGCTTCTTAAAGCATGAGATAGATTCTCTGAAAAGCAGGCAAGGAGAGACTGCTTTCCAGACTTTGGAGGAGAGCCAGTGTTAAAGTAAAGAGGCAGGAGAATTAGTGAGAAACAGAAAGCTCGCTATCTGTATCACAGAGTGCAGGAAGAGTAGGAATGTCCAATGAGGCCGAAAAGATAGAGTGGGACCAGGGTGTGAAGGACTTTAAAAGCTGAGTAGTGGAGGATGTTTACATTTTATTCTAGAGGCAATAGAAACCACTGGAGTAGATCAAGTAGGGAAATATGGTCAGATGTGCAATTAAGGAAAACTGCTTTGGCAGCAGCTTGTAGAATAGACTGGTGTGGGGAGAGACTTGGGTCAGGAAGGCTAATTAAGAGTCTATTGCAATAATCCAATTTGAGAGGTAAGGATAGCTTAAACTAAGGTATAGCTGGGTAAGCACAGAGAAGAGGTCATATGTGGAAGATGTTGTGAAGGTAGAAAGGGTAAGATCTGGTGACTAATTAGTAACATGGAATATGTGAGAGTGAGGCATTCAGGATAGCACCAAGATTAAGGAACAAAGACACTGCAAGAATGGTAGTGCTTTTGATGGAAACAATGAAATTTGGAAGAGGGGAGGGTTTAGGATGTTGAGTTTAAGATGTCTCCACGATATCCAATAGTAAATGTCCAATTGGTGAAATAAGCTGAAATTTGGAAGAGAGAGTAGATGGAGATAAAGACTTGTAAGTCTTATGAATATCAATGACATTTAAATCCGTAGGCACTGATGAGGAGAGGGAGGGAGGGAGGGAAGCAGGAAGGAGAGAGAGGAAGGGGGGGAGAGAGACAAAGAGACAGAGAGAGAGACAGAGAAACAGAGACAGAGTGAAGGTGGAGGGAGAGAGGGGGAGGGAGAAAGAGAGGGAGAGGGACAGGGAGAGGAGAGGAGAGAGCCTAGGACTTGAGGAAACGCCCACAGTCAGAGGAGCATAATGTGGATAATGAGGCAACATTACAGCAACAGAGACTGAGATGTGGTCAGAGAGGAAAAAGCTGAAGTAGGGAAGAACAGTGTAATGAAAACCCAGAGAGTAAAGAATAACCAGACAGGAAAGGGTGAACCTCCCCCAAACTAGTAAAGCTGGTCCCCAGATGGCAGACATAAAGACCCACTCTGGCTTCATAATTAAATACTTTCTTGCTTTGTAGGACATTCCAGAGTTCATGCTGCAATGGTTTAGCTTTTGAGACCCCAAGATCACTTCTACAACATAATGAAGCAGTGAAATAAGGGCTTTGGTAATAGTATGTGAGTAAACATAACATATAAAAATGCTATTCTCCAGTGCCATAAATCTGACATAAAACTCATATACTAGATGAAATAAACATTCATTAAACATTGAATCATAGAGGGGATTTTAGTGGGGCCCAGAGAATTTAGGCAGCTCTTCCAAGGGCACATAGACAGGGAACAGCAGAACCTGAATTAGAACTCAGATCTATGGGGTATTACTACAGTTTTGCTTAACAATTTATACTCAGAAGATGTGGAGGATAATGAATAATTAACATCTCACATTTGTAGAGTAGATGACAGTTTGTAAGACACTTTCACATACCAACCATCCAAATCCTCCCCAATTGGCAGCATGATACATAAATGGAGAGTGAGTTTAGTTGTACAACCTTGGAAAAGTCAATCAACCCCTTCAATTCTCAACTTTTCATCTATCAAAGGGGGCTAATGATATCTGAGTTGAGTACTTCACGGCATTAGTGTAGGAACCACATGAAATAATAATAGCAATTTATATTTACAGAGGGCTTTTAGGGTTGCAACACTCCTAGGAGGTGGGTGCCAGAATTATTACCCTCTTTTTACAAATGGGGAAACTGAATCTCAAAAAGGTAAATTTACTAGCCCATCCATGGTCACATAGTTAGCTATGAGAAAGAGAGAGAGAGGGAGGGAGAAACAGACAGACAGAGAGAGAGACAAAGACAGAGAGACAGAGAGACAAGGGGGGGAGGGAGGGAGGAAGGGAGAAAGAGAGAGTTATTTAGTTAGTCATATTTAGGAAGGAGTCAAACTCAGGTGTTCCTGGCTCCCTTCAATCCATTATGCTATGTCGCTTCCCCAGAAAGGATTGGTGATTTAAAATATGTGGGACGTGTCTTGCAAAAATTCAGATAAACAACGTGTTCATAGGTTAGGATGAAGCAGGTGCATGGCATTCCTCAGTGGATTTTAGTAATTTAACAAATGGAGTTGAACTGTGCCTGAGAAACTATTTCAAAAATTCTTCCATGAGAGAAAATGACAACCCAAGTCAGGAACATCCTTTCCTTTCTAACCATCTATTTCTCTGAACATCTACATGAACACAAATGGAGTTTTTCAAAACATCCTAGACATGAAAGTGGCCTGAGTGAGCAGGGGGCTCCCCACTTGCAAACTTGGCTCTGGTGGCTGTGGTTATTGTTCACGAGATCTAAATATCTGCCTCAGTGTCATCTTCTAACCCGGAGAAAAAGAGATATTGTATCACAAACAGGCCCTTAGACCTTAGCTTTGATTCTGGGACAAGCTTCCTGATGGGAGAGGGAAAGGCCTAAAAGGCATGGAAATACTGTCTGAAGCCTTTGCCAGGAAGCCTGCATTTTTGCATATGGAAAGACAGCAGTACAGTTATATTAGAAAAATCATGTTTTGTTTTTCCATCTGTTTTGCTCATTCCTTAGTCTTGAAGAAGCTGTTCTTATCTTTGCCTGTTGGACACCTGCTTTGGCATTCAGAAAGAGATATCTTTCTAGATAGCTGCATAAATAGATTCTTTGTTCCTGTTCCCAATATGAGATTTCAGCTTCTGAAAAAATTACTTTGGTCTTCTTTGATTTCTACTAAGAGGAGAAGATTCCATCTGGTAATTCTTTAGCATTTTTCTGGCATTTCATATTAGCAAACCTATTTAGAATCTTAGGTGCTTGTTCATCCCAAGCAATAGAAGCGCAAGCCTCTAGTATAGAGTTAGTAATGTGGGGGAGGGGGGGAATCCCAACAAAAGAAATAAACATAGCTTCTTCCTACTTTGTCAGTGATGTCTCAGGCTATCACACAACATGGTTTTCCTCATAAACAGCATCAGAAAAAAACTGCAAAGACTTATATGAATTGATACAAAGTGAAGTGAGCAGAACCAGGGGAACACTGTATACAGTAACAGCAATATTGTACAATAAAGTGCTCTGGATGACTTAGCTATTCTCAGCAATACAATGATCCAAGACAACTCCAAAAGAATCATGACAAAAAATGCTATCTACCTCCAAGGAAAGAACTGATATTGTCTGAATACAGACTGAAGCATATTATTTTTCTCTTCCTTTCTTCTTTCCTTCCTTCCTTCCTTCCTTTCTTTCCTCCTTCCTTCCCTCCTTCCTTCCTTCCTATTTTTTGGTTTGAATCTTCCTGCACAAAATGACTAATATGGAAATTGTTTTACTTGATTGCACATGTATAACCTGTATCAGATTGCTTAGCATTGAAGGGAGGGAGGAGAGGAGGGGAAAATAAAATTTGAATGCAGAACTTTTAAAAAATGTTAAAACTGTTTTTCCATGTAATTGGGGGAAAATAAAATGTTAAAGAAAAAAATAAATGAAAGGGGAAAAATAGAGTATCAGAGCAGTGAGAGTGAGGCCTTGTCTGTCAGTGCTGGTTTATCAAGGAGCAGACCATCTTCAGTGAATTTTCAATATAGGGTGTAAATCTCCTCATTGCCCATCACACTCAATCTGCCTCCTCTCTCCATTCAAACCTCATGTACAAATTAATAATTTTACTATTTACCAATAAGAAACCTGGTAATTTAAAGGATAAATGTGTTATTGAATTATAATACATTTAAGAAACATAATGAAAAATTATTTGTTTACCAAGTGTTTTGACTTATCTACATCAGAATTGACAGAAGACTTAACTTGGGCAAAACAGCAAAGTCAAGCCTAATGTGATTATCACAATCACTCACTTGTGGACCTTTACTTTTTACCCCCAACCCTGAGGGATCCTTATACTCTTTCAACTCTCTCCTTGTCAGAACCTGCTTTCAGAAAGGACTTGTTAAATTCATTTACACTAAGGTATCATAGGATAATTGACGTAGAGTTGAAAGGGTCCTTAGCATGGTATAGAAAAAAGAGCAGTGGTTTGGTATCAGAGGTCCTGGGTTGAAAACACATCTCTGCCTCCCATTACTTTGTGACTGTGGATAAGTCACTGAACCCTTCTTGAGTTCAAAAATGAGAGGAATTGACTAGATCAGTGATGTCAAACTCAAATAGAAATGGAGGCTACTAAATCATAACTAATGGGGCAGCTAGGTGGCACAGTGGATAGAGTGCCAGGCCTGGAGTCAGGAAGACTCATTTTCCTGAGTTTAAATCTGACCTCAAACACTTACTAGTATCATGGGCAAGTCTCTGGGCAAGTCATTTAACCCTCTGCCTCAGTTTCCTTATCTGAAGAAGGAAATGGAAAAACGCTCTAGTACCTTTGCCAAGAAAAGTCCAAATGGGGTCATGAAGAGCTAGACACAACTGAAAAGACAGAACAACAATAATTAAATCAACATCCACATTCCTGCCTTTGCCCTCAATCGTCCTCCATTTGCATTTTCTCCTGAGTCAAAGACTCTGTCTGGGGTTTTGACTTTAATGAAACTAATTGTAAAAACTTAAACATGAGTAAATCAAGCAGGGGAAGTATTTCGGGAGTCAGAGGGGCTTTATAGAATTCCCCATATAGGCCACCACCAATACCTTGACTACCTACTTGGTTGACAATGTATGAAAGTGGTGATCACTACAACAAACCATGGAGTCATAGAAGGTGAAAGGCAGAAGGGAACTTCAAGACCACTTAGTTCTTACTCTTTCATTTTGCAAAGGAAAACAAGTGAATTCTATTTTGATGAAAGGACTCACCTAAGACCTCTCAGCTAGCTAATAGCTAAAATCAGAACACTCATCCAGGTCTTGCGACTTTTTTAGCTAGGGCTTCATTCAAGATAATGTATTCTATTCCCACCTATTCAGGGTCAGTAGATCAGAGAAGTGGAATTTCCTTTTAACAGTACTACATTTTAACCTAAAAAAAGAATTTCCTTTTAAGGAGTTTAATAAAAAATGCTCATAAAATCCATAAGAGGAGAATAAGGATAATATTGAGAAGTTCCCAGAATAGCCTGAAATACTCTGAATAAGTTTCACTAGAAATTATGTATTTATATGTTGTCATCTTAGATTTGTGTATGCTTACGACTGAGAGGCCCATCCTATCATAGCTGCCTGAACAGATTGGCTCTCAAGAAACCTGCCTTTCCCTCCATGCATATGTGTCTTCCACATACATAAATATGAAGTTCAATTCAAGTGTGGTTACCAACTGAAATTTCCTTTTCATTGATTTCAAAGGCGGAGGATGATAAGAGAGCAAATCCAGCAGAAGAGGTCAGCATCCACTCTGAAATTTCCACCTTGGGAAGTATGATAGTAAAGGAACCTGGCCATGGTAGGTAAGTTTGACCACAGGCAATGAAGTGGGACTTCCATAGCCTTGAGACTATCAGGCAGCCACAGAGGCCTACTGCCCTAATTCCTTCTCAACCTGCTGCAGAAATAGCAGCAACCCTAAGAAAGAAAAAAACCTTTCATGTTTTTGGTACTTGTTTTTTATCAAAAAATGAGGCCTTTTCTCAAATTGGGATTATGAAGTATGCAATATATTGTTAAGAATCTTGTCAAAACCTCATCTATATTCTAGCTTTCAATTTAGCATCAAAAATATCATGAACAGATCTATTCCACTTGCAGGAGTGGTTTAATTCATCTGAGATTTTAGATAGGACAAATTGGTGTCTGTAGTCAGACAATAACAAGAAAAAGATCCAGGTTAGCACATGTCATCTTACCTCTCAAGTTTTCTGCTACTGTTTTCCTTTAGTTAGGGTTGAGTTCTGGACATTCCTACTATGGCTGAAGAGAATGAGTTCTCTTCAGTCTCTATCTCAAAACCAGCCTGAGGTGTAGACAATTGGAGAATTGCATGTGTGGTAAGATTTTAAGTATATGGGACATCTAGGTGGAGCACCAGCCCTAGAGTCAGGACCTGAGTTCAAATCCAGCCTCAGACACTTAACACTTACTACCTATGTGACCTTGGTCAAGTCACTTAACCCCAATTGCCCTGCCTTCTTCCCTCCAAAAAGACCAAAAAAAAAAAAAAAGACTTGAGGTATATTGAAAGAAAGACCTCTTCCACTAACCCTGGCATTGGGAGCTTATTAATGTCACTCCCGTGGGGGCAAAATATTATGGACAGAAAGTTCCAATTAAAATGCAGATATTTCACTTGTAGAGGTAAAATAATATGGATTAATTAACATAGATTTAGAGATGGATTGGCCTTAGAGATGATCAAATCATCCTCATTTTACTGGTAAGAAAACCTGAGGCTCAGAGAACAGTAACAGTCACAATCATAGCTACTTTTATACAATAATCTTGAGTTTTAGTATTTGGTCAACCCCTGTGAGATGAGAGCTATAATTATTACCATTTTACAGATTTACCCAGGATCAAACTGCTAGTAAGTATCTGTGACAAGATTTTAACTGAGGTCTTCTGGACTTCAAGTCCAGTACACTTGAAGGGAAATGACTTGCCTAGTGCCACATCATTAGTAACTAAAAAGAGCTAGGTTTTGAAATCAATTATTCTGGTTCAAAATCAAGAACTCTTTCCACTACACTACACAGTCTTTCAGATCTCTAGTACTTAGAAAGAAATGGGGAAGAGCACAAGAAAATGGGATGCACTTCAGTATAGTCTCATCTGGGGACACAAGCTCCCCTGAGGTTCTACAGGTGTGGGCACTAAACATCCAGAGAATGGCATGAGAAGTGGAAGGAGAGTGTCATAAGGACAGGTGGAGAATTGTTCAAACCAAACACATCTATTTCATCTTTTAACTTAGGGCTGGTGCTGTTCACTCTCCTGAATCTTTGCCTACAGAACTTCCCTGATCCTGGATAGAAAGTGGAATGTGGGGGTGGTGTTCTGGAAAGTTGAATCAGTGGCAAATCTGTAAGCATGGAAAAATCAGATTTAGTTTTTCAGACCAGTGCCCTCAAAACTCTCCATGACTCAAAAAAAGGTCCCTCCCTCATCCTTGATTCATAAAATCATAGACTCTTAGAAATGGAAAAGATCTTAGAGATGGAACATGACTTAGTAGGTATATTGAGATTGATTTGAAGTAGAGGAGAGCTGGCTTTGAATCTTGCCTTAGACACCTGCTAGCTGTATAACCCTGGGCAAATTATTTAACCGTCTTATCCTCAGAACAACCTTATTAGAGTGGTGCTTTTATATTCCCATTTTACAGTTGAGCAAAGTGAGACAAACAGAACTGAAGTGATTTGCCCAGGGTCACATAGATAGTAAGTGTCTGAGCCTGTATTTGAACTCAAATCCTCCTGACTCCAGGCCCAGTGCTCTAGACATGGCACCATCAGCTGCCTCAGAAAAAGTCTGAAAAGTCCATAAAATTTAGAAATACTTAAAAACTGTATGAAATTATTCCAAATGACCAGTTATTCAATTAATTTAGAGCCACTACTGTGCATGATTTATGTTAAAAATAAAAGTGATTCACAATTTTTAACTTATTTGATTGTCACAGAAACTCTAGGTGTAGACATTTAGATACGTGATTATCTGCATGTTAAGCAGAAATACTGAAGTAACTGCAAAGTCACAAATGGTGATCACTGTTCTCAAATCAAGTTCTGATTACAAGTGTAGTGATATTTCCCCAACCCCACACAAGAAAGATCACAGAACAAAAGCCCCTAAGAGCGTATGCTGTAGCTAAGGAATTTGGTGGCTATGCGTTTATCGCCTGTTCAAATTTCAAATGCATCACTTCTTCCAAGTTAAAACCACTGCAGCTTTAAAATTTAGAAAAAATACAAGGGAAATCAAATGCCCATGAAAGCAAGGAAACCCCAAATGTGAAGAGAGCTTGGGAATCAGATACTGGGTTCTGCTTTCTAAAGTCAAGCTCACAAAAGTCTCCCGGGAATGAAGTAAACTAACAGTTCTTTGGAATATGAAGAAACATGCTGAGAAGTCTGGGAAAAGATGATCACCCCCACTACTGTATCCAAATAGAGCTGAGAACTGCCTGTAAATCCCTTTGCAATGAAGCAATTCCCTACATTCCAAATATGACCCAGAGTAACACACAGAGTGGAAAATCAGCTTCCAATTTTCAGTGCCGAGTGAGGCTTTTATGACTGTCATAATTTCCAAGTGCAAAATAAACTCTGCAGCTCACAGTGGGCAAGCATGAGATTCCCTTGGAAAGTGGAGTGAATCCACTGATGACCAATGGTATTTCAATTCCTAGAACAAGAACCAACGAAGTTGTGTGTGTGTGTGTGTGCGCGCGCACGCACGTGTGCGTGCGTGTGTGTGTGAAACAAAGACAGGCAGTCAAAGACAGAGACAGGATAGAGTTGAGTGAAGAAGAAAGAGAGAAGCAGATGGAGAGCATGGAAGGGCAAGGTAATATATGACCAATATAAGCTATATCTAAATCATATCACAGATATCATAGAATCTGTTATTTGGAAGGAATCTTAATAGCCATTTAATTAATACACCAAAGGAATCTCTGTTATAACATATATGGCAACTGATCATCCAGCTTTTTCATGAAGACCTCCAAGGAGGAAGAACTCACCACCTATAAAAGCAGATCATCTCACTTTGGGACAACCCTAATAGTTAGGAAGATTATCTTAACATCAAGCCTAAATTTGCTTCTTTGCAACTTCTACTGCTGGCCCTGCCGTCTGGGGTCAAACAGAAAGAGCCTAATTCTTCCTCCATGTGATAGCTCTTCAAGGACTATCATATCTCATCTGTATTGTGTTACTTTAGGCTAAATATGCCAAGTTACCACAGGTGATCTTCATGCATCATTGATTCAAGTCCTTCATCATCTTAGTGGCCTTCTCAACATTCTCCAGTTCATTAATGTCTTTTTTTTTTAACCATGGCACCCAGAACTGAACACAGTATTCCAGGTGAAGCTTCTTGAGGTCAAAATACAGTGGGACAATGACCTCCCTATTTATGAATGCAATGCCCCTCTTCATACAGTCCAAGAACACATTAACTTTTTTTGGCAATCCCATCACATTGTTTGGTCCCATGAGTATAACTTTTAAAAAAACAGGAGCTGTAAAAGCAGAATGAGTCATAGAGAGGACAGCATTTTTACTATCCTTGAATGTTAGCTTTGAATTATTTTAAATAGACTTGTTAAAAATAGCAGCATAGTAGAGAGATCAAACTTTGCTTTCTTTGAAATTCCCAAAGTCATAATAAAGTGATAATTCAATTAAAACCTTCCCAATATGTAAACTTTCCATTCAAATTAGACTGTCGAAATCCATCATTTGAGAAAAGATCTGTGTTTACATTGTTGTGGAGAAAAGCTCCCTTACCAATGGAGATCACAGTCCACCTATAGCCTATAGCTCCTAGCAGTTAAGTGACTTGCCTATGATTATATACAATACAGTTTTCTATCCACTCTGCCACACTACCTCAATTATGATAATGTTATAGTAAAATTCATGTTAGAATAAATTTGTGTCAAAATTCTAGATAAGTGGTAAGATTTCATCCAACTTAAGGTACCATCAAAATACTATCTTATGACACCAAATAAATAATATGTACTTACCATAAAGCAAATATGTGAACAAACATACATATCAGAAATCTAAATGTCCAATAAACTATCATAGATATTCTAGATTATAAATTTCCTCAGGTTCTTTGTAAAGGAGGGGCTATGTCTACTATACCTTTGCATTTCCCTGCAGATCTCAGTGTAGAGCCTCACCTACAATAGATGATCAATAAATGTTTATTGAATAAGACAATGAATGAATGGTAAACAGAGATGTCTCTAACTTTCTGCAAAAGACTTTTGTATGTCATCTGAGGACTAACACATCTAAGTTTGGAGAAGCTCGTCATCAGTGATGGAATTTCTGACCACAAGAACTCTTGCAGATATTCTACTAAGTCATGGAGGGGTTGAGATCTGAATTGGTAGAGGAAGTAGATATAGCAACAAAATTTCAGATGCTTAAATCATTTAAGTATTGAGGAACTCTAATCTAGTAATAGTGTCTAAATGATGATAAGAGAAACAAGAGTCAGGGAAATAATACTGTTTCTACTGTTTCAGTGTACAGTTCAGGATATTGTTTCAGTACTCCAGTCATGAAAGAAGAAGGGTCTGGATTGGGATTTAGGCAGTGGAAATAGAATGTAAAGAGGAAACCAAAGAGAATTTTCAAAGGAATAAATGACAAGACTCAGTAATTTATGTTGGAGATCAAGAAGACAAAACAGAGAAGAATCAACTATGAAGATAAAACTAGTCCTGGGAGACTAGAAGAATTACAAATTCAATTAAAATTGTGGTAATTAAGAAATTGGCATCAAGGACTATAATGTTTATGTCCTTATGAATACTATGTCCAGTTTAGTGTGACTAATTAATCTCGTGTAGTGGATTGCATTATTTGAATTAATACTGCATTTTTCCAATGGATGGAATCAATTACCATATTTTTCATAATTATTACCTATTCCAATAGTAAGAATTTGAATGTATGCAACCACTTCAAGGGATTCATTATTCATGCTAATTTGGACCTAACTGTATTTGTTCCATAAATAATGTTGTCAATTTAAAACTGAACTATTAAAATACATTTCACTAAGTAGTAACAGTTTATCTTTAAGGCTATTGGTTCTCTTATCTGATTATACACCAAAAGTCTTAAGAACTTTAATTTTAATGATGTGTATGGGAAAGAGATCCAGTAAAATAAAACCAAAGAGGAAAAAAATTTCTTTCTATTCCATATAAGCTTTTCTAAATGAATCATGTATCTGAGGAGAAAAAGGTCCGATGATGATGGTCCGATGAATCAGGCATTGCCACTTTTGCAGATACAATCCCATCCATTCATCAACACAACTCAAAGTCCTTTATAAATATATTCACCTTTCTTGTGGAAGATACTACCCATACCTCAAACCCAACATGTCTAAAACTGAACATTTCTTTCCCTCCCTTAAATATACTTCTCCTCCAAATCTCATTTCTGTTGATGATAGCATCATCCTTCCAAGTTATCCAAGCTCAAAACTTTACAATAATCTCTTGACTTTTCCTGCTGCCATAGCCCCACATTGAATCAGTTATCAAATCCTGAATATTCCACCTCCACAGAATTTCTTCTATTTCTCTTTTCCTCTCTACTAATACCACCACCCAAGATTATGTCCTCATTGTTCCTTCTCTAGGTTATTAAAAGTCTCCCTGCCTCCAATCTCTCCCTTCCTTAATTCATCTTTCACCCAACTGGCAAAATGAGCTTTCTAGTAATCAGTGCAAACATGTCATTTCCCTAATCAAAAATGGCTCCCTACTGCTCATAAAATACAAACTTAATGTTATGTTGTTAGAACCCTCTACAATCCTGCTCCAACTCATTTCTTTTCTCATTGCACATAACTCATCTTTATTCAATCTATGTTGCAGCCAAACTTGATTATTTCCCTACTTTCAACATGCCATTTCTCTCCTCTGTGCATTCAGGAACATTGCTTTCATGTATAGAGTACATTCCTTCCTCATCTTCACATCTTCCTTCAAAATTCAACTTGAAATGTTCACAGAACTCTTTGATTAAATCTCTTTGCCTCAATCACATTCTACTTTGTATTATACCAACTGATATATGCTATATTCCTCTATTAAATTATAAGCTTGAGGGCATAAACTGTGTCACTTAGGTCTTCCTTTCATGGAGACTTAATGCATAGTAGGTACTTAATATTCATTGAATTTCACTGAACTTTATTGAAAGGAAATCCTTGGGCTGGATGAGAGATGGTTTAGTGAGGACAAGACTGATAATGTCCATCAAAAGAGTTGTCACATGGCACAAGGTTTAGACTAGTTCTGGTTGGCTCTGGAAAACCAAATAAGTAGTAATGTGAATATGAGGAAATTTCAAAGAGATATTTCTACCAATCTGAATTATTCAAAAGTCAAATGGGATGACTAAGTAGGTGGTGGGTTCTCCTTCACTGAAGGTCTTGTGAAGGCTGTGTGACTTATTGTTGGGAATATTGTAGGGGGAATTTTTTACATATACCAGTTGAAACCTGAGGTCCTCCAACTCTGAAATACTGTGATTCTGTGAACATAAGGAAATCATATGGTAAGAATAATTATGCTAGATTTCACTAGAATACTAATGGCTCCAGAATAGAATTCAGCATAAGGTAGACTCACATTAGACTCTTCCCTAAGAAGGCTCATCACTGCAGTGATGTCTTGCAGTGGATAGATGACCAGAAGTGTTATCAATGAGTTGCCATTATACTAGTATTATGAAGACATAGTGCTAACACATAATCAAGAAAATTTAAGGTAGGAACCAAATATTTTCTCCTCAACATAGGAACTAATGCTGACTTTCAAAATGTTTAATTGAAATGTGTACTTCAAATTTAGTTCATAGTTTTGCAAGTTTTTAGCTCATAACTTTCCTGTCTGTCAGTGGTAGGACCATGTCCAGTCAGGTTCCCACCTTAACATCTCTTTATAGTGACCTCTAGTCAGTGGTATACTGGTAAATGTTTAACAGGCTTTACAGAGAAAAAAAAATATATCCACAAAACATTTTAAAGTTTAATTTGCATCTATCACTTCATTAATTCTAGAAACAAATGAACAAAACAAAAAACTATGAAGCAATCCCTTATTGGAGTATTTTCTGGTTTCCAAGGCAGAAATGCTCACCTGAAAAAAATTTAACAATCAGCTCTCATAGACGTGCCTCTGCAAGATAACTAATTGATATTAAGGACAAAGTCTGTGGTACCAGAAATGGGATTCCATTGGCCCATGAAGTGGTAATCAAACTTATGACTTTGACCCCTTTAGCCACTCTTATTCCCTCGCCAACTATAGTCACAGACCATATTTGTAAAGTACTTATTATTACAAAGTATAGTATAGACCACATACAGATTATGTGTGTTACAGAAAGATTGACCTAAATTTCAAAAAAGGAAACAATGTTCTCTTTCTCTTTAGTGCTCTAGGTGTCTCTTATTTTTACTTCTGCCCCAGGGAACAAAAAGGAGAAAACTGGCTGAGTTTCATTCAGATGCTTCAGTATTTGACAAAAGTAATCCCAACCATTGATTCTACAAACTCTCCACTAAAACCATTAGACCCAATTCTACATGTTATCACTACTATGGACAACATACAACACTTCACTTTCACAAGAATTCAAGTAGCCCTTCACAACTGGGAATACGTTTCTAAATTCTCAACTTGGGCCATGTGGGAATAAGTAACTTAAGGTATGAAGTATAGCTCTTTCATTTTTTTTTGTATCTATTAATTACATTTATTAATATATTCTGTATGTTAATTAGTAGATTCTTAGTGTTGTAGAAAGACACATTAAAGGAGACCCAAGGAAGTGAAAATGTAAGGTGTGTTATTAAAATTGACTGAGAAAAAAGAAGCCCCGGGCTACTCAAATGGCTTTACCAACCACAAGGTGAGCCGAGCCCAGGATACCAATTTACAATGAAGTAAAGAATTGTCAAGCAGTTGGGCAGTTAGTTAGCATGGTGGGTTGAGTTCTGGGCCTGAAGTCAGGAAGACATCTTCCTGAGCAAGTCACTTAACACTGTTTGTCTCAGTTCCCTCATCTGTAAAATGAGCTGGAGAAGGAAATGGCCAACCATGCCAGTATCTTTGCCAAGAAAACCTCAAATGGAATCACAAAGACTTGGACAAGACTGAACAACAACAAATCATTGTTGCCTCTCCATTTCTTCTCATGTGGCAGCAGATAAAAAGTCAGGTCTAGAGTCAGAAAGACCTGAGTTCAAATTTGAATTCAGCAATCTAGTAGCTGTGTGACCTTGGGCAAGTCATTTAACCTCTACTTGCCCAGTTTCCTCATCTGTAAAATGGGTATAATAATCGCACCTACCTCCTTGGGTTGTCAACTGAGAGACTAGCACAATGCCTGGCACATATTAGATGCTATATAAATATTAACTATTATGGCATGAAAGGCAAGAGAGCCTCTGTAGGTTCTGTGGCCAAGCCATGTAGACTTCACCTTCCCAGCATCCTGGGATAGGTCCCCGTTATCTCCTGCCTGGACTATAGCAATAGCCTTTAATATGGTTTCCACGGCCAATAGTCTCCTGCCATTCCAGCCCATCCTCTGGTCAGCTGTCAAAATGATCTTCCTAAAGGGCAAGTCTGACCATGTCATCATACCTCCTAATCAATAAACTCCAGTGACTCCCTATTAGTTCCAGCGTCAAATATAATATTCTCTGTCTGTTTTTAAAGCCCTTCATTAACTGGCCCCCTCGTACCTTTCCAATCTTCTTACATTTTATGTGTACTCTAGAACTCAGGGACATTGGCCTCCATATTGTTCCTCACACAAAACATTCTCCCTCCCAACTCTTCATTTTCATTGGTGGTCCCTCATGCTTGGGCTTCTCTCCCTCTTCTTCTCTACTTTCTGGCATCCCTGGCTTCTTTCAAGTTTTGGCTGAAATCCCACCTTCTGTAAATAAGCCCTTCCTGGTCACCCTTAAGGCTGTCTCCTTCACTTTGAGATTATGTCCGCTACCAAGGAGTCACAGAGAATTTGGAGTCAGGAAACCTGAGTTCATATCTGACTTTAGACACTAGCAGCCTGACCCTGTGCAAATCACTTAACCTCTGTATCCCTCTGTTACCTCTTCTGTAAATGGGGATAATGATATAGCACCTACCTTTCAGGTGGTTGTGACAATAAAATCAGATAATATTTGAAAATACTTAGTAAACCTTAAATCCCTTAAAATGCTATTATTATTATTTCCAATGCATCCTTTATATATCTTGTTTATACGTAGCTGTAAGCTGTCTACTGCCTCAAGATTGTAAGCTCCTTGAAGACAGGGACTATTTTTGTTTTACATGGTATCCCTGTTACTTCATACAGTGTCTGACACATAATAGGAAATTAATAAATACTTCTCGACTAGAGGATTATAGATCATCTTATTAATTATTCTTATAAACATATTTTATTAAGCATTTCCTTTTTCTAATGCCAGAAATCATTTAGTTTCCCAGATTTCTGGCCTATGAAATAGTTTTAAAATCTATATTTAAAATACAGAGAAAGTTTATTTTACACAAAACATGGAAAATTTAAGAAAAAAATCATTTGAACACCTATGATTGACACCTTTATCTCAACTACTTTGATTTAATTTGAAACTATTAAAAAAAAAAAAGTAGACCCTAATTTTAGCACATCTTTTCCTTTACTGTTTGCTCAAAGATTACAATTTTTCTCTAAAACTACCACCAAAAGACAAGTATTTACTACCAATCTCATAGAACAGAAATTCTGTCAAAGAGGCAGTATGTTTATGTTTCAAATTTCTCACAAACCATAACAGTCAATTGTAGAAAAATGCATTTGGAAATTATGAGTGGAAAAACACTTGGAAAAACTGTTCTTATATTTTGCAACAGAGCTTTGCGTTTCAAAAGGAACATATTTATGAAAAAACTCTTGACTACATTAATTGAATGTCCTAGTGGATCATTTAGCCATTGCAAACATTTATAAGGCATTTTCATTCTTCACATGTGGCCTATGTGATTCTTTTTGATTGCAGAATTCATCTATTTTCGCCTCCCTTAAAACTTACAGAGAGTTTCTAAACTCTGACACCTAAGAAGTGTTGTTAAGCAATCCCTGGGGATGTGTATGTGGCATGTCTGAGCAGGGGAAGTAAGAGATTGCAGGGTGCATGAGCCATGCAGCCATAAGCCAAGGCCCCACAGTCAGCAGCCACACCACCAATTAAACACAGCTAAAGGCTCTGATTTCTGAACATCTTTCTTTTACTGGCCTAAATCAAATCTTTTAAATTGTTAATTAAACAAATTCTCCAGACAGAGATGGAGTTTCTTTTTTATGATCCTTCTGTAATTGGTTACATGTTTTCTTTTAAATGAAATATATGGGAGTTGTCTGGAGTTTTGTTGCCCTGAAAATCCCATTTCTAAGATTTATATAAATCTCTAATTATGGGAAATAAAACCCTGCTCAGGGTTTTAAAGTAAGTACACTATCTTTTTTTTTTTTAGCAACATTAACATTGTTGTTTTCAAATTACGGTCAAGGGAAATAATGGTTTAAACTTCTATTGTTTTGTTTTGTTTTTTACAAAATGCCTTTCGTTACTTTATTAGACTTGTCCCCATATGCTCAGTAAGCATATAACTGAAAAATTTTTAATCCTTTCACCTTAAGATATCAAGTCAAAAGAAGTTATTCAATTGTTCTTTAAAGTAAGCAGAATTTCTATTGCATTTTTTTCAGCAGTTTTTGGCCCCCATGCCCTTTCTTATGGAACTCTTTTCTGTACCCTCCCAAAACCTTTCCTGCTTCTTGTGCCATTACAAAAAGACTGGTGATTTACCATTTATAGAATGTCCCACTTTGTGACAATCATATTAAATAATAGACCCAAGACTGCAGAAAGTGCCCCCTCTATGGGGCTCCTCACAGACTGATGGGTGTTCCCTCCAAAGTTTTCATTTTCCATTTGACCAACTTACTGATACAAATGTTCCTCAAACTTTCAGCCCCCAAACTAACTTTCATGTCAGTTCTGAAAAAAAGGGTGAAAATGAGTAGTAAGTAAAAATGGAGCTGCCTGAGGAATTGGCTAATGAATGTAACATATCTTGTGTTTAATTTGGCAGTCTCAGATTTTACAGTCATTTGTGATGGGTATCTACAACAACCTATTTGGGGAGCTTAATTGATAGCATATGAGAGAGCAGCCTTCCTGGGAAGGGGGGATTTGGAAGCAGGTATAGTTTGGGGAAAGTAATAAAGCTTCAGGCTTGTCAGAAAACTGCAGTTCAATGATCATTGGTCATTATAGGACTAAAACCCCCAAATATATCCTCATTTACATGCAGCCAAATTACAATGCCACATTTGGCCATTATGTGAGACTGGTTATCTTAAAACAATGTGTACTGGAGGAAATGCTGACACTTTTAACTCCAGGCCAAGTAAGACATACACAAAGTATGTTTGCTTCCTGCCATCAGACATCCTACAGTTAACTATCACTGTCCAGATAATCTAGTCAGTAGGGTGGGAAAATACCACTCACTGCTAGAACAAGCTGCTTTCCATCAATTGCTGTCAGGGAGGCAAACGGGACAACCTCTCTCCTGAAAGCAAAAACGAGTGTAAGATCATAAATGAAAAGGGAAAAGAAATGAAAATCAGAAACAAGGTGCGGACGTGAAGAAGTCTAGAAAAACTCATGGTCGTAGCAAATGTTTCTCTAAACAAAGAATTTTTATGAAGCAACTGAAGTTAAGTATTGGGGGAAAAAAAGGACTCCACCCTACAAAGTTACAGCAGCAACTTCTCCCTGCTCAAAGAATTCAGACTCGTGCCCAGCCCAGAAATCAGGGCTGCTCTAAAATCGCCTTTATTTTATAAAGTGCTTTCCTTTTGTCACAAACTTTCAATTCTTCCCAG
Organism: Pseudochirops cupreus; assembly: GCA_028627135.1. Lineage (NCBI taxonomy): Eukaryota > Metazoa > Chordata > Mammalia > Diprotodontia > Pseudocheiridae > Pseudochirops > Pseudochirops cupreus. The sequence goes on along the minus strand of CM053582.1, from coordinate 282,595,328 downwards.
TGAGGCAGCGTGAGTCTTCCTAGGGCTTCCCAGAAACATTCCGCTCAGAACTGTCCTGCCCTGGGTCTGTGTTTGCTGAACAATGCAGCAGCAGAAGCTGGGGAGCTGGGGAGCCCGGGGGAGCCCACGCTTTTAGAGCCTTCCTGGGTGTCTTCAGAGCAGTTTCCCAGGTGTAAATTTGTCAGCCCCCAAAACAGAACAACATCTCCTCCGCAGCCTCATTTACTGTATTCCAGAGGCTAAACATGCCACTTATCACCCTTCCATGAAATAAACACCATACAGGCAACTCACACACACACAAAAGCAAAAGGCAAACTCACCATCCTCGCCTTCGTCCTGCGCTTTTATTGAGACAAATTGCCCTAATAAAAAAGTAAGAATGAAGAGAGTTCTTGCGTCCACCCAGTTTGCCATCACGTCTAAATATTAGACATGTGTATCCTCCTGGGCAGTGAAAAGTGCAAATTGTAAGGTTATTTTAGCACCATGAAGTCAGCTGGGGGATCTTTTCCTTTCAGCACCAGCCCCAAGGCAAAAGCTTCGAGCCCCCCTTTTCAGCACCAGCTCCAGCACGGTCTGAGAACACTTTTTTCAAGTGATGCAGCTTTAAATAGGAAGAATGCTGCCTCCACTTCTTTTCCTGCCCCTTTTTAGTTTGTTCAGGCTCATAATCATCCAGTCTCTGCCAAGCAACGGTCTGATTGATGGTAAACAACCAAATCAGAACAGGCTTCCCTGTGCCTTGAACTTTCCCGTTTACATTTGTTTTAAAACCCAATTCTGCTGTATCTTTAGAAGAGAACAAAACTTATTTGAGAAGAGAAATGCCTGAATGAAGAAAAGAAGATCGTATTATTACCCACCCAGCCCTACTCTCCCTCCTCAGCCCTCCCCCCAGTCACACACCCTCTTTTTTTCCCCTTCAGCTGAGAAAGTCATTAGGGAGATAATATACCACCCCTCTCTAGTTTACTCTTAGATACTTAAAGATCTCAATGATACCCCTCTCCCTCCACCTTTACTTTGCAAGGTCAAACTTTAACCCTTGCTGTCTCTCTAAATGCAGTGCATTTTTTAAAAAAAAAAATCCCCAATGTCCACTATTTTTCCTATATTCTGGAAGGGGGGAATGGCTTTCAGAAATACTAAAGATAACTTCCTTTGGTCATAGGATCATAGATATCAAGTTGGAAGGGATCTTGGAGTCTATCTAATCCAACCCCTTCATTTTAAAAGTGAGAAAAACTGAGGAACAGGGACATTAAATGACTTGTCCAAGGTCACACAGTGGCAGAGGAGGGTTTTAAGCCCAGATCTCATGACTCCAGAAACAGTGCTTTATATCCACCAACCTCTATCCAGATGGGGTTTAAATGGGGTTTAAATGAAGAACCAACTTTCTTTTCTTTTCTTTTCTTTTTTTTCTTTTAGGCAACAGAATAGTTTATCTTACTTTACACAAAGTAGGAGTCGGAGAAGCTAGATTCAAATCCTTGCAATGGCATTGCTTCCTGCCTGTATGGCCTTAACTAAGTCACTTTCCATTGATCTTTTTCTTCATAAATAAAATGAGGAGATTGAACTACCTATTTCCTCACATGTAAATGAGAAACGCCTTCCAAACACCAGATCCAATGCAGCATGTTACAATGGCTAGAGCCCTGACTCTGTAAACAGAGGGTCTGGGTTCTAATGCTGCCTCTGTTAATTACTAATCAGTAAATGACAGTTGTTTCCTACTATCTCTAAATAACAAATAAACTCCTCTATTTGGCTTCTAAAGCTCTTCACAACTTTGCCTTGAAATCTCTTTCTGGAAAAAGAATTCCCCATCCTGCATATACCTAGTATTGGACATGGCACTCCAATTGTGATTGGAGCAGGGTAAAGTATAGCACAATTGTCTAGATGCTCCTGTATACTGAACATTATACTTTTAAATGCAGTGGAAGATAGAAGTGACTTTTTTTAACAACTTTGTTACACTTGTCTCTCATTGAGCTTAGAATCCATTCAGACTCCCAGATATTTTTTCATAGGAACTTGTGTCTAGCCACAGATCACACATCTTTGTTCCAGCAAACTTGAATTCTCAACTCCATGTAAAACTTCACATTTACTCCCAGTAAATGTTATCTATTTTTTTACTTAGTTCATTGTGCTAGCCTAATGAGATCCTTTGGGATCCTGATTCTATCCTCCAACTTATTGACCATCCTTCCAAAATTCATAGTATCTGAAAATTTAGGAAGCCTGCCATCTATGCCATCATCAAAGTCATTAATAATAATGTTGTTAAATAGTACATGGCCAAATACAGATACCTGAGTTTTCTAGCAGGCATCAGACCACTTGTGATTATTTGAGTGGGAAATAAATGAACAGGAAAGGGAAGTAACATTTGTGTCAATCCCAGTCTACTTGAACCTCACACCAATGAAAAAGGAAGGAAGAAATAACCAAAGAAGGCAAGTGTGACTTGACTTTACTTGATTAAAACAATTTAGTTACTCTTTAACAGATCCTGGTAAAGTGTCACAGCTTTATTAATGCTAAGCACTGGATCATAAAATATAATCTAAAGGGACATCTCATTGGAGGTCATCTCATAAATCCCCTCATTTTACAGATTATGAAACTGAGGTCCATAGAATAATCTCAGAGTTAGAAGAGACCATAGAGGTAACTTTATCTTACCCATACTTGAAGCAAGTTCAACCACCTCTTAACAATCATCAACCTATCTCTACATTAGCAACAAAATCCAGCAGGAAGAAATACAAAGAGAAATTCCATTTAAAATAATTACAGATACTCAGTTATTTACCTGCCAAGACACAGACCAGAACCATATGAAGAAAACTATAGAACACTTAATTGCTGAGGGCAGGCCAAACCAACGTAACATAAATAATAACACTGCCTAAACCAACTTACCTGTTCATTGCCACAGCAATCATGTTAGCTAGGCATTACTTTAGAGAGCTAGAAAAAAATTAATGAAATTCATCTGGAGGAACAAAAGGTCGAGAATCTAAATGGAAATAATTTTTAAAAATAGGAAGAAAGGGAACCGAGTCGTATCAGATTTCAAATTATAAAACAGTAAACTATGGACACAATAGGTAACTTACAAAGTAGTGACCATCAAAATAATTTCGTACTTGGTAAGAAATAGAGAGCCGGATCAATGGAAAAGACTGATACGCAATATACCAAAGCAAACAAAGACAGTATCCTAGAGTATGATAAAGCCAAAGATTCCAGATATAGGGGCAAGAGCTCCCGATTCACCAAAAGCTGTTGAAAAAAGGGAAAGTGAGTCCAGTAGGAACTAGGTATAGATCAATATCTCAAGCCCTACGCCAAGACAAGTTTCAAATGAATATATGAGTTGGATATAAAGAGTGACCTCATAAACAAATTAGAGGAGCAAGCAAGAAAATTACTTGTTAGATCTTTGGAGAGGGGAAGTGTTCATGACAAAATAGGAGACAGAATCACAGAAGGTAAAACAGACAATTTTGATTGCAAAAAAATTAGCAAATTTTGTATAAGCAAAACCACTACAGCTAAAATTAGAAGAGAAGCAGGTGAATGGGGGGAAAAATCTTTGCTATAAGTTTCTGTGATAAAGTTCCCATTCCTAACGTACAAAAGGTATGCTTCAAATTTATAAGAATAAGAATTCTTTTCCAGCTGATAAATGATCAAAGGATATGAACAGGCATTTTTCAGAATAAGACAACCAAGTTTTTAATAACTATGTAAAAATTCATTAAATCACTAATAGCTAAAGAAACATTTGAGTTTCCACCTCACCTCCACCTCACCTCATACGCATCAGATTGCCAAAGCTGACCAAAAAAAAAAAATGCCCAATATTACAGGGTCTTTGGGGAAAATAGATACATTAGTGTACTGTGGAACTGTAAATTGATCTAGCCATTTTGGAACAAAAAACTGCTAAACTGTGTATACTTTTTGACCCACTAAACTAGTAAGTTTATACCCAAAAGATATAAAAGAAAGTGAATAAATACAAAATGTACAAAAATATTTATATCAGCTTTTTTGGTGGCAAAGAATTGGAAACCAAAGTGGGTGTCCACTAATTGAGGAATGGGTAAACAAATTTATGGCATGTGTATATGATAGAATTCTATCATGTTCTAAGAAATGATGAAGGCAGTGGTTTCAGAGAAACTTGAGATTTGCATGAACTGATACATAGTAAAGTAAGCAGAATCAGAACAATTTAAGCAATAATAGCAATATGGTAATAATAAATAAACTCTAATGACAAAATGACCCATCACAGTTCTAGAGAATTCAAGATCAAAAGTGCTAACCACCTCTTACTAGAGGGGTGATGGACTCAAGAGTGCAGACCGAGACTTTTTTTTTAGCCAGAGTAGGAATTTGTTTTGTTTGGTTGACCTGTTTGTAATATGAAATTTGTTTTTATTGCTTTCTTTGTTTAAATTTTTTTTTGGTGTTTTTTTTAGAGGGGGAGGACAGGGCAATTGGGGTTAAGTGACTTGCCCAAGGTCACACAGCTAGTAAGTGTTAAGTGTCTGAGGTCGGATTTGGACTCAGGTCCTCTTGCCTCCAGGGCCAGTGCTCTATTCACTGTGCCACCTAGCCACCTTTTTATTACTTTCTTACTGGGGATGAGGAGGAAAGTAGAAGAGAGAAAAGACATTTTCATTTGAAAAAAATTAAAAAATGTAAAATGTTTTGTAAATGTTCATTCACCAAAAGGTAGAAGCAAGGAAGGAAAATATCTGTGATGAAAAAGAATTAGTTAATATAATAGATGTGGAGCCAAGGGGCAATATTAACAATAGAACATGGGTTCAAAAGGACACAGTGGAAGAGGAAGGAAGAAGAGGACAAGGGTTTGGATGGAGGTTTTACCTTCACTGATGGGGACTTTGATTAATAGCTAGCATTTATGTAGCCCTTTAAGACTGACAAAGCACTCTATATATATTATCTCATTTGATCCTCACAATAACCCTGTGGTGTAGGTGCTATCATTATCCCCATTTTACAGATGAGGAAACTAAGGAATAGAGAGGTTAGATAATTTGCCCAGGGTCACATAACTTGTAAGTATTACATCCATATTTGAACCCAAGTGTTTCTGACTCCAAATTCAACACTTTTATCCATTGAACCACTTAGCAACCCTAGAGAAGGGGAGTTGGATTATAAGACTAGTATTAGAAAAGTACATAGAAGGAATTTGCTATCCACAGGATAGGGGAAGGGCAAGCATAGAAAAAATAGAATAAATCAACTCAACTTACTAATTGGAAAACAGGTGTGAAGGTATTTCTCTTAGTGAGAGCCTCCTCAATGGAATAGACCAAGGTTCAGGAAGATCATTGGTTATGGTAGCTAAAAGGTTGCATGGTAAAGGCAGCCTCTTACCCTAGGCATAATGCCCAGGATCTCTTGCCCACAATTCTATTTGATTATAAAATTTACAAAACACTCAGGTCAATGAAGAGTAATATTTGAATTTAGACTTAGATCTATTATTAAGGGCTCATATTCATATAAACTAAAGTTATCGAAAACATTTCACACACAAATAACTCAAAATTTCCCTTGCACTCTTACCCTGAGAGAACTTGATATTACTCCTAAAATGTGACAAATGTCCCTACTTTGGGTTTCATTCCTGTGGACAATGCTATCAAACATGCAGAGAGAGCCTTTTGTGGTGGTGGTGGTAGTGTTTTGGTTTATTGGATTTCTTTGTAAATATTTTTTTTTCCTAATTACATGTAAAGACAATTTTAAACATTCTTTTTTTTATTTGAGTTCCAAAGTTCTTCCTCCCTCCCTACTCTCTTCCCTGAGATAGTAAGCAATTTGATATAGGTTGTATATGTACAATCATGTGAAACATATGTCCATATTATTCATGTTGTAAAAGGAAACAAACCACAAGAAAATACACACACACACACACACACACACAGTGAAAAAATTAGTATGCTTTGATCTGCATTCAGACTCCATCAGTTCTTTCTCTAAATGTGGATAGCGTTTTTCATGATGAGTCCTTCAGAACTGTCTTGGATCACTGTAATGCTGAGAATAGCTAAGTCATTCACAGTTAATCATCATAATGTTACTGTGTACAATGTTCTCCTGGTTCTACTCATTTCACTTTGCGTCAGTTCATGTAAGTTTTTACAGGTTTTTTTCTGAAATCTGGTTGCTCATCATTCCTTATAGCACAATAGTATTTCATCACAATCATATATCATAACTTGTTCAGCTGTTCCCAAATAGATGGACATCCCCTCAATTTATAATTCTTTGCCCTTTTCAAAAAGAGCTGCTATAAATATTTTTGTACAAATAAGTTCTTTCCCCATTCTTTTTTTAATCTCTGTGGGATTCAGAACTAGTAATGATATTGTGGGGTTGAGAGAGTTTTTGTTAAATGACCTTTTAAAATATAAGTGTAATTTTTCTTTTGTTATTGAACACGGACCTCACTTCATTGCTTTACAACATACTTTCTTTTTTCTTCTCTAAAATTAATTGGAACCATAAGAAAAGAGTGAATTAATTAAAAATCTGTGTCAGTGTGCCCTCTTAGTCTCTTATCTATGACCTATCCTTTTTGAGAAATGAGCACAGAGTCTGAGGAGCCAATATTTTCTCATGAGTCTGTCTAATTTTCTTTCAGGGACCATTAGGTCCTTCACGGTATGAATAGTGAAAAGAGTAGTCATTCTGCAGTCAGAGGACTTGAATTCAAATTCTGATTTAATGATCTTAGAAAAATATGGAAAGACTTGCATGAAATAATGGAGTGAAATGAGCGGAGCCACGAGAACATTGTATACAGTAACAGCAATATTGTTTTAAGAATGACTTTGAGCAAATAAGT
>CM053582.1:282574060-282587906 GCA_028627135.1 Pseudochirops cupreus | reverse complement strand
TGGATACTTTCTTTGTGGGATCTCTTTCTCTTGGCTTCCCTGGCTCTGTTTCAAGTCCTAGCTAAAATCATGCCTTCTTCAATAAGACTTTCCCGATTGCTGGTGCCTTCCTTCCTTTGGATATCTTCAATTAATCACATAGGTATGTGTGTGTGTGTACAGATACACACACACACACACATATATATAAATATACATATATAATTATGTTATTATTTTCATGTTGTTTCCTCCATTAGACTTTGAACTTGAGAGGAACGGCTTTTTTTTTTCATATTTCTATTGCCCAACACAGTGTCTGGCTCATAGTAGACAATTAAATGCTTATTGACTGAGTGATTGTATCTTTGTTATTCTTTGACGAAATCAATATTATATTAAAAAGAAAAGAAAAATTGTGTTTCCACTAGTAAGATGGCCAGAAAATTGGGCTGCCAGTCTGAGTAAGGCAGGCAGCAGATGTTAGGTGAATTCAGGATAGGTACAAGTTAGGGCGGCTAATCTTTGGTGAGTTCAGGGTAGAGAGAACAAGTGTTTGGGCAGGAAGCTGCTATCAGGACTAGCTCAAGACTGGGCCTGATTGCTGGCTGGCAGAGGCAGGGCAGTGAGATATAGAGATGAAGGCTTTTGGACCATTGGTTCAGAGAACGCACGAGGCATAGGCCTCCCAGGGCTGGGCGTAGTTTCCCATGAGAGAAGTTGTCTTGTCAGGATCTAGTCAGATCCTTTAATCTTTGAGTTTCAGGAAAATCTAGAGTTTTCTGTGGTATTCAAATTTGCAGGTGATGTGCATTACACACAAATAATGTTATATGACCTTTAAGCCTTCAAAGTCAGGGGTCTTAACCTTTTACATTTTTTCATCATAGACCCCTTTGGCAGTCTGGTGAAGCCCAAGGATTCCTTTACAGAAAAATGTTTTTAAACACATAAAATAAAAAATATACAGGTCACAAAGGAAATGAATTAAATTGAAATAAGGTTATCAAAAACATTTTTTTCAATGGCCCACAGGTTAAGAACCTCTGCTTTGAGGGGGGTAGCCCAAGAACCAGAATAACTTTTGCTCAAATAGCCAGCTTCTCTAGGGACAGACCAGGAAATCAGTGTATCCAGGTTTAAATTGAATAAAAAACAAATTTTCAATATGAAAAAAGAGAAGTTTTTTGGAATGGCAGGACTTTGATGTTTCTGTTTAGAGTATTTTAATGTCTTTTTCCTATTTGTTTTGTCTTGTCTGCACTATGTGCTGTATGTCCTGTCCCTTCTACGCTATGAACTCTTTAAGGCAGAAATGAGTCTCTCTTCTATCACGCTCTGCATTTTTGCTCTGACCCAGGTGGGTTCTCAGTAAATATTTGTTCCCTAGCTGACTAACTATTCCCTGCTTAACTTTTTTTTTTTTTAACTAAACAAGGAGGTAACAATATTCAAAATTTCCTGAATAAAAACCATGTTTTCAACAAGGATGGAAAAAAATCCACTGTCACTGAGAAATGACTTCATTAATGAACTTTCCAGAAACTTTTAAAATATTTTGGTTCCTCAGGGGAAGTTAATATTATTGTAAATTCAGTTATCCTAGCCCTACTGTCTGGCCAGGTCTAATGTGTTGACCTCAGTTTAGAAAGAGGAAGAGTATCATAAGAATGTAGTGGCATTACCCTTTGAAATCAAATTGTAGAAAATGTCCTATACATTTTATCAGTTCCATCTGGAGAAATTAGTATTTGTAAATATTTATCTCCATGTGTGTAAATGTATACAAAAAATGCTCCGAACTCCTTAGCCTGGCATCAAGGATCTCTTTACAATCTGATTTCAGTTTATTCTGTGAACTATATTTCACACTATCCCCCTTTATGCAGTCTATATTCCAAAAAACTCAAGAGGTTTTTTGTTTCTTGATCTTTTGCCCTCTCCCATCACAATAATTTTTCTTGTGTGCCTCTACTCTCAAAGTAGACCCCTATCCATCTCCTCCATTCACATAGTACCTTTTAATTTATAGTAGAGTTTGCCCAATTGTCTTATTAGCTTCCCCACCAGAATAGAAATTTCTTTGTAGGAAAGAACTGTATCATTTTTCAGATTAATGATAGATGGATGAATAGACACAGTATTTCTATTTCTTCTTTCTGCTGGGAAAGATTGAAGGTAAAAGGAGATGGGGACAGCAGAGGGTGAAATGGGTAGATAGTGTCATAGAAGCAATGAACACGAATTTGGATAAATTTTGGGAGATGGTGGAGAGTTGAAGGGCTTATTTTGCTATGATCCATGGAGTCACAAAGTCAGACATGGCTGAATGACTGAACAACAACAAGAACAAATTCCTATTTCTTATGATGGTTTTGTACATGGAGATTTTAGCTTTTGTGGTGGGCTTTAATCTCCTTTGACAGCCTGGTGAAGTGACCCCTTGTCAGAACAGTTTTTAAATGCAAAATGTAAAATAAATAGGATTACAAAGGAAAATAATTATAGTGAAATAAAGATAAAATATTTTCTACCCACGTTCATAGAATCCCTGAAATTTTCCCACAGACCCTCAAGGGGTTTAAGTACTTCAGAGAAAGAACTTCAGTGGAACAGTAATTAAATGAAGCTCTTCCTAAAAAGAAGTGAGATGATTTAAGTTAAATTGAGTGTGTAGAAGGGCTCCTTCATGGAGGAAAACACATACTCTGATCCCTTCTTTTAGAGTATGCTACAGTTTCCAAGGAAATCTGTGTAAACATCAGGGCTATCTGTGTTTGCTCTCTTGCTTCTCTGCATTCTACTAGTTTCCAAAAGTTATCTGGGTTGCATGTGTGTCTGTGTGTGCGTGTATTTCATCAGGTTTGTTTTTATATAGTAGGAAAATACAGGTACAATGATTTTTGGTTAATAGCTCAAACTGACAGTTATTTATTTAAGGGAGCATATTTTCTCTGCTTTGCTAAGGATTGTGGAATGTACTATACCACATGTCTAAAAACCTTTTAGTAGAAGAGCATTTTCTTGTGCTTATTTGAATGATACGTGGCCGTTTCAAAGACCTATGGCTAGATTGATTGCTTTTTTGATAAATTGTTAGCATAAAAAAGTTATAGAGATATCAATTTATAGTTGTAATTTTTATTATTGCCCAAGACATCTTATATATCTGTAGAAATACTTTTTCCTAAATTAGCACCATCATAGAAAAGACTTTTTAGAAGCTAAAAAGGTTGCCTTAGAAATGAGCTTATGTCAGTCCTTAAGCTCTATTCAGGTAAAAAAAATTCTAGTATTATGCTCTCTCTCTCTCTTGATATTACTTTGAATAATTTTGTATATACTTTACATTTATTTGCATCTGTATATTTTGTATCCATCATAGAATATAAACTCCCTGAAGGCAGACTCTCCTTAAAAAAGAATTTGTGGTTGTATCCCCAGGGTCTACTATAGTACCTTATACATACTGAATATTCAAATAGACTCCTGATCTCATTGGTGTGGATATTCCATCCAGCGATGAAGATCCCAACCTCTCCTGTACAACTCTTGTGAGTGTCCTCTGATAAGTTCACCAGAAGAGCTACACTCAATATGGTGGGGGCTTTGCTTGTTTTCTTTTGAGATCTCCAAGGTACCAGTGGAATACAGGACTATTAATTAGCTACCTGTCGCTCTGACCATGAGACTTGTCTACCTTCCTTTTATTTTTTTTTTGACCATGCAATTCTTTGATGATGTCTTTTTACTCTGGTTCTTCGTAGTTCCTTGTTTATGATGTGTTACAGCCAATTCACATCAACCACAAAGTTCCTTTAACATAATAAACACTTAATACATTTTTGTTGAATAGAATTAACTTGAATGAGGATACAGTCTCAAAACTAGAAAGACCTAATTAGAAATTTGAATATATTTAGAGTAATATGTCATTTTGTAATAAGGAAAATTTAAAGATGGTATGTAAAAATATGGAGCAAGAATCACAGTCTTACTTTGAGACAGCTAGGTGGCAAAGTATATAGAATACCAAGCCTGAAGTCAGGAAGACTCATCTTCGTGATTTCAAATCTGGCCTGAGACACTTACTAGCCATATGACACTGGGAAAGTCACTTAACCCTGTTTGTCTGACTTTCCTTATCTGTTAAAATGAGGAGGAGAAGGAAATGGCAAACCACTTCAGTATCTTTGCCAAGAAAACTCCAAATCGGGTCACAAAGATTTGCACATGACTGAAAAACAACTGAACAAAAACAATCTTACTTTTTACAATACTGATATTGTAGAATGTTGTAGAAGAGAGTAACTGTCTGACCTCTATTGCGACCAAAGATTTTTGAGACTTTATGGTGTAATATTTTAGACATAAGTGAGTTCGAATGTTTAAAAATGAGTCATAAACCAGTAATTCTAAAGAAAATTTAATGTGACCATCAGATGGTAATTGTATACAATATGGTAAATTAGTACTATAAGGCTCATGTTACATACTTAATGACTTTTGGGAAATCTGATGTCATTTGCAAAACTTGAAACGATGCTATGGATCTTAACTTGGTCCTTAATCTTAGTGGACATAATTTAGCATCAGTGAGAAGCAGTGGGTGAGCCACCTCATTAGATTTACAATCCAGTAAATATGTGTTTTATTAAATAGCTTATAATGATCATTACATGTGTGGAAGAGCAGAACAAAAAAACCTTTAACCCCAACCAATTCTGCCTTTAGAGAACAGGCTGCCTAATTTGGAGTAAAATATAAGAATATAAAAGTTGGTTTGGGCTAAGCACAAAAGTCAATGTCATAAGAAGTCTGTTTAATGAATATGAGAAAATTTACCACAGTTTCCACAGTGCTGGGGCATTCAGAGGGAGGTACATTCATGGGTATTTTCTTTCTGAGGGCAGAAAGAGTTCTAAAACCAGAAAGAGTTCTAAAGACGGTACCAGTTAATCTACTGGGGTGGGGAATCTGTGGCCTTACTTTGAGACAGCTAGGTGGCAAAGTGTATAGAATGCCAAGCCTGAAGTCAGGAAGACTCATCTTCGTGATTTCAAATCTGGCCTGAGACACTTACTAGCCATATGACACTGGGAAAGTCACTTAACCCTGTTTGTCTGACTTTCTGTATCTGTAAAATAAGCAAGAGAAGGAAATGGCAAACCACTTCAGTATCTTTGCCAAGAAACCCCGCCCCTGAATCTGATTGGGTCACAAGTCATTTGTAGAAAAGACAGTTTTTATTTAGAAGAACCCATTATAATTAAGTTTTATTTGCTTGAAATTAAAAGATCAAATTAGTAATTCTGGGGAGGAAAGACTTTTATTTTAATAAATCATTAGCTGGTGAAGATGAATCAAAGATAACCTACAGTTTTCAAAGTTCATGAATTAGAGACATTGATAATACTTGCAAATTGTTGGGAACATTTAACTGTAGAATTATGGATTTTCTTTTATAATTAATTGAAAGAAATTAAAGAAATTATCTTTTAAATTACATGTGTACAAGTACTAATTATTATTATTTGAAAAAAACATAAGTGGCAAAAACAGAAGAATGTCATGGGAAACTTTGTCCTGCTCTAAACATGCACTATTCAAGATAACTGATATTTACTTTTATCACTGGAGTAACTGCTAATTAAAATACCTTTTGTCACCATTTGAATCATGAGGTTTAGAAAATAAATGCCATCAATTTCATCACATGACTGCCATGCAGGCTTTTTTTTTCAACCAAGAATAAAGGCAAAGATCGGAAGTTGTCATAGGGATGAAACCACCACACAAAATAGTTCATTTTTTATTAATCCCATTCTCAATAAAAGTCTGTGTTCAAAGTTTTTACCATCATTCATTACTTGAATATAGGTGTTTTCCTCAGTCAAAGGAGATACTTTTAGAGATCTCAGCAAATAATAAAATCCTGGAATATTGTACCTCATTGAAGTGAAGAAAATCTTTTAATTAGGGATCAATGGACAAGGAATTAAAAGAATTTGGGAACTTAATGTACATTCTGCTCATAGGTAGATCTCAGGTTAACGCTTTGGAGCTTCAAGCCTGGAGTTTCTATGAGTATTGTGTCTGAAGTCTATGGTATTTTTTCTGTTCCTCTCCATTTTTACCATCTTTCTTTTCTTCCCCCTCTTCCAACATTAGCTACCTATTTGGTGCAGTGCATGAAGAAGATTTAAAATTATGAATTGTGAAACTATGAATCAACAGGGCTTCTTATACCCAGGATAAAAAAAAAATGTGTAGTCTCAGAAAGATCAGAAAACATTGTTAATTAGCTTCGTACTAGGCTACACTGTCAATTAAGAGGCACATTTCAACTATATTCTAATCCATTATTAGAGATAACAATTTCCCTGTTGCATCATGGTTCCTATAATCATTTCATTATCAGCATGTATTGTCCATACGTTGTCTTTTTCCTTTATGGAAACAACCCTACACTTCAACCATTTTTTTCAAAGTTCCAAACTTTTTATTGTTGTTCAGACTGAGATGTGCTGCTAAATGTGTAACAACTAGTTCTCTGTGGAGAAATTATACATGACACATCTTTAAGTTTAATCCACATTATTAACTTTTTCTCCATTACTCTCTTACATCTAAACAATTAACAAAATAATAAATAAAGCCCTGATTTGTAGTATTTTCTGATTTCAAAGGTGTAAATGCTCACACTCAAAATTTAACAATCAGTTCTAGAGTCAGTCGGAGCTGACTTGTGCACACCCCTGTATTCAGGTTACAACAAAGTAATACCGCTTTGCCCAACTGTAAACTGGTGGAAACGGAGACTTTCTCACCTTAATATTGTACAAGTCATTTAGAAATGACTAAAATTATGCTAATTAGTGGAAATATTTTTCCTTTTACTAAGCCCTATAGGTTCTGATTAGGTTGTATAGCACCAACATGATATTCACAGCACCAACGGTGACTATGTCCTGAATGGCAAAATATAAAGACTTTCCATTTAGAAGACAGAAGCAAAACATTTATTCAGATGCCAGAAAGCTGAATCTCAACACCAGAAAACCGAATCCACCATAGTAACAAAGAAGTTAATATACTTTATCACTGCAGAGAGCATCCCAAAGCCTTCCCACAAACACTCATAATCCTTGCTGTTTCCTTGGCTGCATCCTCTCTCTCCCCCAGCTCTAACTGCTCTGACTCCCAGCTTCCTGCTCCACCCATTCAGCAATTCAGGATTTGAACTCATGAAGACGAGTCTTCCCCACTCCAGGCCCAGCACTCTTATTTCCACTGCGTTACCTAACTGCTCTGATAAGTAGCTATAGGTTTACTTAATTACTTGTGATTTGTTAGCCTACCGAATTATTTTGTTTTCTAATATCTTTTTTAATAGCCTTTCAAATGTTCAAAGTATAACCATGTCTTAGGATTATTAAAATAAAAAAAAAACCAAATGAAAATTATTAGATTATTAAGTGATCTTAGTCTTAATCCGATTTAAATTTTCCGGTCTAATTAAAATTAGATCTAATATTTATAAATAAATCTAAAATACTTTAGATAATCTAAATATTTCAAATCTACTTTGAATGTAGAACCAGAAGGGTCCTTAGAGATCATGTGATTCAACTCTCTCATTTTTTAGATGAGGAAATTGAGGTCAAGATCATATGGCTAGTCAGGTTGGAACTCAAAACTGGCCTTTCCATGAAGTTCTGTATCGTTTTTCATGATAGATATCATGTTTCCTCGATGATTCTAAATTTTTCAGTTATATTTTATAAACACCTGAAATCTTGACACATTATGCACCACATCTTATACCTTTTGGCTGAAATGAGCTTTCAGAAGTGTTTTTGCCCTTCAAACCTTCCTTACTCTTCCTTCCAATTGTAATTTTCATCATATCCTTATCAGATGACTTGGGTAGGAAGGAAGAGATATGGGAACTGATATAATTTCCTCTCACTTTCTTTTCCCTCGCCTACTTACTTCTGCCACAATCAGAGGTTTATAAATGCCAGAAATGCCAGGGTATTATAGTCACTCTCCTTGAGTGGCTATAATACCCTATTGTACACATGCAACAAGAAAGAAAAAAGGTCTGATTGCATACAATGTATATTTTTTCTTTCCTTAAGCAAGGACCAAATGCGAACATTCAAATTCACACATAAGACATATCATGTATAGTTAGATTATATCTGAAATAGTATGTAAAATGTTAGGAAGAACATCCCTGAAGAAAAAGTAATTAAAGCATCCCGAAGAGGGCACCCAGTTTGGAGAAGGGCATTGAGTTCTTATCACATGAGAATTGGTTGAAAGATCTGGGGATGGCTAGCCTACTGAAGAGCAGCCTTAGAAGGAATATACTAGCAGTCTTCAAATATTTGAAGGGAATTTATGAAAAAGAGAGATTCGATTACAATTTTTTTCTATTTGGCCCTAAAAGATAGGAATAGGAACAATCAGTGTCAGTTGCAAAGAAACCAATTTAGACTTTACATAAGAAAAGGATAAACAATATTTGGTGCCATCCAAAAGAAGAATGTGCCAAATTGGTAGGTAATGGGCTTCTCCTTGTTCAAGGTCACCAAAAAAGCAATGGATTGCCACTTCTCAGGTATGGCTTGCATTAGACATCTGCTAAAGTCCTTCCAACTCTGAATGTTTGTTAATGGGAGAGTTACTTTTTTGCCTTACAGATTCACAAGAGGGTTGCTTCTAAGTGGCTAGCCTTTCTTGACCGTTAAACTAAGATTAAAGTTATAGCAATTTTCACATATTTTCCGGAATGTATGTATTATGTAAAATGAGACACACCTGTAGGGAGATTCCACTCCAGTAAAATGACTAGCTGCAATGAAAAGGGCATTGAGCTTGATATCAAGAGGCTTGAGTTTTGATATGTTCTTTCACTTACTATCCTATCTTGGAGCAAGTCATTTAATAATCTCTCCAGGCCTCAGTTTTCTTATATGTAAATTAAGGAGCTTGGATTAAACTATCTTTAAGTCTTTTTCTAGTTCTAAGTTCATATGGACTTAATCTATTCTGACAGCTCATGACAGCAACACATTCTTCCAAAGTTTATGTTCTAAGTATCACAAGACAACAGATTAAACCTGACATCTTGGTACCACCTACTCTGAAATGTAGTTTTCTTTTACAATGTTAGGCTGAAAGGTTATTTGTAACTCCCCTTGTGTTCATAGATGGTAGAAGAGAACCACCCAGTGATTTACTTTGACATTCTTGGCAAAGAAGAAACTATAATCATTCCAGAAAATGAATGGTAGTGATGTATGATAAGTTAGGTTTTCTCAATTCCTGAAATAATTTCCCATGTCAGTTGTCTCAGTTCCACATAGTGATGGAAAAATAATTCAAAAATACTTGCCTCTGGTCAGACCTTCAATGAAACCCTGTGTCCAGTTCTCGGCTCCATGGCTATAAAGGGATATGAGGAGACTGGAGAAGGATCAGAGAAAAGCCACAAGGATGATTAAAGGGTCAGAGAGTAAGACATATAAGGAAAAGTTTGGGATGATTCAGCCTACAAAAGAAAGCATGAGGTGTTACTTAATAACAGTCTTTGAGTATATCAATGGCGTTTATATGAGGGAAGGTTTCTAGCTGCTCACTATTTCCACTAAAGAAAGAATGAGGAGCTCATTCATAGTAGCATGGAGATGGAGATGGAGGGCTGGAAGGGACCTTGCAGCTATTCTAGGACAAATATCTCATTGACTACTGAAGACTATTTCCTAAGGTCACACAGGAAATAAAGAGGATACCTGGGAATCAAATGCAGGTCCTCCGATTACAAATTCAATGTTCTTTCAAGGAAGAAAAAGCCCTAAATTTCATTATCAGTGATTTAGTCTAGCTGTCAAGAATAATCGCCTTTATAATGAAGGTTACCAAATACTGAAATCGTTTGCCTTAGGAGATTGTAGCATCTCTTTCTAGAGAGGTCTTACAAATGGAATAGAGCCTCATTATTTTAGCATCATTGAATTTTAGACCTGAAACAGAGATCAGAGATTAGGCAGACTAAGCATTCATTGATGCCTTGAGCTATCAAACCCTGAAGGATTAAGTGAATTACTCCAAATTATGACAGAGCTATTTAGTGGCTGAGCTAGAACTGGACCCAGGTCTACTGACCCCTATCTTGGCTGGTCTATGCATGTGTCTGACTGAAAGATTAAATGATTTCTTACGATGTCTTCGGCCTAATGCTATCTATATACGAAGAATATCGGCTCAGTTGAAAGTTGTCTATATGAAATCGCAACTATTGATGGCGTGTTATTTCTAAAGTTCATCAGCCAAAAACAAATTGGTCCATTTTTTGACTAACTGGTAGGGTACTTTTCGTTTCTTCTTTCCAGCTCATTCCTGTTAGTTTGCAGAAGCATGCTGTCCTCTGTCTGCTGACCCATATATGGTTAGACAAGAAGCTTAATTTATTTCCAACAATTCCTTACCAGTGAATCTAGACCTGTCAGACTTGTGGGTTTTCTCTGAACCTTAGACATGCCATATCCCTACTGCTTGTCACTCCCAAGAGGTCGGGTGTTTGCCTGAAACTGTTCATAAGTGAAGAGTATGCTGGATAGAATCTGCTTAGATGACTAAACTGTAAAAATAGCACAAGGTCTGGAAGCAATTTAAACTTCTCCTGCCACATGTACACTATGCCAGAGAAACGGGGGTTGGAACTACTGAAAATTGGAGCCAGCAAAGTCCAGTTTAACTCAAAAGAGATGCAACATAGTATATTAGAACTGAGATGATAACATTTTCTCTTATGGGAGCAGTACCATCTTTCCATCTTATTTAACTAGTAGGCTATAATCTGGATAGAATGACTATTCCATAGTAATAGTAAATATACTCCCATTTAAAATTTATAGAAAAGCTCTATAAGCCAAAGTGTGTGTGGGTGTGGCTGGAGGTGTGTTGTGTTGGTGAGGGTGATGTGGAAACTAGAAAAGAGAGCTCACCTCAAGTTATAAATTAGAAGTGGGATATGTAATTTTCAATCCAGCAGAAGTGTTATGCCTAACTGTAATGGAGAGCTGTTAAGACTCCAAATGTGAAGAGGGGCATCTTGAGACAAACTAGCCAATAAACCAGCCATTAAGGACCCCTCCCCCCCCAAATCTAACTGAATCATGACGTGGAAACATCCAGAAAACTTTCATGATAAAGTCTCTGCTCAGAAGCACTAGACTGTGAAATCATCTAAAGAGAGATAATAAAACCTTATGGTGAAATTCCTTTTGTGGTTGGTTTAGTTTGAGCAATGCAGTTGTTTGTAGTTGATTTCTAAAGAATTTTTATAAAAATGTTCTTAACTCATGGTATTTAAGTGTTAACAGCTTGAATTTCTGATTTCATACCACCAGTTATCCTAACTGAGCAAAAAGCTTCTCTAACAGATGCTTTCATATCAAAGACTGGTTTGCTCTGTGACCTGGGAAGGATGTTTCCCAGCTTATTGCCACAACACTCAGCAGATAAAACAGAACAGATTGTTGCCCACAGGGGCCCCTGTGCTTTCCACAAAAGCAAAAGGTTCTAATCCCTTAAAATGAAAATTCTAAGGAGCTATATCCGTTTATGTCTAAGGATGGAGAGGAATGAAGCCCCAAGACTTTCATGGGACAGAAACTCTTCTCAAGTTATGATCCTGTCAATTCAGTTTGAGAGGCATTTTATTGATTCCCTACTTAGGTATCAGGCACTGTGATAGGTACTAGACATAGAATGATGAAAACATAGCATTCCCTGCCTTTAAAGAAGATGGGGAGAGAGCCTGCACAGAGAAGGAAATATAAACTATCTACTACTATACAATATATTTTTGGAGGGAGAAGAGCACAAGGGGATCAGTAATAGGCTTCCTAAATGAAATATCTCCTGAACTTAGATATAAAACAAAGTAAGGATTTCACAATGTATAGGCACAGAGGTATTTCCTCTGAAGGGACATTTAGGAAAGTTTGGCTGGGATGTAGAGTCAATAAGGAGTAATGTATGACCAGGATGGAATGAGATTACCACCAGATTGTCAAGAGTTTCTTTAAAAGGGGAGTGATGCAGTCAAAATTATGATTTAGAAATATCAATTTGGTAGCTGAGTGCAGAATGGAGAGAAGAGGTACTGAAGGCAAGCAGAGCAATTAGGAAGCTGTCCTGAATAGTGTTTGATTTGGCTTCTTTAGATCTAAGGTGGCAGCATAGTTTAAATATCCTTAATGAATATAGTATCCAACCTAATTCCTCACTCTGATTTAAATAGTCCTCCTCTTAATAATTTATAGTTATAATAATGTCCAGGCATCTAGGTGGCACAGTGAATAGAGTGCTGGGCCAGGAGTCAGGAAGAGTTATCTTCATGAATTCAAATCTGGCCTCAGACACTTATTGACAGAGTGACTCTAGACAAGTTACTTAACTCTGCCTCAGTTTCTTCATCTGTAAATTAAGCTGGAAAAAGAAATGGCAAATCATTCTAGTATTTTTGCCAAGATTATTCTAGATGGGGTTATGAAGAGTTAGATATGACTGAAATAGCTGAACAACAACATGGTAATGACCTTTAGATACCATTTTAAAATTTGCCAAATACTTTATATACTCTCATGAGCTTCACAATGAGTCTGTGAAGTAAGTACTATGGATGATTATTATCCCCATTTTATGGAAGAGAAAACTGAGGATCAGAAAAATTAAGCATCAGAAGTAGAATTTGAAACCAGTTATTCCTGAATCTAGGTCCAGCAATCTATTGTTTTTGGAGTTTACCTTTTTTTTTTTGGATAAAGTTTTATTGATAAATTTTGCTTTAACACAATAGACAAAAATAAATTTACAAAGCATATTCCTTGATAACAGTTATGCAAAATAACTCTAAAATTAGCTATGATTAGTGACACATGTAGCTGTTTCTTAAAAAAAATTGTTCTTTAACTTTTACAAAGTAGTGTTGTATTGTCTATTGTGTTTAACCTGGTTTTTATTGCTGTTTAATGCCTTTTTGAAATTAATGTTTTAATTTTTAATGAATAGAAATCTCTTTTTTCTCCCTGCTACCTCCTACCACCTTGGAAAAAAGAAAGAAAAAGAATTCCCTATTATACATAGGTGTAGTGTAAAGCCAAGCACGAACAGCTTTCCAGAGGACTGCTGCTGTCAATAGCTCTAAGGTTCTGATCACAGAATATAGTGAACTCTCTCTATTTATTCAGCAGTCAATTGAAGCAAAACATTCATAGTTTTCACCAAAGTGGCCACATAATTTTACACAAAAGATATCATTCAGTAAGTCCTTAACTCAATCATCCTTAAGGAGCAAGCCTCCTTAAGGGACACAAAGTACAAAGGTCAAAGTTCTCCAATCCCAGGTCACATTGTCAATCTCTCAGTCAAAAAGTCTTCTTTCTTCTTGATTGGAGATTAGTTTCCAATCATCCTTAAGAGGTACAAGGTACAGAGTACAGAGTTCTCCCACCCCTAGGCCACAGTAAATCATGATCTTCTCAGTCAGCATTAAGTACCCAGGTAGAGGTCTTTTCATTTTGACTCAAGGCTGGCTCCCAAATTCCATGGTTCCTCTTCCATGAGTCCAGCTCCTGCCTGAATCTATCCAATTGTTACCTGGATTCACAGGTAGGCAGCTCTCAGCTTTTCATCCAGCTCCTCATCCAGTTCTTCATCCAGATCCATGTTGAAGCTCACAGTGTCCAGTCTACCTCAAGTCCTTTGCAGTTTCTGTTTCTGGGAAGACAAAGCTTAATAGAGCCACAATAACATTTATACATATTGCCTGCACCATCATCAATTCACT
>CM053582.1:282558303-282573960 GCA_028627135.1 Pseudochirops cupreus | reverse complement strand
CCAGGACTTCTGTAAACAGACAACAAGAAAATCCTCTTTCAGGACTTCCAGTAAGGTCCCAGGGCTTCTGTACAAAGTATTACAAACACAAATCAACACAGACAGAACAGACAAACAGAGTGCCAGGATACCACAAGTTTTCCCCTCAACTCTGTCACCACAAGTGTTCCCTTCTCAGTTTTGCTCTCTCCTAGCTTGGGCTTCTCCTTATATATCATCATTAGCTCCTCCCTGTTGCATCAGCAAGTTCCTCCCACTATGGGTTTCACAAGTTCTGTTTCTTAACAAAGACTTGATACAATCAGGGAAAGACTCAAAAGAAACTTGAACTGAAACAAGGTGCTAATTAAATAATTAAAACAAGGTGCTAAGTACTTCTTTGTTTGCTATTACACATAGTCAAGCAAAATAAATTCCCTCATTACCTCCTCTCAAAATTTATTTGTCTCCCTAGGCATCCTGAATCCATCGTCTCTTTGCCAGGAGCTAGACAACATGGTTCATCATTATTCCTTTGGAATCATGGATGATTATTGCATTAATCATAGTTCTTATAGCTTTCCAAATTGTTTGAATTTACAGTGTTGTTATTGTATAAATTGCTCTCCCAGTTTTGCCCATTTCATTCTTCATGAGTTCTTAAACGTCTCCAAAATTATTCATTTTATAATATTGAGATTATGGTAAAAATTATTCTTCTGGTTCTTCTCACTTCACTTAGCATCAGTTCATATAAGTCTTTTTGAAGTCATCTATTTCCTCATTTCTTACAACTCAATAGTTCTCCATCAGTTTCACATAATAGAATTTGTTTAGCCATTCCCCAACTGAAAGGCATTTCCTTAGTGTACAATTTTTCTTTGCCACCACATAAAGAGCTGTTATAAATATTTTTGTACATGTAATAGGGGCTTTGGTGTGCATGTCCAGGTAACCTAATATGGCGGCATCTAGCTTCTGGGAAAAGACATCCTGTATTATCTGACCACGTGAGTGGGAAGAGCCTTTTTTGAATGACTCCATTGCCAGAACAGGCTGTGTCTTTCAAAACTGCCAACCTGGGACATTCACTGTTTTTCCTGTGGCTGAGGGTAAAGATCCATAAGAGTTGGGGGCCTGTTTATATGTTTATTTTTGCTGTTTCTTTGAAATAAATATTCTTTTGTAAAAGCTAATCCAACTGTTAAGTGATTAATTAGAACTGGGGTACGGGGAGCCTAGAATTGAGGAAACACCATTGGTGGAGGCTGGAGGAAATAGCACAGACCCTAGAACACCTGAACCCCATAAGGGTACTAGAGAGTCTAGGGGAAAGGGTGACATTTAACACACCTGGACTTCAGGCAGTAGGGGCCAGCGTAGTCACTGTTACACAGCTTTGTGACCTTTTCCTCTTTCTTCAATCTCTTTTGGATATAAGCATACCAGTGATAAAGTAGGGTCAAAGGGCATGAACTCTTTACTGACTTTTTGTGTATAATTTTAAATGGCTTTTCAGAATGGCTTTTTACCATTTCACACATACCCCTATAGTACATTGATGTGCTCTAGTCCTTCCAACCTTTAATGTTTCCTCTTTTTGTCATCTTTGTCAATCTGATGGGTATGATAAAGATATTCATGATAGTTGGCTGAACAGCTGTTCTCTGCACCTATATGCCAGCATGCTGATGCCCATTCATAAAGGGCATGTCATTTCTGCCTTCTTTGTGAATCTATCTCAGGAATGCTGCTCTTTTCACGATTTTCCTGCAGAGGGAAATTATAGCAAGGATTGTAAAGTTTATTGTAAAAATTTTATAAATGTGAGGCAGCTAATATGAAACTTACCATCTCAATTGTCATACTTAGGAGACTGTAGCCCCTTTAGCTTCCACCTGCTTTGTCAAGCTTATTTTCTCCTTGATATTTTGTACACTAGGACCCCAGACTACTGCTAACTACCTATCTACCTACCTACCTAAGAGTGGATTAAATTAAGTGGCTCTCATATTTCACTAATGTAGGTATTTCCTTTAGTTGTAAAGATTGGAATCCACCCATGCCTTCTCAGTTTGTGTCATTCTTACCAATATTCTTCCATAAATCCTATAAAAGACAGTCTACCCATCATATCAAAATGCCTTCCTTTAGATCAATAGTTCTTAGACTTTTTTTCATGGGTGCTTTTGGGAATCTAGTGAATTCTATGGATCCTTTTTGAGAATAATATTTCAAAATCCACATAATAAAATACACAGAATTGCAAAGGAAACCAATTATATTGAAATATGGTGGTTATTTTTTTTAACAAGTCCACAGACCCCAAGTTAAGAGCCCTTGCTTTATGTTTTTTCACATTTTGTTTGAATCAGAATGGCACTTGGGCTGTCCATCTGTTATCCCCTATGCTTGTAACATAACCGGACTACCTACTTTTCCAGAAATGAGATTTTCTTTTTTTTCTTCTTTTTTTTTTTTGGAGGGGGAAGGTAGGGCAATTGGGCTTAAGTGACTTGCCCAAGGTCACATGGCTAGTTTTTTGTGTTACGTTTCTGAGGCCGGATTTGAACTCAGGTCCTCCTGACTCCAGGGCTGGTGCTGTATTCACTGTGCCACCTACCTGCCCCTCAGAAATGAGATTTTCACAACAAAAGCTGCCCATTTTACCCTTTTTTCATTTCAATTAATTACATGGGATAATTTAAAATGGCAAAAATTCTAGATCAGCGGTTCTCAACCTTTGGCTTATGTTCAATTTGTAACAATGAAAATATATCCTGCATATCAGATATTTACATTATGATTCATAACAATAGCAAAATTACAGTTATGAAGTAGCAACGAAAATAATTTTATGGTTGGGGTCACCACAACATGAGGAACTGTATTAAAGGGTTTCGAAGCATTAGGAAGGTTTAGAACCACTGTTCTAGATCTTACGCAGTAGGTATAGAGAGGAATATCCATAGTTCAAAACCAACTTTCTTAAGATTATCCTACTAAGCTTGGAAAAGAACACAATGAAAATAATGTGATTCACATTTCAGGGTTTGATTTTCACAATAATTGTGTTGCACAGGAGGTATGAGCAAGTATCATAGGGTCATAGGATTAAAGTTGACAGGGGCCTCAAAACCCAAGTACTTCAAAACTCATTATATAGATTAATAAACTGAGATTGGCAAGGATGAAGTGCATTTCTTCAGGGTCACACCTAATAAGAGTCAGTGGCAGGATGTGAACCTAGATTCTCCTTACTTCAAGCTTACTGTTCTATCTCCTGTCCCTCTTCCATCATTGTTTTTATTCCCTATTTTAGAGATGAGGTAATTGAGGCACAGATGGATTAAATGACATCCCTGTGGTTACACTGTTAGTTTAACCAGGACTTGAATTCTGGTCTTTTCACTTTGAGTCCATCAGTGTCCTTTGCTACCTTTTGAGATAAGATGCTAGCTTATCTAAATTTTGTACTTCTCCAACCTAGTACAATGCTCTGTCAACATTATATACTTAATAAAGGGTGAAAAATTTTTTAAAATTATAAATGTTACCCATTTGTTAACTGTGGAAAGACAGACCAAGTTCATTCTTGGGGAACAACTCTCATAACACTTAGCGTGACTTGAATATACTTGCACCAAGAAGTATTTTTGGAAATATCTAATTTTAGTTGATGTCTAGTTCTTTCCTTGGGGTATTTCACCCCTCCCAGATTCCCCTTGAAGTAACAAGCTCCTAGTAAACATTTAAATTTAAATTATGTTTATTACAAAACTGAAGTGAACAGAAATGGGACTTACACCTGAGTCTAATTTGCAAAGAAATAGTTCATCTATGTTTATGGAGAAGGGAACAGATGCTGCCAGCAATAAACAAGACTCACCATAGTAGCTGGGGAAGTCCCAGGAGTAGGAGTAAAGAATCTTGCTGACAGCAGCACTAGCATCTTATATTCCCTGGAAAATATAGTTGTAAGGGAAGATAAATACATGAATTTCACTCGAGTAATTTTAATTTTGACTTTCAAAAGACGGTAATTCGAGGGAACACTTTTCCCCTTCTTAATTAGAAAAAAAAATCTGGAATTGTAGCATTAACTTAGGCTAGACATTTGCCTGGGAATCACTCATCATTGATCTTATTGAATAGCTTTTAATGAGACTATTTTAGGAAAAAAAATTAACTTAAAAAGTTTTTGTGAGTGTTTGTTTCTACCAAATCAGCCCAGCTGCAATGTACAGTTCACTGATGGTCCTTTGACTCTTTTGACATGAAGAAAACTTCCTTCCTTTCCCTACTGAACCCTGTTCTTGGAGCTTATTTAACACTGCATTAAATACTGAAGTCCACACCTGCTTTTGCCTCATTTTGACAAGGTTTGAGTTACATCAGATCATTGTTATTTTCAATTCAGTTTAGCACTTGCTATACTCTATACACTAGCTAATTTCTAGCGATGTAGTAGATCTTCCACTGTAGATTGAGAAATAATGGCAAATCTGAAAACACATTCATCTTCTAGCTCAAACTAGTCTCCTTTCTTTCCTTTTAACTTTCTACTGATAGTAAGGCTCTTCTCCTAATCAACCAGGTTCCAGACAACAATGCTGTTTCTTACTCTTCGTTCACTTTCTGTAAAAATAGTTGTCACATAATATTTATTTTTTTTTTAATCCAAATAACACTTAAATCATTCCTTTTCAAAAAATTCCTATTGCCATCTCCCTAGTGGGGAAGTATATGAGGGAGTGGGGATGGGGAAAGGGAAGGAACAAGCATTAAATTAGCACCTTCTATATTCTAGAAACTGTGCTAAGTGCTTTACAATTGTTATCTCATTTGATTCTCACAAAAACCTTGAGAAGGAGGTACTATTGCAATCTTCATTTTATAGTTGAGGAATTTGAAGCAGAGGGTATGTGGCTTGCACAGGGTCACATAGCTATCAAGTGCCTGAAGCTGAATTTGAATTCAGGTCTTCCCAACTCCAGGCCCAGTGCTCTGTGCACTGTGGCACCACTAAGCTGCATCTCACCTAACTAAGGCTCTCATTCCCTCCCTCTTGGTAACCATGTCAGAAGCACTCCTTGCTTTCAGCCCCTTTACCTCCTCCAATTATCCTTAGCATCACTGCCTGATTAATCTTCCTAAAGTTCAATTAACATATATTTTTTGAGTATCTTATTTTTCTCCAATTACATGTAAAATCAATTTTCAACATTTGTTGTTTTTAAATTTTGAGTTCTAAATTCTCTCCATCCGTTTTTCCCTTTTCACCCCCCCACATCCCCCATACTGAGAAAGCAACCAGTTTGATATCAGTTATACATGCTAAAATTCCATTCTGATCATGCTTCTCTCCTGCTCAGAAGCTTTTGATGACTCTCCATTGCTCCAGGAGTAAAGTCCAGAGTTCTTAGCCTAAAAGTCCAGATTCTATACTGTCTACCTTTCAATCTACCTTCTTAATCTTATTTTCCCCATTTCTTACTTCTATCTATGAACTTTATGGTCTGGCCAAAATGAACTACTCACCATTCTATTTGAGTGTCGTGCTTTCCCAGCTCTGTGTTGTTGCTCCTGCAAACCCCATTCCCATGTGGAATGTAGGATCCCCTTCCTACACTGCCTACTGAAATTCCACCTATGCTCAAATGCTGTTCTCCAGAAAGCCTTTCTCCCTTCACTCCAGCTGAAGTTATCTCTCACATCATTGAAATATCGTAATACTATTCCAATTCATGGCTTATTTAATTATGCCCTATTCTGCCTATTTAATTATGAATTCCTTGAGAGCAGTGAATTCACCCTCATTTTCTTTTAGAATCACTTAATGTTCTTCATGAAGAATGTGATTTTTAAACATGAATAATTTTTTAGATAAGGAATCAAGGGAACTGAGTTTCATGAAAGTGATGGCAACTTTTGGCAAATACTTTCATCTCTGTCTCAGCTCCTTTAATTTAGCACTTCAGAGAAGCCATGACTTCAGCAATGAAGGCAATGGAACTTGGGATGGAAAGAATCCTGGGTTGTCAAAGGTAGAGCACAAGCCCTAGCACATCCGACTAAGATGCAAAAGTTTCGAGTATGAGCTGACATCAGGCTGGGTCTGTCATCTGAGAAATAGTCTAGCAAAGATCAAAGGCTTGCCATTGGATACTTTGCCACTTTGACCATTTTTTTTGGCCATTGTTTTAGACCTTTTTTTTTTTTTTTGCTTTTTGGAGGGCAATTGGGGTTAAGTGACTTGCCCAAGGTCACATGGCTAGTAAGTGTTAAGTGTCTGAGGCCGGATTTGAACTCAGGTCCTCCTGACTCCAGGGCCGGTGCTCTATTCACTGTGCCAGTTAGCCACCCCTGTTTTGGACCATTTTTGGCCATTCTTTAAGATAATCTACTTATTCAATAAGTAGTTATTAAGCACTGACTATGGGCCTGATACTATGCTTGGCCCTGAGAATATAAGGATCAAAATGAAAATGATTCCTCTCTTTAAAGAGTGAACTTTTTTTTAAGGGAAAAACACCAATATGTACACAAATAAATACATATACTACACTAACACATGGGAATTCTGGTGTGTGGGCGCTAGCAGTCAGGGAAATCAAGACAGGCTGAATGTAGGAGGCAGCATCTGAATAGATCTTGTAGGAAGCTAGAGGCAGAAGTGAGGAGGGAGTGCGTTCCAGGCTTGGAGGAACACATTATAGAAAGCCATAGAGAAGCAAGATGAAATACCATGTACAGGTAATAACAAGTAGGCCAGTTTGTTTGGAATGCACGGTGTGTGCAGGAGCCAGATTGTAAGGGCTTAAAGGCTCAAGAGGAGAGTTGGTATTTTCTCCTTGAGGCCATTGAGAGACTGAAGCATCTTGATAAAGGGAGTGACACATTAGACCAGTGCTTCAAGGGATATCAATTTGGCAGCTTTCTAACAGATAGATTGGAGTCAGGAGAGAGGGAAACTTTTTGATTTTTGTGGGTGGAAGGAGCATCCCCATTACTGAAGCAGTAGCTTCTTTGAAATGCCAAAGCAAGGAAACTGAGGCAGAGAGGTGAAAGTTTTAGCTATGGAGACAACCTACTATTATCAAAATAGCGCTGCTCTTCAAGAGGAATAATGTATGTTAAAACTAGAAAAGTAGGTCGGAGCCAGGCTGTGAAGGGCTTTGAGAACAAACAGAAGAGTTTGTATATATTTTCTATACTTCTTGTATATAATTTTATACACAGGGACTATTTTATTTTTGTCTTTATTTTCCCAATGCTTAGCATGATGCTTGACAGGTGCTCGGAATAAGAACCTCGTAGGTGCTTAGTAAATGTTAGCTGCTTTGGGTTATAATCCAAATTCTTCTACTGACTAGTTTTGAGACCTTGGGAAAAATCACCTAAGCTCTTTCCATCTTAATTTTCTCATTTAGGAAATAGCAGTGTTGGAATTGGTGACCTAAAGTCTCATCCAACAGAGACATCGTACATGCTCCCTGACAAGCCTAGAATCCTCTGAAAAGTCCAGTTTAAGCTGCTTTTAAAAATGTGAGTTGCCTTGTAAAACTGAAGCTAGTCTCAGAGTACAGATATTGGGGTCAAGCCAATCTTATATTTTACTTATTCGTGCTTCAGCTTCCTCTTCATCTATAAAAAAGATGCCTCTTCCCCTTTAATCACTTGTCCCTCTCTACTTTGTTTACATGGATGTGGAAGGATCAGTGAACTTTGGGGAGAAAGAACTTTGAGCCCTGTAGAACAGTGTGTGTTTTTCAAATATCGGGGATTGAGTTTGCCCGATGCTGCTCTGGGGCCAAAATCCTGCAGGAAGCAGATTTCATTCACTCTGGCCCTTGTAGGTATCTCTTCCTTCCCTCTAACCTCACTCCATTTCCTATCAATTACTGAAATAGGACTGAAGAGAGAGAAAAGGTGTCAGAAAAAAATTTCCTACAGTACAATTTGGAGAAAATTGGCTGCTCCCCTTTTGTTCAATGGCTGACAAATGCAGTTGGTCACATTTTCCTTTTCAGCAGACGGGCTGACAAGGAGACTCTGAGTAAAGAAAAGGTCTATTTTCCAATTATTTGAAAAGAATCTTATTCTGAAGAGACATTTTTTCAGTCATTTTGGCTTCAGCTTTCTCATTTGATACAATTCTATAGATTGATATTCATCAAAAGTTGAACTAAAACCACTTACAGACCCACTCAAAGACATGAATAAAATATTTAATGGAAAAGAATATTGCATTATTTTTTTTTCAAAAAAAAATTGATACTAGATGTGACATATGTGCTCCTATTTTTTTTTTCCTGCTCAGGAGTGTGATTTGGAAAATGTATCACTATGTTCAAATCTCCTTTTATTTGGAATTGCTTACCTCTCCACTAGCACTGACTTTTATTCTGTTTTGTCTGTTGCTATAGCAGCCACTACTGTGGTTCCTAACGCTTGGCTGAGAGACTGGACTTCCTTTGCAGGTGATAGACATGGCAATATTACCCCCCTGAGAGGCCAAAATAAAGACTGGTGAATGGATGGGAGGCTCATCTGTGCTTCTATACCCATATTCATGCAAGTGAGGATCAGATGTGTCATAAACTGAAAAAACATGTAACTCAAAGCTGGGTCTTAAAGCCAAGTATCTTACATGGTTGCTGAGTTAAGTCCTAGGATGTATAAGGAAGCCATGGTGCCATGCATCTACTTCATATGCATTTGAGGATGGCAGAGATGGATGTATTGTAATTTGTTTTCAAATGATCCAGTGCCAGCTCTCTTTTCTGAGGGATTTTCCTGGCTTTTTGAGCCAATCTGTAAATCCCATTACGTTCCTAATAATCTTTCCAGACACCCTTTAGCGTAGAGTTCCATTATGTTCTATATAGCGCATACTTTACTTGGGAGAGCATTTTCAGTAAATATCTTGTGTATGTAGAATACTATTTTTGAGTGTTAAGAAGGAAGGAACTTCAAATATGTTATTTCCTCTTCCCTTTCCTAATAATGTACATGCATAGAGACCTCCCACTTCTTTTTATTAACATATACATACTTTGTGGTCACAGAATCACAGCAAGTTGGAGTTAGAGGGGAGGTTAGACACCATTTAATCCAAGTCCCTCATTTTATAGATGAGGAAGCTAAAGCTTGGGAAAATGTCGTAATATTTATGCACTGGCATAGCAAATTGGAAGCAGAATCTGTGCATCACCCAGTTTCCAGTCCAGCATTCATTCCATTAGACAAAAATCATGTTCATACTCACACTGATTGGATTACTTTGATACTTGGAAGGCAGTGCAGACAATAATCCACCCACATCTTTTAACTTCGTGCAGGTTTTGACTCTGTCTTTCTATAAATTGTCCACATACTTGGGTAGGAGTGGGTGAGTCTCTGCCTGAGAAGCTAGGGTTCTTCCTCTTGATTTGTTGACCACCAAATTGGCACAAATGGACCATCTTAGTTATCCATATATCCTGAATCTCACTATACACTGGCCTGCCTCTTTTCCTGGTCATAAAATAGAGAATAATTCTTTTACTTGTGCTCTGCGCTGGTCATTCTCAATGACAGTGGTTTAAAAAAAAACATTATTTAGTATAGAGCTACCTGTTTAATGTTTTACTTAATGTTAATAATCAGAGGGTTATTGAATGAAGTTTCTCTGTTATAGTTTTCAGTTAATCTTGTATGATTTTAATGTATGCAGAAAGCTTTTAGGGTACACTTTCTCTCCACCAAAACAAATGCTTTTCCCCCCCTTTTTTTGTAATTAACAAATCACAAGCACAACAGAATCTTTTATTCTCTGCATCTTTCAGTTGTATGACTGTAAAGATAGTCTTCTGTGCAATACTATTTGAAATGTATGCCTATTTTCTTCTCATGTCCTTAGAAAGAATGTCTATTACACTTGTGTAGATTATTTTTTGAGATAGAAAAGTAGATCTATGTCAGCTGTTTATATTTTCTTAGCCACCTTTTCTAGGTAGTGGTAAGGTTTGTGATTTTCATGTTGTTAGTGTTTTCTCCTTTTTTAGTATCTTGAGAATTTGTCTCTCAATTTCCTCAAAATCGTGTTACCACAATGATCCTTCTATTGTGTATATATTTGGTCTAGTCTACCCACTATTCTGTTTGTTTTTTTAGCTTGTTTTCTTTAATAATAAACTAAATATATCTTATACAGCAACCTGGAATTATGATGTTAGAGCCCTAATGTTGTGATTCTACTCCCTGATGAAGAAAAGAATTTGTTGCAGAAACCTTTGTAGATCTTTTACATTTTTCACCCACTTGTCATCCCTTCAGGTTCATCCTTGCTGTTGGGATGGATGAATTGTTTTAGTTGTGTCTTTTGCTCATAGAATCCATAAACTTGTTTTCCCTTTCACTGCTTCTTGTTCATTAGCTTCTGAAAAGTTTTACAAAAGGATTTATATTATAAACTGATTTTGTCCTTGGCTTCCTCATTCTTTCTGTTTGGCAACAAGAGCAAGTGTTTGCTTGCTAAAATAGTTTCTAGCTTCTTATGATCTTTTTGTTATAGATATTTACTTATATAATTTAAATTTCTTTTTCAAATGATGACACTTTAGGTCATGTTTGTTCTTTTATTTGTTTCCCATTTTGGGGAAGTGGGGGCCAACAACTTATTGAAATAAGTCAGAGTAGAGTGACTTCAGTTGCATTCCATGTCATCTAATATTGATTTATTCTCTTAATTTAATATTAATTTTTATCCTTGCTCTAACGTCAATTTCTGACTACACAGCCAGCTGATTTGGTAATGACTCCTATGCTATGTGCCTCACAACTCTTTTTGATATATATATATATATGTATGTATGTATGTATGTATGTATGTATGTATATACACACATATATATGCATATATGCATTTAAATCTACAGTAATAGCAACAGCTACCTCTATATATTTGTCCCCAAGCCTTTTCTTACTAATAATTTTTACCCTTTTTATTTCAAAACTTTTATTTTAAAATATTTATTCTTTTTTTCCTCACTTAAAAGTATTTTATTTTTTCCAATTACACGTACAAATAGTTTTCAACATTCAATTTTTAAAGATTTTGAGTTCCAAATTTTTTTCTCCCTCCCTCTCCTGTCCCCTCCTCAAGACAGCAGGCAATCCGATAAAGGCTATATGTGTACAATTATATTAAACATGTTTTCCACATTAGTTATGTTATCAAAGAATAATCAGAACAAAAGGGAATACCATGAGAAAGAAAAAACAAAAACAACAAAAAAGGGAAAATAGAATGCTTCAATCTGTATTCAGACTCCATAGTTCTTTCTCTGGAAGTGGATAGCATTTTCCATGTTCCAATTCTTTTGGAATTGTCTTAGATCATTGTATTGCTGAAAAGAGTTAAATCTATCAAAGTTGATTGTCACACAATGTTACTATCACTGTGTATAATGTTCTTCTGGTTCTACTCGCTTCACTCAACATCAGTTCACATAAGTCTTTCCAGGTTTTTCTAAAGTCTGCCTACTCATCATTTCTTATAGCACAATAGTATTCCATTTACATTCATATACCACAACTTGTTCAGCCATTTTGTGGAGTTGTGAGCTGATCCAACTATTCTGGAGAGCAATTTGGAACTATGCTCAAAGGATTATTAAAATGTGCTTACCCTTTGACTCAGCAATACCACTACTAGGTCTATATCCCAAAGAGATAATAAAAAATGGTAAAGGACCCACATGTATAAAAATTTTTTTATAGCAGCTCTTTTTGTTCAGTCATGAAAGAATGGCTGAACAAGTTGTGGTATATTTTTTACCCTTAAACTGTGTTTTCCAACATGTTTTTTTTTTTAACCTTCCTTCCCTTGTATATTCCTACTATATAATGAAGTTGCAAGGTTGATGTATATGTTGATTTAGGATGGAGGGTGTTAGCCAGTTCTTCATAGAATTGTTCTACCCTCTTCATCCTCTAAAACAGGTGTTTCCCTGTAAGCTGTAATTATATCCACGGTCATCATCATACACACTGGGATATGAGGTGTCCTGTTAAATGATTTTTGTCTTTGGAAGCACAAGAAGTCCAAATACTTTCTGGCTTCTTCATTTGCCTCTTCGAGTAGAACCTGCAAGCTACACTTCCATTTAGGGGGAATTTTCTCCCCTCCCTCCCCCCCCCCCCCCCCCGTCCTTGTTTCATGTGTATTGAGAATATTGAGATTGATAGGATTCTATTTCTGCATTTGTACATCTCCTTGTTGATCACTGGACATGAACCTCACATTTAGAGCAGCAAGAACTAAGTTAATCTTTTTAGATGGTTAAAAAGCCATTGTGATTCTTAATATCCTCTGTACCCTTTTCCATGATGCTGCTAATGATGTGGTGGAAATAGAAGGGAACCACATAGAATTGAAAGCCATTTTGTATTTTTCTTTCTTTGGTTGGTTGCTATGGCCAACAGATTTATGACTAAGTGATCAGCTTATTGAAAATGAACCTTTCTGTACTTAGCTAACCTAATCCTCAGAAAGCACTTACAGTATCAAAGGAAAAAGTATTTTTAAAATACATGGATAAGTAATATTTATTTTCTAATTTTAGGAAGACATTTATTCAGTTCTCTTCCTCTTGACATGACTGTTTTTAAATTATCTCTGGTACACAGGGTTTTTTTTGTCTATTGTCTTTCTAAAAACAAAAACAAAATAACAGCTCTGGAATTCCTTTATCTGGTAAATGCCCTTATTGTTTCACCTCTGCTTCTGCCTTCTAGCCCCAGATTCTTCATTGTCAATAACAGGACTTCTAATGCCTTGACTCCTCAGTTCTCTCCTAGGCCATCATCCCTAAACTAGCTACCCTCTCCTCCTTTTCCCATCTTGACCTCTTGGTAAACCAGTTCAAATCTATACTATTCCTCTTCTTTGGAGTTCCTTTCCCCCTTACGATATCACCTATTTGCCCTTTGTAGCCTCAGTCTTTGATTACTCCTACCACCTGCTGTCTTCACTCGTACACACATGTACTGAATGAAACTGGGGAAAAATTAGGAAACTATGCTGACTAGTTCTACTACAGTTTATGTTGTCTACCCTCAAATGCGCCCTCACTGTGGCAAGGTAATCCTTTTATGCTTCTTTAATTAATTCATTATTCCATTCAATACAGTGACTCTTCTAAACCTTTTTAATCCTTTTCAACCCTCTCATGGGTCTGCTCCCACCACTCTCTCAGCTGAGAACCTCACCTCATATATTTTTTTTAATTTTTAAATTTTTTTTTTGTTTTTTTTTTTCGGAGAGCAATTGGGGTTGTGACTTGTCCACGGTCACACAGCTAGTAAGTGTTAAGTGTCTAAGGCCGGATTTGAACTTAGGTCCTCCTGACTCCAGGGCCAGTGCTCTATTCACTGCGCCACCTAGCCGCCCCCTCACCTCATATTTTAGAGAAAAAAAATGAGGCCTTTTGTGAAAGCCCTCTCTTTTCCCTTCTTCCTCATGTCACATTGCTTAGATTAATAACAACAACAACAACAATAGTGTTTATATACAGTGACAGGAACTGTGCTAAGTGTTTTACAGACATTATCTCGTTTGATCCTCACAACAATCCCGAGAGGTAGATGCTGTTATGATTCTCCATTTTACAGATGAGGAAACTGAGACAAAGGATAAACGAATTGCCGAGGCTTACACAGCTAGTAAGTCTCTGAGGCTGGATTTGAACTCAGGTCTTCCTGATTCCAAGCTTGACGCTCTACCCACTACATCACCTAGCTGCTCCAAGACGTCTTTGTCCATCATCTGGGAAGAGGTAGCCTTTCTCCTTACCAGAACAAACCTCCTATGTAGGATCAAGTGATCTCATTTCATCCTATTTTCTCCATCAGATTTTCCTGTACATTGTCCCTCACCTCATTCTCATTGTCAATCTCTGCCTTTCTGCTGCTGCACCTATGGTCCATCTCTCTCTGCCATGAGGAGGAAGCTATGGTCCACCATCAGTTGTTGGCAGTCAATGTTATTTATTCCATTCATTTTAACAATCTATTCTTGAGGAGGAGGGTGGTTAATTTGACAGCATTACACAACCCTGCCCATAATTAAAGCAAAAAAGATGAAAATCAGAAATTGTAGCCTTCAAACTAATCTCTCACATCTAATTGCCATATTGAATTTAATAACTAAACCAAACAGCTTGTCATTTGTGCCTGCTAATTTACCTATAATATGCTGATAATTTTAAAATCATCTTTGTTGTATCATTTTCCTGTTCAAAATCTTTTAATGGTTCCTTATTTCCTACGTCATCAAGTCCAAGGACATGGAGGAGAATGGAAGAGAAGACCCAATGGCATGAAAAAAATTCCCAAACCCTATTAACATTTTTAAAAAACAACTTAGAGTACATAAACAACCACCAATCTATATTCCTCCATTCCCATTTCCACAAAAATTGGGCACACTACATACACATTAATCAATCAATCAAACATTTTTAAGTGCCTCAAATATGATAGATATTGTGCTGGACATTGGGGAATATATGAATAAGCATCAAATAGTCCCTGATCTCAAAGAGCTTACATTCTGCTGGGGAGAGAGAGTGTACACATAGATCTACAAAACAGATGCAAAGTAATTGGTGTAGTGGTTGGGGAGGTATTAGAGAGGTTCGAGAAAGGTTTCTCACAGAAGGTGGTGTTCGAACTCAAGGGTATGGAGTAGGACAGTGATCTTCACAGAGTGAAGAGAAGGGGACAGACATAAGACACTGTAGAAGTAGGAACCATAAGATTTAATGACTGATTGGGTGTGATGTGAGGGACAATGAAGAATTGAGGATCACACATGTCCTTGATGAGAATATTAGGAAGTTTTGTTGTTGTTCAGTTGTTTCAATTGTGTCCAACTCTTTATGACCCCATTTGGTGTTTTCTTGGCAAAAATACTGGAGTGGTTTGCCATTTTCTTCTCCAGTTTATTTTACAGATGAGAAAACCAAGTCAAATAGGCTTAAGTGACTTGTCCAGGGTCACACAGCTAGTTAGTGTAGGAGACTGGATTGGGACTCAGGTCTTTTGGATTCCAGGCCCAGTGTTCTATCCACTTCACCACCTGCATTACAAGTGGGCTTTCACAAGTGATGTTTTACAGCAGATCGTATATTTAACATTTCTTAATTAACTGAAAGATACAGAGAATACAAGATCATAGTGTCTTTGTTATTTTTAAAAAATCTTTTTTTTATTTTATAAAGCAAAAACCTCATTAAAGGCTCTTGTCCAAAAAGGTGCTTCCAACACATGTATCATAACTACATAAGATCGTCCCCAAAAAGCATTTAGCTGCCACAGTGGGTAGAATGCTAAGCCTGGATATAAAAATCCTGAGTTCAAATCCAACCTCTCACACCTTATTACTCTTGGCAAGTCACTCAACCTGTCTGCCTTAATCTTCTCATGTGTAAAATGACAATAATAATAACATCTAATTCCCAGGATTGTTGTGAGAATAAAATAAGATTTTGTTTGTCAAGCACTTGTATTCTATAAATGTATAATATATAAAGTATTATATATTATATATACTTTATATGTGAAACATAAAGTATATATAAATACATATATAATAATATATATGTATTCTATAAATGTAATATATAAAGT
>CM053582.1:282540838-282557803 GCA_028627135.1 Pseudochirops cupreus | reverse complement strand
AATATAGCTAATTTAGAAATGTTTTGTATGACTTCATATGTGTAATAGGTATTGTATTTCTCGCCTTCTCACTAAATAAGGGATACTGTAGAAGGAAGGAGAGAATTTGGAATTGAAAATAATTCTTTTGGTTTAAAGAAAATAAAAAGAAAGTAGTTTGAGGAGGGATAGCACTAATAACTGAGGAATTAGGAAAGGCTTTCTATAGAAGGAACTTTAACTGAGTTTTGAACAAAGTTAGAAATTTTAAGAGGCAGAGGAGTGGAAGAAATGCATTCCAACCTTGGTGCACAGTCTGTGCGAAGGACTGTTGAGGGCAGGAGAGTTTAACTACAATGTACAGACTGCAAGTGCAGGCGGGAGGTCAACAAGCATCTAATTAGCATTTATTATGTGCCAGGGAATGTGCTAAGGGAGCTTAAAGGGGGGAAGGGAGAAAATCTGCAGTCAGAAGCAAGACCAGAAGGCAAATGCAGGTTGGCTGGCCTGGGCCCTTTCCCAAAATGGAGATTCCTGGAAGGAAATCACCAACAGGAGAACAGGGACAACCCGGCAACAAGGTCTTCTAAGGTGAGACATTTTCAGAGGAAGACAGATGTTCCAGGGTGAAGCTGCCCCAGGAACTGAGGAAAGTTCCAGGATAAGAGTCAATTGAAGTATGGTGGCAAAGTCAGAAAAGGAAGAATGGAATGAATGGAAAATACTATGAAATTAATTTGGAAAGGTAGGTTGAATCAGCTTGTAGTAGACTCTAAATGCCAAAGTGAGGAATCTGAATTTCATCCGTAGGAGACAGGGAGCCACAGAAGATTCTTGAGTGGGGCAAGTCAGATCTGAACCTTAGGAAGGTTGCTTTGATAGCTATGGATCAAACGGTCAGCTTAATTATTGCAGTTGGCTAAATTTTAAACGTACAGTATTAAATTCATGTATTTAGTGAAGAAAACCACATATCATTTCTAAGTTTAAAAATTGTTCTACTTTTAAAAGTTTATATTATTTTTATTGTTATCTTTCACTTCTACATCATGTTAGTCTCGGACTACAAATTCCTTCTAACCACGGAGGCTTGTACACATATGTTCAGTCATTTCAGCCATGGGCTACTCTCTGGGACCCCATTTGAGGTTTTCTTGACAAAGATACTGGAGTAGCTTGCCATTGCCTTCTCCAGCTCATTTTATAGATGCGGAACTGAGGGAAACAGGGTTAAGTGACTTGCACAGGGTCACACAACTAGTAAGTATCTGAAGCCAGATTTGAACTCAGGAAAGCGAATCTTCCTGATTCCAACTCCAATGCTCTATCCACTGAGCCATCTAGCTGTCCATTTATTTACATTATATATAACATTACTTATGCATGATGTATGATATTATACACATATGTATAGAAATATGATTTATATAAAAAGAAAACATGGTTTAGCAAAATGAATCAACACATTGACAACGTATGATAGTGCCTAACATTCTACATCCATAGTACCCATCCCTGCAATGAAGAGAGAGAGGTACATTTTCTCAGCTTTTTACCAGGGCCAAGCTTACTAACATTCTAAAAGGGAAATTAAAAAAAAAATTTTAAGATAAAAGTTGTGATAGGTAATTTTTTTTTAAATCTTCAACAAACAACAGTGACTACAAACTAGTCATAATGGAAAGTTAGTTCTATAAGGACCTACCTGGCCTCACCAAGCTTTTCCCAATTCTTTTCCAAAGAGTTTTTCGCTTTGACTGAAGGTTTTCATAATCTATAAATTCTTTCTGCGTGTGGAATAGTAACTCCTTAAAAATAAAAAAGGGGTTAAAGAACATTGCAGCATTTGTTTGGTATATTTTAAATTCTCTGTCAAGTTCATTCATGTAGGTTAATGGGGTTGCTGGATTTTAACTAGCCCAAAAACTGCTGTTCTCAATTCCACGTGTTTTTATTAAAGCCTATTTTACAATTCTTGCTCATTTCTGCAACTTTCACATAATTCATATTCTACAGAGTTTTCAAAACTTACATGAAACTTGTAGCTTTTTTATAATCTTTTTTTAAAGTTACAATGGTGCATAAATAAGAACCTAAGCCTTGTCCTCTCTCCAAGTTTTTGCTTAAATCAAGATAACCTCATAATGACAATTTCCTTTCAACTGTTACCATATTTGCCAGAGAATAGTAAACATCTTTTAGGCCAGGAAAATTAGCATAAAAATGTCTTATTTTGAATATATACAAAGTAATGCTACTGAGGTTCCAGACACAGCAATTTCCATGTGTGAAGCTAAAGACCCAAAGAAGCCATTTTCTATCAGGTATCCAGCTTTAGTCAAAAATTTGCTTTTTTTTTTTATAATCAACCATCAGGCTCTTACTGGAGATAACAAATATCCATAACTCACAATCAAGTCAAATTATTTAAGATTTCTATATCTATTTACATATATTATCGTGTTCAATTCTCATAGCAACCATGTGAGATGGATGGAGCCTATTATTATCCACATTTTACAGATGAGAAAGTATATGATCATATAGTAATAAGTATTGTAGATGGTAGTTAAACTGAGGTTTCCCTAATTCCAGATCCAGCTGTGTCATCTAGCTGTCTAAAAGTACAATCCCAATTAATTAATACAGTCATCTTTTCCTATGTGTTATAGCTGCATAAAAATAATATCTGGGCTTTATATAGCACTCTAAAGTTAGGAAAGCAAACTGTTTTACAGATAAGGAAAGCGGGGAAGAAAGAGGCTAAGTGACTCGCCCATGGTCACTCAGGGAACATCTGAGGCTGTATTCTTGCAGATTACAGGTCCCATAGACTGGAATACATCTTATATCTGTAGAGATACATGATTTCATCTGATCTTCACAATGAACAAAATAAGTAAGGCAGTTATTTCTAGTCTCGTTTTACAAATCAAAGTATCATAGCCTGGAAGCTGTAAGGCACTGGAGAGTTTATCTAGCCCTCTCTCTCATTTTG
This sequence comes from Pseudochirops cupreus, assembly GCA_028627135.1. NCBI lineage: Eukaryota > Metazoa > Chordata > Mammalia > Diprotodontia > Pseudocheiridae > Pseudochirops > Pseudochirops cupreus. Next base: position 282,554,826 of record CM053582.1, on the reverse strand, counting down.
CAGCTGAGGAAATAGACCCAGTGAGGTTAAATGATTTAAATGATCTGAATAAATGGGTTTGTTTTGTTATGTGTATTCATTGTGGAACTAGAATTTTTTTTGGGGGGGGGGTTGTCTAGCCCTGGGTATGAAGGGGTCCTCCTTCCCTCAGCAGTGAAAAAGGTGATTAGAAGTTAGGTTGAACCCAATCACATCCCCTAGACCAGTGGTTCTCAAACTTCCTAATGCCATGACCCTTTAATACTTACATGTGGGTGTATCTGTATGTGGGCAGACCCTCCTGGAGACAGATAGAGGAACAGTGTCTCGGTTCCTAAGACCATCAGAAATATGTGTTTTCTGATGGCCTTAGGCGACCCCTGTGAAAGGGTTGTTCAACCCCCAAAGGGGTCACGACCCACAGGTTGAGAAGCACTGCCCTAGACTAATAATATTTAAGGGAGTAAATAAATATAATTCCAGTCCATAATTCTCTGAGAATAGAGAGGCTTCTTCCTTCCATTTCTGACAGGGATTAAAGTGTCTCTTGGAGAGAAGCATGGGGGGAGAAAAGGATAGAGATGTTCATTCTTGTTCCTTTAGAGCCACGTGAGGACAGCCCTAGCCACAGGTGGGCCTTGCTAAATGCAGGACTCCTCTGCCTACAATTACTACTAATAAGAGCTAAATTTACAAAGTGCTTTTAAATATTCCCTCATTTTATCTTCATAACTTCTCTGGGAGTTAGGTGCTGTTATCATCACCACTTTATAGATGAAGAACCTGGAGGAGACTTGCCCAGGGTCACACAGCTAATACACTTCTGAAGTACATTTGAGTTCAGGTCTTCCCAACTCCAGACTCAGCTCTTTATCTACTTTACCACCTAGTGCCCCAGTTGATCTTTACTCCTTTTCAGGTCTGGGGACAGGGAGATTGATTAATATGATGGTGAAAGAGGAAGCTGCCCTGATACCCCTAGATTTGTGTGGGGGTGTGGGGAACCCTTGTGATTGTGTTGTCCCAGGCAACAACCTTGTACTTCCTGTTTCCTTGTGTTATGAATTACCTCTATTTGCACAAAAATTCCCCCTCAAATAATGAAGCATGATGTGAGAAAGATGAAAGAAACAACGATATCTAACAGACTGACTTGCTAAAAGGCTGTTGATTTCAAGCAAAGATTCTGAGTCAATTAGAAATCCAAGTGTCAATGCTACAAACACGGTGCTTTCTTTAAGTAATGAAATCCTAAGATCTAGGCCAATAAATTCTATACTAGCTTATCACCAATTTTCACATATGCTCAGTCTGATCATAATCCTGCCTTGGCCTTATCAGCTCCAGGCACAACTTGCTGCCAGTCTGCCTAACTCCAGGCCCAGCACTCCCTAGGGACCGTTTCAGCTCTGGAAGCAGAAGGGCAATTGGGAGAGCAAAAGCAGGGAGGGTCCAGGCTGGCTCTACCAGTTGTTTCTCCTTGCCCATTCTCCCTGCTTACCATGGTAAATTTAATAATCCCTTGTCCTCCATTTCAACTAAGTCCTCTAGATTTCTCTCCTCTGATAAAGTTCAATGGTTAAAGGTCTAAAAATTTGGATTTAGACGATCTGAGTTGAAGTTCTGAAGTTGTTTTTCTTTTTCACTTAAAAGGTGTATGACCTTGGATAAGTCAGTTATCTTTCTGGTCCTTGGTTTCCTCATCTGTTAAAAAAAAAAAAGAGAGGGGGGGGGTGGCTAGGTGGCACAGTAAATAGAGTACCGGTTCTGGAATCAGAAGGACCTGAGTTCAAATGCAGCCTCAGATACTTAACACTTCCTAGCCATGTGACCTTGGGCAAGTCACTTAACCCCAACTGCCCTGCCCTCCCCCCAGAGAGAGAGAGAGAGAGAGAGAGAGAGAGAGAGAGAGAGATTGGTATTAAAAAGATTGGCCTTAAGGTCATTAAAAGAACTTTGCAATTCTGAGAAGGCAAATCACCCTGCTCTCCTTTCTTTACAACTCTGGGCCAAACCCATGGATGGAGAAGCTCTATGGACTGTCCATCAAAATGCATGTCATAATCTAGTCAATAGACATCCTTTATTCACTTGGTCTATCCCATGTGGATAGTCAGGCCAAACTCTTTTGAGTGGTTATGGATCTCTTCCAGGAGGCTCAGTATTACTGTGGAACTTAAGGAAATAAGCACAATACCATTCACCAATGGAAGTACTTGGAGGACCTCACCCTCTTTCTTCTACTTGGACTATGCACTGGAACTCCCTGATCACAGAGGCAAACAACTTGACCAATCAATAAAGGTCTTCACAGTTGCACTGCTTCCAATATAGATCTCTAATATAGACATTTGATCCAGTCCAGCTGCCTTTCCCATCTTTGCTCCCTCTAGTGAAATTTATACATCCCTTATAGCAGGGGTTCTTAATCTTTTCCATATAATATATTCCTCTGGCAGTCTGGTGAAGTTTATGGACCTAAGAACTCCTGGCCTATAGGCACATCTGGGACTATGGTGTTGGGGTCTAAATGTGGGGATTCCACCGTCCTTGATGCTAAAAACAGTTTGCTGTAATAATTTTTCCAGACCTTTTCCATCTGCACAGTGTCTAGAGTACCAACCTCATACAGTTATTGTGAATCTCAAATGACATTATCTATATAATATATGTTAGTTTATAATTATCATTATTTCTTATGCTGTCATTATTTCTTATGCTGTCATTAATATCTGAGACTAATAAAGTAAATAAAGAAGGACCAGCCATAGAATAATCATTCAATCTATTGCATATTTCATTAGTCAGAGGCATAGAATGTTGTATATAATTTTAATGCACTTTGAAAAGGATTTGAAAAGATTGGCAGGAGTCTAGAAAAGCATGACAAAAATGTCAAAATAGGTCATTAGGAACTATTTATATAGGTCATAAGAACTATTTAGAGCTAAGAGTATTTCTTTCCAGAGAAAGTGAAAGTTGTTTTATTAGTGCCTCAAATATTTTTTTAGAAGACTATTATGTGGGGGATAGGGACCCACTCTCCTCATCTGTACAGGAATAAAATAGTCAGTCAGTGAATAAGTCATTTATTAATGTTCCAGAAATTGTGATTATCATTAGGAATACCAAAGCAAACACACATGGGCATGCATGTACACACACACACACACACACACACACACACACAAAGTTTCTGCTCTCCAAAAATATCCATTCTAATGTGCGATACAACATGTATGTAAATATTGTATGTAGAGATTATGAGAATACAATCTGAAAGGGGAAGGCATAAGCGCAAGAAGGACCAGGAAAGACCTGCTGAATTTGGAATTTAAGCTGAATCTTGAAGGAAGCCAGAGGAACCAAGAAACAAAAGTGAGGGGTCAAATATAAAGAAATATGCTTGATTACAGAAGATTTCAATTGCATAAAAAAAACGCTGATCATTATCTAAACACTGGAATGGAGTTTCAAAGGAAATTGTGGAGTCTCTGAAAATATTTAAGAAAACAGAAAACTACATATTCTAATGGAACTTTAGATGAAATATTCAACACCATAAATATTTAGTATTTACTATTTTTAAAAACATTTAAATGAAGTTTCTGCCTGGGAAGCTTATAGTAACTTAGGAAAAAAGATGCAATCAGTTTATGATGTAAACAAGAGATTAGAAAAAAAGGGTCATGAATTCCATTCCTAGATCAATTTTGCACCTCTCTAGTCCTATCAATTTTTATACTGGAATGTCAAAATAGAAGCAACTACATGGTACAGTGAATAGTGTGCCAGGCCTGAAATCAAGAAGACCTGAGTTCAAATTTGACCTCAGACATTTACTACCTGTGTGACCTGGCGCAAGTTGCTTAACCCTGTCTGCCTCGGTTTCCTCATCTGTAAAATGAGGTGGAGAAGGAAATGGCAAACCACTTCAGTGTCTTTGCCAAGAAAACGCTAAGTAGGGTCAGACTCAACTAAAATGACTCTGTAATAACAAAATGTCAAAATAATAAAATTATGGTAAGACTAATGAAAATTATTAAGCAACGAGCCTAAAAAAACACATATAGCAATCCTAAAAGAAATGGAATTTAAGGTATGACCAAGGTCCTTTCCAACTATACATAAGATTCTATAATTCACCCAAATGGCAGTCCAGAAGGACTTGCTAGGCATGACTGAGTTGCAAAATATTATTAACAAAAGACTCGCAGCTGAAGTGGTATAACATTTAATTAGAGCAACACATGGCCAGAAAGGATCATGGCTCATTGATGAAGCAAGAGTGAGGTTTAATAGATGAATGTTCTGCCTGTTCCACTGGTATCTATGTAATATCAAGAGATGAAGAAGATCCCTAGTTGGGAGGCAGCTAGATGGCACAATGAATAGAGCAGCGGCCCTGGAGTCAGGAGGACCCGAGTTCAAATCTAACCTCAGACACTTAACACAAAAACTAAGCATGCGACCTTTGGCAAGTCACTTAATCCTAATTGCCCTCCAAAAGGCAAAAAAAAAAAAAGACCCCTAGTCTATATAGTGGCCTCCCTGTGGGGGATTTAAGAAAAGCCACAGCCGAGAATCACATAGGATGAGATATAGAAGTGATGGAATCTATACTGTTTGAGGGAGTATTGCATAAATGAGATCACAGATCCACTGAAGCATCTGAGCAAGGCAAACACTTTAAGAACAAAAGCCATCTTCCTCCCCTCTGGGGGTAGAGATGCATAGGAAGGGAAGAGTCCCTTTATTTCCCTCATTGACCATAGTGTCCTGCAGCAGAACTATGTACCGAGTCAGAAACATTGCATCAGTGCCTAGTGAGTCAAGGCATACGATGAGAGGAGCTTAATTAGTGGAGAGAGAATTAACACTGGATTTCAGGAGCTGTGCTACAGAAAGGAATGAACCCATAGAGACCAGCCAAGTGACCTTCTTAAGATAATGCACCCAGGGGAAGCAGTTTGATGATATAATGAAAATAATGCCTATAGAACCCTTCAGGGCCAGAGGTGTAAGTTGTCTGGGCTATGTGTAATCTCTATATGTGCACCTCTCTACTAATTTTTTCTATGTGCATGCCTTTTCTTCCCACTGAAACTAAATTTTATAAATTTATAAATAAATAATTTTATATATTCATATATAAATACATTATACATTCATATATAATTATATATAATTTATACATTTATATATAAATTTATAAATTCTTTTGTTTCAAACAAATTATGTCTAGAGGCCAATTATGAAAGGTATGCATAACCTTGGGGTCTTATAAGCTATAGTTTTAGGAGCACCAAGAGACAGAAGAGAAAGGTCTATCTAATTTGTATCTTCCTCAGAATATAGCACAATGTCTGTTACATAATAGTCACCTTATAAATGATTATCAAACAAATTAACATAGCCAGGAATGCTGCAATTCTATAGACTATAGAGATGTTTTATAAGCTGTTGAAAACTAGAAAACTATGAAGAAAGTCTAAATTCATTGAATAAAACTAATACTATATGACAAGTCAAGCAAACACATAATTCCCTTTGAAATTGAGTATCAGAATAGAAAGCATTTTTAAACATCTTAGGTTTATAACACTACCCTATTTACTGTATAGCTCGAGTTAAGGATACATGATACTTGATCTCTTGGAACTGAGAAGTACAGATAGAAAATGTACACATGAAAAAGGAAGGAAGATAAATTACTGTAGTAACAGAATCTACCAGGAGAGTTAATATACTTAGTTGAATAGTGAGAGAAGAGGGAAGCGACACTCGTCCTATGGTAGAAATAAATTAAAATTGCCCCAAAAGTCACTAACACCAAGTGGAGTTAAGTTATGCCTCAAATCCAAGCTATTTTCAACAAGAATTATATCTAGCAAAGTGTCAGAATCATACACTAGAAAGGTTGTTGTTGTTTTCACAGCTAATTAAAGCAGGATTTGATATCCTTCAAATAGGTAGTTTGGTGCCTTTTCCCTCAGGATATAAATAGTTAGCCAAATCAGGTCCTGGGCAAAATCTCCAATGTGAGAGTCAAGCTACTGCTCAGCATACAACACTGAAGATGAAAGTCTTCATTTTGATGTGGTTCATTTAAAAATTCAAACACTGGCAGCTCTAAAATATGCAAGATCATGTTCTCCTTCCTTCCTGCTTTCAGGAATGGCCCTCACTTCTGTCTTCAACATTAAGTGTGAGACTCTTAGAAAGGCATGGCAAATTATTGTGAGACTCTTCGAAAGACGTGGCAAATCAGTGTAGGACTCTGAAAGACGTGGCAAATTAATGACCAAGGGTGAGACAAACTCCCACATAAACAATGTTCTATTAATGGAACAGCACACACACGCACACACACACACACACACACACACACACACACACACACACACACACACACACACACACCCCAAGAGATAGTAATGTAATGGGTATTTCTGATGAAGTATCAAATTTCTTCCAAGTCCACAAAGGAATCAGAGCAGATTTTCCCATGACACAGTTATTTCTGCCTTGGGAAATTTACCAGATCTGATTTAAAAATTAGAATGGGTCCACAGGGAATGAATATGAGGTTTGTGTTAAATTAGGATTAGGTAAAGGAGATGTTTAGTCTTGAGAAGAAAAGACCCTGGGGGGATGTGATACCTGCCTTCAAATATTTGAAGAGGTGGCCTATGAATGAGGTATTTCTTCTGTTGGCATTAAGGGGCAGAACCAACAGCAATAGGTGGAAGTAAGAGGCTAATTTAGAGTATCAAAATATCAAGAAAAACTCCCTATTAACATTAGAGATATTGAGACCCAAAATAGGCTGCCTTTAAAGGTAATAGGGCTCTCCTCCTTGGAAGTCTTCAAGCTGAGGCTGATGAGTATGTAATTGTAAAAATTCCTTTTGTGTATAGATTAGGCTAGATCAGGAGGTTCTTTCTCTGGGCTCCATGGACTTCTGAAGGGTCCATAGATAGACTTCAGTGTCTTTATGAACTTGGATGGGAAAAAATATGTCTAATGGAAATACAATATTTCTTTCCATTATAAATGTGGACAATCTACATTATTCTGTTGAAGTGTATATAGGTTTCACCAGATTGTCAAAGGTATCCACAGTAGAAAAAAAGGTTAAGAATCCCTGCATTAGATGGCTACTGAAGTCCCTTCCAACTCTCAAATTTTGTGATTCTACGAATACTCCATGAATTCCAAGGAAATGACATTTTAAATGTTTTCTAATACCTTAATACTCCTAGTTAATAATAACTTTTCATCTGTGTGTCTACTGAACATAATAGATCTCACAAATCCTAGGAATAAGCAGTATCTAAGCTCTTCTTCAATACGCAAAAATCGTATTTAACATGAAATCTCTATCCTATCACAATCCTATGTTGGCAATCCTACAGAAGTCCCAGGATACCAATTTCCTCATGTGCCCTTTGTGCGTATATATCAGAGGCAGGGAGAGAGGGAGAAGAGGGAAAAGGAAAGAGAGGGAAAGAGGGAAAGAGAGAGAAAGAGAAAGAGAGAGAGAGAGAATGAGAGAAGGACAGAATTCAGATACAATTTAGGATCAAAGAAATTCATCTTCTGCTTAACATTTGGGGACTTGAATCTCAGTCAGTTGAAAATTATTGGAAAAATATGTAGTTACTTTTTCCTGTCCAACTTCCTGGATGCCCTAAAATATATCCACAGATTAGGTGTATGGACATTGTCGTGTCAGCATCCAGCTAGGATGACATTGATCTTTTCACTGAGACTTTAATCTTAAAGAACTAATTATATCATCTTGAGTCCAGTATATAGCCACATCTGGAATGCTTCATGTAATTCTGCTCATATCTCAGATTTGCCAATGGTAGAAAGACAACTAAAATCAACAGCTTCACTTGACATTTTTCATATAAGAGTCAGTCTATGTGATGATGTGAGGGGAAAAGCATCCTGAATATGAAGTCAGGATTGACCTGAATTCAAATCATGGATCAAAAGGGGTCTTATCACTAGCTGTGTGACTATGGTCAAATCAATTAACCTCTCTGGGTCTCAGCTTTCCCATCTGTAAAATGGGGATAATATCTTTATCTCACAGAGTTATTGTGAGGTTTAAATAATAAATCAAAAATTGAGTAATAGAAAAGCCACTTATAAGGTGACATTTATATTATTAGGTTAGACTAGACAAAGTTAGAACAAATGATGTTAGACTAAAATTTTTAGGCTTCTTCAACCAGGAAAAGTAAAAGCTAAAAATGTGTCCATAATTCTAAAACAGATGTTATCATTCTTTTTTTCTTTTTGTCATGGACCCCTTTGGCAAACAAATGAAGCCTATGGATAACCTCTTATCAAAATAATGTTTTTGAATGCATAAGATAAAATACATCAGATTACAAAGGAAACTAAAGGTTATTGAAAACAAATATGTACGGTTTGTTTTTTTTTTTACTCTCTCCAAGTTCTTGGATGCTTTTAAATCTTTCCACAGATTGGGTATCCATGTACCCCAGTTAAGAACCCTTATTTTAGATGTGTATCGTAAACGAACATGGACGTCTAATATGAAAATACGAAAATGAGAGAACAAACCTGGAAATTTTTAAAAAGAGATTTAGCACAAATTAAATACAAAGAATTAAGTACATTTATGAAACTTTGGGTTCCCAAAGGCTGGTACAAAATTCAACAACAGCTTCAAAGACTTAGATGAATTCTCTCCAGAATGGTTAATTTAAGAGAAATAATGGTCTTTTAACGTAACCACACACTGTCATTCACCATTCCAAGGCGCCCCTGTCAAAGATATTTTATCTGTAAAAGAGTCCCTAAGCTTTCTTCAAGTTTTAATCCTATGAACAACATCGAGAAAAGTTAGGGTGTAGGCCTGACTAAGCAAAGTATTTCTAATATTCTTATGACCACGCATGAATTACAACAGATCTCCTATATACTACCCAGCCACTGAGGCTCTGGAAAAAAATTCCTTACTTAAACATTATTTTTTTACTAGAATGCAGGAAGAACAGACATTCTTTTTTTTTCATCATTGTGTTATTTCTTTTTCTTTTTTTTTTGCTTTTTGGAGGGCAATTGGGGTTAAGTAACTTGCCCAAAGTCACATGGCTAGTTAGTGTGTCAAGTGTCTGAGGTCAGATTTGGACAGATTTGAACTCAGGTCTTCCTGACTCCAGAGCCAGTGCTCTATTCACTGCACCATCTAGCCGCCCCTGTCTTATTTCTTTTAAATGTATTTATTTATTTTTTGTTTACAACATTCACTTCCACAAGCTTTTGAGTTCCAAATTTTCTCCCCCTCCTTCTCCTACCCCCTCCCCAAGATGGCATGCAATCTGATATAGGCTCTACATATATATATTCACATTAAACATATTTTCACATTAATCATGTTGCAAAGAATTGTAACCAATGAAATGAACAATGAGAAAGAAGAAAAAAAAAGCAAAAAAGAGAGAAAGCAAATAGTATGCTTTGATCTGCCTTCAGATTCTGTAATTTTTTCTCTGTATGTCAATAGCATTTTACATCATGAGCCTTTTGGAGTTGTCTTAGAATCTTGCATTGCTGAAAAGAGCCAAGTCTATCAAAGTTAGCCATTCCACAGTGTGGCTATAACTGTGTACAATATTCTCCTGGTTCTGCTCCCCTCACTCGGTATCAGTTCATATAGGTCTTTCCAGGATTTTCTGAAGTTTGCTCATCATTTCTTATAGCACAATAGTATTCTATTACATTCATACAGCACAACTTGAAGAAGAGACATTCTTATGGACAGCCTGAGAGTTAGAATAGGTGATGCAAGATGGTGGGCAACTGGAAGTTCTTTCTCAAGAAAGTTTCTGGAAAATATAATGAAGAAGTTGAAGATGCTTGGGAATCAGAAGTAGGACAGGAATAGTAACCGGATGACAGCCACAAGAGATATACAGAGAAAATGATGTCTTCAGGAACCAAGTTCACACTAACAAGACTATTGAGCCAAACGGGAGGAATCAAGTGGGCTGGAGGGGTGACATATAAGAAACTGGACCACAGCAGCTGATGTAGATGTAAAGGAAAATGTATACTACTTATTTGTAGAATGAATTTGTTTGGCTTTTAAGTGTCAGTTTTCTCTTTCGTCTCTGAGTATAGGCCTAGTCATGGAAGTATATATACCGCTGTAATCTTAAGAATTCCATAAAAAATTATTTGCTGAAAAAGACAATAAAAAATTCAAGCAAGTGTCGATTGGGTGTATCTATTGTCTGCTTAGAACTGAGCTAGGCAGTGTGGAAGAGAAGAGAAGAGAAGAAACATAGGGTAAGTTCTTTGTGCAGGCAAGTTTACATTCCAACGGAGAAAATAAAACTAACACAAATGCACCAAGTAGTGAAAGACGTAAAACATTCTGTGCATGAGTGCACGGTGATATGGTTCAAGATGTGTGTGCTGTAGGGCACGTGAAAGCTAGAAGACATCTAAGTAAATACACAAACGCAGAAGGCAAAGTCATTTCAATCACATTTACCAATATTTCTATACTCCTAGTAACTGACTACTTTTCATTTATATACCTCTATGTCCTAGTTCATAGGATTTAGAACCAGAATAGATCTTAGGGATCAACTAGTTCATCCCTCAAATTTTTACAGATGAGGAAACTGAGACCCAAAGAAACTATGAGATTTGCCTAATTTCTCATAAGCAGAATCCATACTTGAATTTAAGCCCTCTAATTCCCAATCCAGAGCTCTTTCTACTAAAGTATGCCATGGAAAGCCATTTTATGTATGTAGAGATTTATCTATAGAAGTTCTTTTTATTTATATAACACTTTGGAGTTTATAAAGCACCTATGCATATACATATCATGTCATTTGATTTCCATAACAGTCCAGTTAGCAAAACAGGGGAAATATTATTACCCACATTCAACAGATCAGAAAACTGAATGGTTAAATGACTTAACAATAAATTTGAGGATGGCGAGAATAATGCAAGGCCTGGAGAGGATACATCCTGCAAAGACTTCACTGAGGAGACAGAAAGTTTTAAATGAAATTTTATATAAAGAAGAGGTTTCCAAGGCCCTCCTCATAAGAAGCATTAATTTCAAGTAAGGCACTGAACCTAAGGGAGATAAGGATTCTGAGAGGTAGAGACGAAGAAAGAGTTCATTCCAGGCATGAAGAGTGACTTGGATGGATGTGAAGACGTGGGAGATAGCGTGTGAAGTCTGGGTAACAGATAGTAGACAAATTTGGCTGGAATGGAGAGACTATAAAGGGGAAAATTATAAAATAAGGCTGGAAAGGTAGGCTGGAGCTGGAGCCAGAGCCAAGTAGTGAAAGGTCTTAAATATCTAGCCAGAGTTTACAATTCATTCTATTTCTGACTAGGCAATTTGCCAAACACAGATTTTGAAATACTGGTAAAAACTGCTCCTCAATGTAAAAGGATAGTAGAAATGAAAATTACCATCAAAGGAGAATGGAGATTTTGCATCCTTCATAGTTTCATTTCTCCTTCCCTTATATTCTTTCTGAGATCTTTTATCATTCCCTCCAAAAAAATCCCTACTTGAACTTAATGAATCTTATAAATTGGACCTTGAAAACCTCTTATTTATATAAATAGGATTTGTACCATGGTCTTACCCATCTTATGAAGTTATCAGCATACAGTTCCTCAATGTCATAACTTCTCAATGAGTTATATTTGCTCAGCTACACAATCCCATGAAGTAGCCACATCTTTGATCCAGTGCTGCTTACACTTCTAGCAATGGGTGAACATTGCAAGGAGGCATATTTAGGCTTGATATGAGAAATGACTTTAACAATTAGAGCAGAAGTGTGAAATGGGTTCCCTTAAGAGTCGATATCTCCAAGTAAAAGAAGGATTACTATTTGTTGAGCACGTCATCAAGGGGATTCTCATTCAAGTACAGATTGGACTAGTATCTGAAGCCTCTTTGAAGTGTGACATTTAATAATTCTGTGATTTGAAAATAAATTCAGGATGGAAGAGAGACAGAGAAAGAGAGTGAGAAACAGGGAAGCAGAGAAGGAAGATAGAATAATGAAAAAGATAGACATGATAGAAGAATGAAAGAGAAGTAGAAGAAAATGATAAATAGAAGAATGAGGGAGAGAAAGATATGCCCTCCTTCCTCATCTCTGCTTCTCAGAATCCCCTTTAGAGGTTCAGCCTCCTCATTGAAGTATTCCTTGATTCCACCCTCCCCAGGCTCCTGTATTGTTAGGACGCTCTCCATCCTTAAATTCAATTTTAGTCAAGTGACTTAACTATTCATTTTTCTCATCTGTCAAATGTAGATAATAATACATGCCCTGTTTAGCTAACTAGACTATTGTGGAGATTGAATTAAATAATATATGTTTTGTGAATTTAAATGCCTCTGGAAGTAGAATCCCATTCTCAGAGAGCAGGGATGATGGCTAGAATGGATCACAGGCAACATAGCGGGAAATGTTTCTGAAGTGTACTTTCACACTAATTTTACTACATGACAAAAGTGGACTAAGCAAAGGTGAGATCATCCGAGTGTCATACTAAGGTCAGATTGTATAGTTTGGCATGGAGTACAGAAAATTACAGTCAAGCAACTTTTTAGATGTTTCTTGACTGTCAAGTGCTACTTTTGCCAAATACTTGGTCTGTAAAGCTGTACTAAAAAGCTGAAACAGCATGCTTAAATTTGAAATTACAGATGAATTTTTATTCATAATTTTTTTTAGTTGCCAGACATACATTGTTGAAAATCACTGCATAAAAAGAAAGAGAGACAAGAAGAATTAACTTACAGTGAATGGAAAATGTTAGGAAAGAAAGGGCTGGACAATACTATGAGTCAGTGCACAATTATCTGAAGGGATACGGAGGCCGGTCCCCTCATTAAAGTGTGGGTTGAAGCATTGCTTTATTTTCCAAGAATTTCCATGGGAGGCACTTGGAGGGGGAAACAAGAGATGGTCATACTTGAGACTACAGCTAGAAAAAGGCCTACATTAAGAAGGATGAAATCCTGGCAGAACTTGAAGATGCAGATTCCACTCTTCAGTGAAATCAGTTTTGAGGGGATTTCTAGCACTGTTTTGAAAACAAGCAGCACCTTTCACATTCCTTTAAAAGCTCCCTAAAATAGCAGAATGGAGACAAATCTTTAGAATGTGTAGGTTTTTTTATAAGGAGAATGGGAAGGAAATAAGCATTTATGTACTATCTACCATATGCCAAGAGCTGTGTTAAGCACTTCGATAAATATTATTTCATTTAACATGAAATTTCTATTTTTATGAAATCAAATTACTTTTGGAATCATAAATCCAGGATTTTAGCTGTCATTACTTAAAATATGAGCAGTTTTAACTGAGGAGGAAAATGTTCTGGAAAAGAAAACATTTTCAAATTTAAAATGACTGGGTTTTGAAGAAATTGTCATACAGTGATACTTCCTAATAACTAAGAGCTAGTTAATAACAGAACAAATAGAGTAAGGAACATTTAGTTTTACACTTTAATGGAAAGCTAAACTACCATGTCTAAGAAATCATCTGCCAGCAACCTGGAAGATATTTGATAGTCTTTGATATTATCTTTCACTATCCAGAGAGTCACAGACGTTTAGAGCCGGAAAGGACATCAGAGCATCCCTAGTCTAATCTCTTCATTTAACTGATGAAGAAAGTAAGACAAAAACAGGTCTCAAGTGACTTCCCAAAGGTCACATAGCCAATATGTAAAACTCCGGTCAGACATTAAGGGTCTGGGTATATTTTCATAGATTTTTTTTCACTTTTTTATTGTTAAATAATAATTGAGCACTTCTGTAGTATATTACAAAATTTAAATATGCCAGTACCATACATATAGTATACTATATATACATAGTTTACTATAGTATATATACATACTGTCTAAAAATATAGCAGTACAATAATATATATATATAGTATATCATAGTATATACC
>CM053582.1:282524807-282540338 GCA_028627135.1 Pseudochirops cupreus | reverse complement strand
TTTTTATCCTGTATAGAAGTTGCTTTGTAAATATTTGTTTACACGTTGTCTCATACCTTAGATTGTAAGCTCCCTGAGAGCAGGGGCTATCATTTGCCCTTTTTTTGTATCCCAGAACTCAGTACAGTGCCTAGCACATAATGAATTCTAACTGACTAATAGTTATATGTGGACCCCTTCCTTTTCCATAGTGATAGTTATTGAGTGGCCTGAAAAAAAGGTGGCAGTAGATAATAAACATCATAATTTCTAGAGAGTTAATAAATATTAGATATCAGAATCTGAAAAGACCTCCATGAGCTAGAATGTTGGGCTGAATCTCATCAAACAAAATTTAATAGGAAATCAATATAAAACCCTATGCTTGGTTTGGGAAAATTGACTGCACAAGTGTACATTAGGCTGGGATGGTCAAATGGCAGATTGTCAGAAAATTATCTATGGATTTAATGGACTACAAGTTCAATGGTTCCATAGTACCATGTTGTCATGGTAGTTGTTTGTTCATTTCAGTTGTGTCTGATTGTTCGTGACCCCATTTGGGACTTTCTCAGCAGAGATACTGGAGTGGTTTGCCATGTTCTGCTGAAGTGATAGTCTTGCTGTGTTCTTCCTTGGTTAGAAAACATCTGGAGTGTTGTGTTCAGTCCCAGGACTCACTTCTTAGAAAGGGCATTTATAATCTGGAGAGTATTCAGAAGAATATTTGGTGAATGCCACAAGATCTGGCCACGAGAAGATCAGTAGAGAAAGAAAAATATTTAACCTGTCCAGACAACAGAAAACTTAGAGAGGTGGGGAGAGAAGGATTAGTAGTTAGCTTTGAGTATGTGACTGACTTCATGTGTAAAGGAAGTAAGATCTGTTCTCCTTGACTCCAGCGGGCAGAGTAGTAACAGTGGGTAGAAGTTATAGTGGAAGATTTTAGGCTTAATGTGAGGGGGGAAACCTATTAACAATTAAAGCCATCCAAAAGAAGACTCAGTTGCTTTAGGAGTTAGTGGATCACACCTCATTAGATAGAGGTCTTTATGCAAAACTTTGATGGCCACTTGTTGAAGATCTCATGAAGAGCATTCTTCTCCCAGTGTATGTTGAATTTGTCTCTCAAGTGCCTTCCACCTCTGTAATTCTCTGTAAGTCTGTGATTACACGAATGTTTAATGGTGTTAAAAACAAAACAAAAAACATTACTAAGAATGATGATTGAGGAAAATCTACTAATTTGACAGTTGTTGACCTCTGAAAATATTGTTTCAGTTGAATGATTACAGAACCTAGATATCGAAGTGTTAAAGAAAGAATAAGTGGGACAAAAAAAGAATCAATAGCGATAGAATTTCTAAAACCCTGGCAGTAAAAGAGAAAGAATGTGTTTTTTATGTTTCTTTTTAAAAATCTAGTCACATCTGAAAATCTTGTTCCTAATATGAGTTAAATATCGATATTTGACTTTACCTAATAAAAGAATTAGATTGATCTGCAATTTCACAATTGACTACACTTTGTCTTGTAAAGTTGACCAACCTTGGGCCTCCAAGAACTGGGAAAATGGCTGCCCTTGCTTTATTTTAATTGACTATCTGATGACCATTTCTCTTGGTTTAGACATATTTTATAAGTATGGGGGAGAAATTATTTCATAAATTTAATTCCTGATTTCTCAGATCCCAATCTCAAACTGCACAACAAGTTTCATAGGAAATCTCTAACATCTAAAAGCAATTAGGTGGCATAAGGGATGGGAGTGCCTGGACAGGAATCAGGAAGACCCGAGTTGAAAGACAGCCTCAGACACTTATTAGCTGGGTGACCCAGGCAAGTTACTTAACCCTGTTTGCCTCGGTTCCTCAGCTGTAAAATGAGCTGGAGAAGGAAGTGGCAAATCACTCTAATATCTCCGCAAAGAAAATCCCAAACGAGGTCACAAAGTGTTGGATACAACTGAAAAGATTGAACTACAATATCTAACAAAAGTGTTTATCGCTTGAACTGTGAAAATACATAGCTCTATAAAATTGCATAAATAGGTTTTTAAAAATCTCTTGCAACGTAGATTCCATTTTCCCTGCTGGTAGATTGTTTCATTTTTTTTTTAAATACCATCAGAGTCAAAAAAATTCTCCCCCACATCTGAGTTCTTTCAAAATGTTGTACAGGCACTGACAAGCTGAGACAGAGGCAACCTTTCCAGTAACTGCCTAATCTGCTTGCATTTAACTTAAATAATTATTGGAATTTAGAACCCATTTTATTTTTACACATTATTCTGAGTATTTGCAAGGTCTTTAATAAACACTTCTTGACTGATTCTTTAAAGTTGATCATTCCATCTTGATTATAGTTGGCACCTTAATTATGAAGCCATTCCTAGGTTAGAGTCTGTCCCTAGCCACTGTCACAGAAGCCTAGATATTCCAAGAGTGAAAGGACCCTTAGTGTTTACCCAGTCCAACTAATGTCTGCCCATAACGCAGTTCTATAAACTTCAAGACAAATGCTTCTGCTCAAAGACCTCAGATAAGAACTTACTACTGCCTGATTCAAGCCAGTCCACTTTTGTGCAGATCTCATTGTCTGTGTTCCTTTTAACCAAGCCTAAATAGGCCTCTTTGCAGATTCCACCCTTTAGTGCCAGTTCTACTTCCAAAGACAAAGCAGCATATTTCTGTTCTGTCTTCCACAAGACAACCTCTCCAATGCTTGAAGAAAGCTATTAGTCTTTTCTTATGTCTTAAGTCCTACCAAGTTCCAAGTCTTTTCTTCAACTACACATTCCCATTTATTCTACTCTAGCCTTTCAACATACCACCAGGTCAATATCTTCTGGAGATTGCACATGCACCAGCTTGTCCATGTCCTTTATAAAATGTGATGCTAAGAACAAGATTCCAAAGCTGACCTGACCAAGGCATAAATAGAAGGGCAACAAAAAAAAAAACCTCTTTCATTTAGGACTCTATACTTGTAATGTAGCCAAAGGCATCAGTAGTTTGGCATGGGTTGTTTTCAGAAGGAAGAACTGGAGGAGGACAGGATACCACACTACTTTCTACTTCCCTAATTCTTCATTATATTCTTTGTAAGACTAAACCAAAGATTTAATAGTTGCTACTTTCACCTCTCCCCTATTAGAATGGTGCTAAATAACGTGTACTATCTTAGGGAATAAAACATACCCTCATCTCTCATCATCTCACCCTAAGGACTAACATTTCTTGTTAAGTGAACCAATTATTCCATCATTTTTGTTTGCTGAATTGGGAAACTATGAGAGAAGCCTGAGGTGCATTTATGAGTCACAGCTGGCTCATTCTTTGAAAGGGTAAACATGGTGTCTGGAATCTGAGAGAAGTTTTCTCAAAAGATACATTCTTAAAGTTAGGGGGCAGAAACATGATCTGTTAAAATGTAGCTTTTATTGTCAAGTACTTCTTGCTTATATTTAATAGATTTGATTCTCCCTACCAAGCCCGCACCAGCAAATATATATTTTATGGTCATGGTGAAAAGTAAATGCTCCCTCTTCTGTGTATATGCTGTAAGCACAAGTAAGGTGGGAATTTTGTTTTCTTTTTGGAGTTCAGTTTCCCAGGCTCAGGCTAAATTGTAAACATCTGCAGAATTAATCTCCTTTGAACCCTGATTCACAGCTGTGCTGAGTCACATAGGTTTTATGCCTTCTGAATCTGAGCCAATCAGGGGCTGAGTCTTTGTTAAATATTCTGAGAGGTTAGTATTTTGCTTTGGGGGTTTGTTCATGAGAAGTATCTTTAGATTTCCTGGTCAATACTCTTGAGTAGCCATATGCTCAGAGGCCCCTAACCACTTAGATGTCTGTGTGCCCTCGATCCAGTGATGTATGTAAAGTACGTAGCAATATTGCTTTACTCAGACAGTTGGAGCCCTGTCTGTTGGTCTTTGTGCTAACTTCTTGTATTTTCTGTTTGTATTTTTTCCAAGTTCAGGGTGCTGACCTTTCCCCTGAACTAGTGAATGTAATTAAAAGTAGGATTGTTAACCCCTTTTTGAGCAGTCTTTCAAAGAAACCTGTGCTAGCAGGCCATCCTGGGTGTTCTAGGGTGCTTGCTATTACATATATATGTGTACCAGAAAGAACAGGAGGAGAGTGGGGACTATCAATGGATAAAGACTGTCTTCTACTCCTTGCTAAGAGCAGGTATATTATCGTCCTGATCCTCAAGCTTGGGAATTGGGTTCATAGGACTGCTTCGATTTATATTTACTTCATATATTGGGACTTCCAACCTATACATATAGATAGATAGATAGATAGATAGATAGATAGATAGATAGATAGATATAGATATATATGTATATACATACATATATATCAAACATACAAATATAGTTAATAATTTCAATAATCTTAAAACTGTCAAGAATATAATTTCAATTACTTGAAAGAAATTGGCCCTGGCAATGAATATGATGAAAGATGTTGGTCTCACTCTTGCTCCAGAAAATATATTCCTTGCGGGCAGGGACTTTCACTTTTGTCTTTGTAGCCCCTACATTAAAGGAATTTAATAAATGTCAGTTCATTAACACTAGTGAGTATACATTTATAACTATACGCATACTAGACTCTAATTATTTGAAACTACTGCTAACTACAGAGTGATGTGATGGTTATTTTTTTATCTCAGAAGTTTAGGATAATTTTAAGTGAGATAATAAGGTATGCATTTATGTCAAATATGTATGTGTACATATACATATTTGTGTATATGTATATAAATATGTATTATATGTGTATATATATGTTATATACATACATATAATATTTGAAACACAATAAAACAGTGATTTAGAATTAGAAAGGACATTAAAAATCATCTAATCTAAATCATTTACTTTTATAGATAAGGAAACTGAAACCCAGAGAGGTAAAATAACTTGCTCAAAGTTATACTTGCTCAAAGGAACACAGTAATTAAACAGGGATTCAAACTCAAATCTCCTAACTCTATCTAAAGTGCTCTCTCCACTATACTGTGCTAGTCAAAGTATAAAAACTTTTAAAAATAGACATTTAAAGCATCTCATTAAAAAAAAAACCAACATATGTAGTCCAAGGTTTCTTTGAAAATACAACCTGAAAAACAGAACAGAAACCAGATTGAGAAAAAAAATTATTTTTTAAACATTTAAAGACCTCTTCTGACTCTCCTTTCCCAATCATCATCTCAAAGAGATTTCAATAAAGAAGTAAAAACAAAGCAAAAGGTAGATGTTCAGGATTTTGCTTTTCATACATTTTTCATTTATCAATTGATCCATGATCTCGTTAATGTGGGTACTCTCTCCCTCCACTGTTACAACTTGCAGTCTGTCCACAGCTTCTCACTCCTTATAACTCATTTTTATGTTCTCCTCTAAAACTTCCCAGGGTGCTAAGGTCATTCCTCTAGGTCTCTTAACATTTAAGTGAATTGCTTATCTTTTGCTATCTGGAACCAGTCATCTCTTTTTCTAGTCACACTTTCCCCTAATACTATGCTTTGTTCTGTTTCTTGAATGCAGTCCTTAATTAGTCAATAATATGCCACAAACTTATGACTATCATTTGTCCCTCCCATTGCCCTTTGAGTGACAGACACCTTTAAATCTTAGGAGGCAGTGATGTTCCAAATAATATTGTCTGAAGAACACTGTTGTTAAACAAAGACAGGCCTTCATTTTAAAGAGAAACTTTGGATCCCCTAAGACAGTCTCTGCTCTCAAGTAGTTTACATTTAGCTGACCAAAGACTTTTAGAACATCCAAAAGCTCCTTATCTTTATATCATCTATACCTTATTCAAGAATACAGTTGGGAAGCACTGGATATAGCAGGTTCTAAACAACATTAATTTTTTTCCCAATTGATTAAAGTCAGGAAATAATAATACTTATATGGGAGTGACTGTCTCTATTGATCATCTTTACTATGTTGTCTGTGTGCAGTCAGAACATTAACTTGTTAGAGAAAAGACCAAAAGAAAATACTTCTATCATGTGGTTAATAATATGATTGACTGGAGCCACTGTCAGTCATCTTGACCTATGTCTTGCCACTGATGACTCTGGAGGAGAGAGTGAGGCTAATGATTTTACTTTGCAAGTCAAGACACCATCTGCCTGATGTCATTTGTCCTCTTGGAGAACAAAGGACAAACAACAATGTGACTTACTACTGTGCAATAGTTATTGTATTTACAACATGAGATGTGCCTACAGCAGTTCCAGCCTCTTCTTTCTACTCTATTATGACCTAGCACTCCCAGCACTATAAAGTACTTGGTAGTGCCTTTCACATTATCTAGCCCTACTCTCAAACCCAGCATGACACTTTCTGGCCATTTCCATGCCAGCTACTACACAACACTCCCTCTTCCCCATCAACTCTCCAAATCTAGCTAGAATGGTTTTTGTTTTTTGGAGAGAGGAAGGCAAGGCAATTGGGGTTAAGTGACTTGCCCAAGGTCACACAGCTAGTTAAGTGTCAAGTGTATGAGGCCACATTTGAACTCAGGTCCTCCTAACTTCAGGGCCAGTGGTCTATTCACTGTACCACCTACCTGCCCCTAGATGTTATCTTTCTCTCTGCTTTTATGTTCATATCCAATAAAGAGTTAGCACAAACAGGAGATGCTAGAGCCATTCAGAGTCACTATCTCTTTGACCATGGCATTCTTCCACCTGGTGTTTACCTCTCAAATGTCACCCAACCTCTCATCCAAATCACCAAGCTCACGGGGCCAGCAGTCATGACCAACTGCTGAATTAACCAGAGCTGCTACCTGGATTTACAGCTTTGCCTAATAAATTAAAGCTCATAAAGGAAAAAAAAATACCTCTCCCTCTTCCCGAATATTGGCTACCTCAATACTCTGACACACTGGACAAACATGGACAGCCCCTCCATAAATGAGTCATGGCCATGTGCAGCATTAGTGTCTGAAGTGCAGAGTCAGCCCAGTGGTTAAATGGGCTATAACTAATGTTTCCTTAGCACTCTGGCAACCTGCCCACAGTCGTTTTTAATATGGATTCTTCCACTGAGCTTTTAATTCATGCTTTTTTTAAACTGGAAGCTGGTATATGGGTAAGACAACGGGCTAGGTTCTAAATACATGTAGATGACTCAATTATCAGTGGTTTCAGAGAACATAAATCCCATAAATAACTAAAATGTTAGAACTAATAATCCAAAATTCAAGCCAAAAGTTTCAACATCCACCACCACTAAAAAACTTTTACCAGGGTAACTAACCCCAAGAAAAATAAATGGATCCAGGTTTTAGCTTTAACTCTTTTCTCTATAGTGGGAGTTTTTAACATTTTTTTGTGTCATGGAGCACTACGGCAGTCTGGTAAAGTAAAGAGTTCCCTTCTCAGAACGATGTTTTTAAATGTATAAAACAAAATAAATAGGATTACGATGGAAACAAAAGTTTTATGAAATTTTTCTAATCCAAGTTCACATGTCCCCTAAAACTTAGCAGGTTCAGAGGACTCCAGGTTAAGAACCCTCCAGCCTCTATAGTACAGCATACAAGAAAGAGGACTAGACTAGAAACCTAGAGACCTTTGTTCTAAGCACTCAGGCTTTGTCATTAGCTTATCATGTTACCTTTGGCAACTCTAACCCTTCTGGACCACATTGTCACTTGTCAAATTAAGTGTTGCAAGAAATTATATAAAAAGTCCCACATGTTATGAGTTAAAACATTATTTTGGATACCCTGGCACACTAATTTTAAAAGCTTGAGAAATGGTGTAGGTAAATAAAAATGATGTTTGTGCTAGGATCAGGCTTCCTTCCTTTCTCCCATCCCCCACAACCTCTCTCCACAATTAAGGAATAAATTTGCTGCTCCTCTTCTCACTTTCATGACACATTCTGTGTTCTACCAGTGCTTTCAGGCTGGCCCTTATTCTGAAGGATGGAAACTTAACCACTTAGTTCACACTAGAATATTAGTAATAGTCTAGTAGCTACTTAACACAAAAAGATGATTCTCTAGGGGTAAAATTTTAGGCTCTCTGTCACAGAAAACTTTCAATGTTTCAAAGGAACTTATCTTTGACACCATCCCTTCAAATTGTACTACTCTAACTAGCTATTCTATGCTTTTATTCATATTAGCTCAAATCAACTAAACAAACATTTATTAAGAACCTTTAATATAACAGACATTGTGTTAGACAGTGATAGATGAAAAATTTAGCTAAGATACAATCCCTGTTGTGTGTATGTATGTATGTATGATATGATATTACAATCCCTAATGAATTTTATAATTTAGTAAGGGGATACAAGCCATAAACAAATAATTATATAGCAGACTTTGACCATTTTGGTTATTAATTCTTGGGAATGAATGAGTCATATTTTCAGAAGAAAAATTCTCAAAGTAGTTATGACATTGGTGTCTGACTGGTCTTATTCATTTAAGAAAACTAGGTCAGCTTTAGTTACTGCACAGCTCCCCTTCAATTACTCAGCATATGGCATCATGTCCTTGATAATTAAGGAACACATAACACTTCTCCAAACTAAACTGGAAGTAAAGATCATTACAGCAAAAAAAAAATTCTAGCTTCTCTGACTGACCTACCTTTTACAGTAGAATTAGTCTATAGTAAAAGGAAACCAACTTGAAGACTGGAAGGATGACATGCTTGTATGCCGAAGTATTTCTAGCACATGTTGTCTTTCACTCCTCAGACGGCAGCCTCATAGAGTGAAGAATATTGCTAAGCATTTTTCATTGTAAAAACGTATTATTCAAAGAAGGCATATTGATACAAATCACTAATAGACAAGAAGAAAGAGTCCATGAACTGACAGACTTCTATAGCTCCTTGTAATGCCAAGCAAGCAGCTTCCAAGGTTTGGATTATGAGCATAGTAACTCTCCATTTATTCAATAACAGATTAAGGCAAAACATTCACAGAAAAGAGAAAATCAAATACAGCATTCACCATGTCACAACTCAACAACTTAATATTAGAATGGCCATGTAGTTTTCACCAAAGTAGTCACTTAGTTTTAAGCAAAAGATAACACTCATTTAGTAACTCAATCATTTAGTAAGTCCTCAATTCAATCACAAAGTACAAGAGTTAAAGCTCTCTTTTAAACAAAATGCATTCATTTAGTCAATCACAAAGTCTACCCTTAGGTGCATTGTCTTAATCTCTTCAATCAAAAAGCCTTTCTTCTTAAATAAAGTACATTCATTTAGTCAATCACAAAGTACAAAGGCCAAAAGTCTCCCACTCCAAGGTCACAACTGGGTTACAATAACTTCTCATCTTGACCAAGGAAGATTCTCATATTCATACACATTGAGACTCAAACAAGACTCTGTTTCCCACAGTTTCTGTTCCTGAGAAGACAAAGCTTTAACAAAGCCACCATAACATTCAGCATCCCCTTCAATTCACTTTCTGCCTGTGAAATCAACCTAGGCCCAACAAGGTCTGGGGCCTCTATCAACAAATGAATCTGACAAAGTAACATCAAAACAGGCAAAGTACTAGCACTACAGTCATACCTCCTCAGTTTTCAGCAGCTCCGTTGGTCCTCAAAAGTCCTGGGCTGGCAGCTCTCTCTCCCTCCCTCCCTCTCTCTCTCTCTCTCTCTCTCTCTCAATCTCTCTCTCTCTTTCTTTCTCTCTCTCTCTCTCTTTTTCTATCTCAATATATTTCTCTCTCTCTCTTTTTCTCTTCCTCTCTCTCTCTCTCTCTTTCTCTCTCTCTCTCTCTCTCTCTCTCTCTCTCTCTCTCTCTCTCTCTGCCTCCACAATGCTGCTCCCAGAAATTCTTCTGGCCTCTCTCTGCTTGGGCTTTTCCCTATACATGGCACCAGCTTCTCCCTTGTTCAGCCCCCTCTCAACAAATCCATCCCACTTGTGGGATTCACAAGCTCTAGGTCTTAACACTTAACCCAAAAACCAAGCCAATACAAGGGGATCTTTAAATTCCATTACCATTACATTCCTTCAGATTCCTGGTGCCCCTTCTTTTCCCTTGGACCTACTGGGTGATGAGGTACAGACTCTGGAAACACCCTTGAGCCCTCCTTGAATTTTCCAACTTGAGGCATTTGCCTGAGGCCATAAGCCTTTCACTGTGGCTCTGCCTAAACCTTGGTTACTAGCTTAGCCCTCCTTTGTCCAGCAACTTCCCCACCCTTGATCGTCCCAAAATATCTATATCCAAATCTGTTATATCCTTGAACTGGCCTAGTCCACCATTGTTTGTTAGTCTCCAGGTAGCCTCTAGCAACTTCCCACCCTTAATCACTCATTACTGGAGTCTGACCTCATTAACTCTTCCTGGAGACCCTCCCCAAACTCATTACTGGAGTCTGACCTCATCTGAGTTCTCCTGAAGACCCTCCCCAAACACCTCCTCTAGACCACCCCTAGATTCCTCCCACAAGCTTTCTGTATATCAGACCCCATCTTACCTCCACGAAAAGAGGAAGGCCAGAGAATGATCTAGCTCAGACTCACTCTGTGTTAGCTAATTCTGGCCTGCTTGCCCAATGCAAGTGTCACAGATACTGAGGCTCCTTAAGAGTCTACCCAATATGGAGAATCTTTAATAAACTTTGTTTTTCTTTGGCTGAGAGAAGACTTGAGTTGAATTCATTCAGCAGGACCTGGCATGTTGGTATTTTGGGGTCTTGAGCACCCCTAACCCTATACCTCAAAATTTTATGTTACCCTGACCTCATCACTGGGTACATACAAAATTACTCCAAATAAGATTAAGAAATTCCCCTAGTACAAAATTATAAGACAGGAGTCTTGAAGCTTACCATATGCTAACCTCTCCCACTGGGTAGTTACAGCAATCTGCCTATACAAATCAAAAAAAGTATGCCCAGATGTTTTAATTCTCTAATTAGATCCAGTTTTATACAGAGATATAATGCATACTCCACTGCATCCACAATAGCCCCCTTTCTACTGCTTTCCTGGGAAACAGTGATCAAAGAACCATTGTTCTAGAAAAGTCATAAACCAAAGTGAATGGAGTGCACTGAGTGAAGACTCCCCAGGAATAGGAAGGGAGAGATAAAAGAGTCCAGGGGTCCCCAGAGGAAGTGCAGAACTCGAGACACCTCCCCCTCTCTTTTTCCCTTTTTGGTATGTTAATCCCTGTTAAGTCTTTCTTTTCTGACTCACCATTTTGCCTATAGTTATGCACCAATTTTATATATATATATGTATATAAAATATATAATATATGTAATATATTATATATTATAATATAATATATTATATTTATATATGTATACATATATATACATATATATGTATATATGTGTGTGTGTATATATATATATATATATATATATATATATATATACATACACCTTTGTACCAATATGTATTTTTCCTTTTATAATGTGAGCCCGATCCCTTATACAAAAAAGGGTGAGGGACAGTTAAAACCTGAAGGACCTGCCTCAGTCAATGGGAACAGGGATGGCAACTCCCACATCAGAAATACGTACCCTACCCCTCATACAAACTAGAGTGAGGGACAGTCTAACTTGAAAGAATCTACCTCAGTCAACAGAGACAAAGGACAGCAACAATAAGACAGGCTCCGAGACTCCTTTGTGTGAATTCGTGCCTAAACAGGATTCTGTCTCTCAACCAATGAAAGCTGAGGGCAGTCCGAAGGCCCACCCTCTGTTCTTTGTCCTTTTCCCACGCTGAGCTGTAACCCCTGTTCTCAACCAATGAAAGTCAGGGACAGTGAAGGAATGTATCCCTATGAAACTCAGGGTATAAAAGTCCACTCCATGGAGGGCTGGGAGGCCTCCTTCTGCTGACCTGCCTTGAGAAAGGACACTCCCATTCCAGGGAATTGGAAATAAACATATTCCTGTTCACCGCAAGTATGCCTTTGCTCATTATCTTTGGGTTAGTGGTTTCTGACCCACACAAAAGTGTCTTAGGACTCCACTCACCATCCTTGTGATTGCCCAGACCAAAATACTCAGCCCAGCATACATGCTCCTATATAAATATATTGTCTCCCTCTATTGCAGTGGTTCTCAACCTTCCTAATGCCTCAACTCTTTAATACTAGTATGTGGAGACAGATAGAGGAGCAGTGTCTCAGTTCCTAAGACCATTGGAAATATGTGTTTTCCCATGGTCTTAGGCAACCCCTGTGAAAGGGTCGTTCAACCCCCAAAGGGGTCACGACCCACAGGTATAAGATTCTTGAGGGCAGGGACTGTCCCTAGCACTTAGCATCATGTTTTAATACCAGTGTAAGTACTAAAGATTTTTTTCATTCATTCATACATATATATCTTTCACACTAGCCTGTCACAGTGCCTGAAGTTGCCAAAACTAACATCATTCCTTAAGATGCTAAGAAAAAGATTAAACCTGTTACTTTTGGTACAGAGCTGAAAGAGAAAGAAGTTAAATACCAGAAATGAACCCCAGTAGTGGTTGTAGCAGGAAGAGCACATAAGCACAAGTGGTGCTGTGGAATCATAGTAACTTTCCAAATGGTCAACATTAGTGGCACACAGAATTGTGGGAGGGAGAGTTGAGGAGTGAAGACCAGGTGAGGGTTCCAGGAGTGCTGTTGTGGCAGAAATACCATGGTGGTCTAGATAGACTGAATTTTCTCTTCTTGTGTCTTTGTTGTACACAGACACAGTCATGGACCACTAGGGGAGGGAACTAGATGAACATGTGGTATATACATATTTGTAGTGTGACTGTTTGGGTTCCCAGTCCTACTCGTGTTGCTCCAAAGGTGAGACATAGCATGTAACAAGGAAGGGAATAACCCACAGATTAAATCTCAAAATGTACCCTAATTTCTACCATCTCACTTCTCTGATCCTAAAGAAGATTACCCAGCTATAGAGTGAGGAAGTGACAATTAGCACCAATTGTTATTGAGGAACTACTGGTATAAGAATACTAAATCTCAAGGTGGCTAGGTGGCACAGTGAATAGAGCACCAGCCCTGGAGTCAGGAGGACCTGAGTTCAAATCTGACCTAAGACATTTAACATAAAAACTAGCCATGTGACCTTGGGCAAGTCACTTAACCCTAATTGCCCTACCTTCCCCCTTCCAAAAAGCAAAAAGAAAAAGAAAAAGAAAAAAAAATACTAAATCTCAATATCTAAATTAATTTACTTATTCAATGCCATACCAATCAAACTATCAAAAAATTATTCTATAGAGCTAGAAAAAATAACAACAAAATTCATCTGGAAGAACAAAAGGCCCAGAATATCAAGGGAATTAATGAAAAGAAATGCTAGGGAAGGTGGCCTTGCCATAGAAGATCTTAAATTGTTATAAAGCATCAATCATCAAAACTACTTGGTACTGGTTAAGAAATAGAGTGGTGGATCAATGGAATAGGTTAGGTACACAAAACACAGTAGTCAATTACTATAGTAACATATTATTTGATAAATCCAAAACTCCAGCTTCTGGGATAAGAATCCACTATCTGACAAAAACTATTGAGGAAACTGGAAAATAGTATGGCAGAAACTGGGCATAAAAGAATACTAAATCTTGGAATAAATTGTTTCAAAAGTCTTTTTGTAACTATAACACTCCTTTCACAAGGGAAAGTTTCAATCCAGCCTGAATACAAATCTAAGGTGCCATCCCTCTTTTCATGTGTGCAGTTCGGTTGCTAAGAGGAATTAAATGAGTTTTTGTATAAAGAAATACATTTAAATCAATCTATGAAGGGTATTAGTTATTGTTTCTTTCATATATAAACAATATGGTGGCTAAAACAGTCAAAAAAGGAAATTTTGCTTATGAAAAACTGATGAAATCAAATGGGAAAAAGAGAATGTAAGTTGAGTATATTATACTGAAAGGACTTATTTGAGGACAAAGAACTGAGGCAGCAGATGATAAATCAACAGGGAAGACATTAAAACAGGAGGGGAGATGGCATCCAGGATCTGTAAAGTTTAAACATTTTGAATGAGTTCAAACATTTCTGAATAAATATTCTAAGACAAAGGAAAATGGAACCTAATGAGGCAGAGGCCCCTATAAGATGCCCAAAAGGGCATAGTACCATAGCTGTGTGTTCCTGTCTGATTCAAGAAAGAACTAAGAATCATGAAAATTATAATTTATGGTCTCCATAACAGAAATAATTGACAGAAAAGAAATATTTGAGTCCATAGTGTGAAGTCTCTCAAAAGAAACAATAAAAGGGAATAACTGAATACAAATAAACAGAACTGAAAGACAATCTAGAAAAAAAAAGAACTAAAAAATAAACTATTTTTATATAAGCAAAACATCTTAAAGACAGGATGTATAAAGATAGCTTAAGGATCATACGTTTCCCAGTAGCACATGACAAGGAAAAAAATCTGAACACTATAATGCAAGAAATAATACGAGAAAACTCATCAGAACTTCCAAACACAGAAAGAAAGAAAAAAGCTAATCAAAAGAATCCACAGATTTCCTGAAGGAATTTTTTTTTTTAAATAAGAACAACAACCCTAGTTTGCAAACTCTAGGACAGTGGTTAGCTTTAACAATTCCAATGATAAATAGCAAATTCTAAGATCTTCAAAGAAAAGGAAATTCAAATAACACAAAAAATATTCCACATCCACTAGCAACTGCAGGGGGGAATGAAATGATGTGTTTGGAAGAGCAAAGGAACTCAAGATACAATTCTAACTCAGCAAACTTGAACTTAATCATTAATTAAAAGAGAGGAATATTCAAAAAAGAGGAGCATTTGAAGTATTTTTACATATACACATTATTTGCTTTGCAAACACCCCAGACAAAAGAAGCATAAGGAAGGCAAATAATTATACTGTACCAAAGAAGGAAAGAGCAATAAAATAAATTACCTCAGGAAAAAAAAAAGAGTGAAAAACAATTAAAAAAACATATCTGTGGGTTTAAAATTAAATTGAAAAAAGGAGGGACTACTAAAGAGATTTCTTTTTTAAAGGGGAAAAGGGTGAAACAGAAGAATTGATAGTGGAGGAACCGGCCTGAAACAACAATGAACCTTCCACTATACCTACAGGTGAATCAGTGTTTGCTGTGGGACTGAACTGCAGAATAGGAGCGTGCATAAATACTGCATAAAAAAGAAGAAAAAAGTGGAGAAAGTGTGGTGTACTCTATCAAGTCAATGGTAAACAAAGGGAAATCTTTTTTTTCCCCATTTCTCATGAAGAAGAGGGACTATGGGATAAAGTAGAAAAAGAAGAAATTGAAAGGCAGAAAGGAAGGGAGAACTGGACTGGAGTCAGTGGTAAGAGGAGGTCCCACTGAAAAATACTCCCATGAGGGGCAGAGAATGGGGTAGGAAAAGAGACTTTATCATGGAAAATGAGATCTTTACAATAGGTATATTCTCCAAGGATCTGTTGCTTAAAGTACTACCTGAGAACAGGTAAGGCAGGAGATAATTATGAACTACATAATCAGGGAGAGAGGAAAATTTCTACCT
>CM053582.1:282493253-282524307 GCA_028627135.1 Pseudochirops cupreus | reverse complement strand
AATGGAGGGGAAGAACAGGAAGGCAAAAGGGAATGGGTCAACCTTACTCTCACTGAATTTGGTTTAGGGAAGGAATGACACCCTCTAAATTGGGTATCTTGGCTTACAGGAGAGTAGGGGGGAAGGGGATGAGGGGAGGAAGATGGATGGGAGGGCAGATTGGGGGGGAAGGTTGTTAGAAGCACACACTTCTGTAAAGGGACAGGGACAAAGTAGAGACTAGAACAAGTCGGGGGTGGGATAGGAAGGAGGGAGATATAGTCAGTCTTTCACAATATGCACATGTATGGCCTGTATTGAATTGCTTGTCTTTCCAGTGGGGGTGGGTGACAAGGGAGGAAGGGAAAGAATCTAGAACTTAAAGTTCTAAAATCAAATGTTAAAATATATATATATGTATGTATATCATTATTATTATTGTTGTTATTATTATTATCTACATGCAATTGGCTAATAAGACATACAGGCACTGGGGTAGGGAGATCCATCTTGCCCTACCAGAAAGTCAGACAGGTAATAGGGGAGGATATAGAAGAGAGCAGATTGGGGGAGGGGGTATACAGTGAGATCACTGTTTTGGGGTGGGGGTAGGGGAAAGATGAGGAGAAAATTTGTAACTCAAAAATCTGGTGGAAATGAATGATGTAAACTAAAAATAAACAAAAGTTAGTAACAATAAAAAAAGAATTATCAGAACTTGGTATGCACAGTTATATGCTACCAAAACTGAGAAACCATTAAAAAAAAAATCAATGAATGCCTTCAAAAAAACACAAATTCCTAAGCTAACAGAAAATCAAATAGAGATCTTAAATAATCCAGTCTCGGCAAAAGGAAATCTAACCAGCTATAGAGGAACTACCAAAGAAAAAAATTTTTGATCCTAATGAATTCAGGAGAGAATTCTATCAAACTTTTTAAAGAAAAATGTTACAATGCTTGTAATAATATTATACAAATTATTCTCAAAAATTGAGAAAGAAATCACTCTTTTTCTGAGACACATAAAGGAAAGGGGAGCCGAACAATTGACCAATTATCATTAATGAGTATTGATTCAAAAATTTTAAACAACATTCTGTCAAAGAAACCATAGCAATTCGTCCAATAAATTATTCGTTATGACCAAATTGGGCTTATACCAGTGACTCAAGAATAGTTCAGTATTTTAAAAAACAGTCCACACAGTCTTGCACAAACAAAATTAATGCACCTTGGATAAAAAGGAAGCTCAGTAGAATAGGAAAAAATCTTTGCATCATATTTCTCTGATAAGGATTTGATATCCAAGATATATAGACAATACACATATGTGTATAAGATATTATCTTTATGTGAAGATAGGTACAGATCCAAAAGTCATTCACCAAAAGATTTGTTTAAAGAATATGAATAAACAGTTCCCCAAAGGATAAAGGCAAACTATTAACAGATAAGTTTAATTCATTCCCCAGGTTCATACAGCTAGTAAGGGGAAGAATTTGAAATTTATATTTTCTGACAAATACGCAATTGCACAGCTGCTCAGAAAACCTCATCTATTTTCAGAGTTGTGCCTTAGACTGGTCCTGGGCTCGGAAATAAATAACAGTGATGTCAGGGGTCTACCATCCCCACCTATAGCACTAAAATTTTATTACCAGTCTAAATCTTAATGCCATATAATGTCTAGTCCTCATCTACAACTTATATGTGGTAACCACATACAAGCAAAAATGTTTTCAGTTAAGATCATAAAGTGAGAAAGGAAACTGGCACTTAACATTGTATTATTTACTTAGCAAATTGGACACTTTATGCCAGATTGCACATATAAGATGTTTTTCTAAATTCTTGACCCTTAGAAACATTTCCGTGGTCTGTGCAACTGTCATTTAAAGGTACAATGCCGAACAACTTCTTGGAACAATAATGTCTTCATTTTGCTCTGCAGATTTGTTTAGTTTTACTGTAGATTTTTCAAAAGTTACTTGAAAAGGAAGATTATTACAGAACTGACAATTTCAATATGCAATGACTAAAGGCAGCTTTTTAAGTTCAGAAAGTAGGCAAATTAAAAAGGCCTCCAAACAAATCTACTTTCCTAATGTCAAACTAGGACAAAATACAGAATTTCTACATTGACCCTTGATCAAAGTAATCACTTTGATCTCAAATTAGGATATACCTGGCATAATTTCACTTATATACAAGATGTTAAAGCCATGTAGGAAATTCAGATCAATGATCTTCCTTTCAACCACTTCCTTCTGAGCAGTCACCACAAAAAAGAGCTGGAAACCTAGAACAATTATTGATTACCATTTATAGAGTAGTACTTTTATAAAAAGGGATTAACAGAATACTCTTCTACCTAATGTTGACCATTTAGGATCAGAAAGAGAACTGGAAAAATACACTAAATGATATTCTAGTAGCATATGAGAATCAAGGTCCCTGAATCACAGAAAAATAAAAACTCTAATTTTAGAGTTAAATGCATACATGAGAAGCTGAAGAACTGAAGGGAACCTGAAAAGTCATCTAGTCAAACCCATACCTGATGTATGTGCAAAGAATGAGAATTTTATTTACCCCATTCTTAGAGTCCTATCCCAAACATAAGAATTTTAAAATAAAATGATTTGCAGTATTGAAATGAGTGATACGGAGTTCTGCAGAGTTAGCTATGCAAAGAGGAGTCTGTCTTGCCTTTTGATAGCTACACTGTCAAACTGATTTCTTATTTAACTCTAAACAAAAAAAAAAGAAATTAAAAACAATGAAAGTATCTCTTTTAGGATTACTAAAAAAGATTTTATAACATTCAAATTAATTATGTAATATCAGAAATGTCACACCTTTCTGGAACTGCAAAAAACTTTTGATATCTTTATTATTGGAACATGATTTCTTCATTGTTTTAATGGAGATAGTTTCTGTTTGAGTAACTGTGAAATGCAGTGCTCAAAAACTTGACATTCCATTGGAATGTTGTTTCCAATTAGTAACCAATTCATCTAAGCTGCTATCATGCATCTGATTTAATTTTTCCCTAAATGAAATATTTATTTGCTAAGTTAAAACATGTTAATATGCTTTATTCTCCACAGCCTGCAGGTAAGTGGTAAAAAGAACAAACTGATGATTTGACCTTCAGTTCTGTTTATCAATCAGTTTTTAGGAAAGTCAAAAAAGTTTGGATTGCTTGGTTTAATTAAACCATCACAAGCCTCCGTATAAACACTGATATTTAACCTTTGGGTAAGAAAAGTTAGTCATGAGAGCTAATGAAAACTGGCCGTTTTACTATATTCATCTTGCATCTAGCCAGAGATGGAAATGTAATGACATTTTTTAAAATCCCCAATCAAAACTACTACTGCTTTCTAATGGAAAGGACTATTATTCTGCACCTAGAGCAAAGTTGGATCTCTGTAGCCCCAACACCATATACACCTATCTCCCTTAACCTTAGAAAAATGTTTCTGGGGCGACAAGGTGGAACATGAAAAGGGTACTAGCTCTGGCATCAGGAGGACTGGAATTCAAATACAGCCTCAAACACTTACCACTTGTGTGTCCTAAGGAAGTCACTTAACCCTGACTGCCTCCAAAAGAGAAAAATACTTCTACCATCTCTCCTGCAAGCTCTCCTTTGACAATAGGGCAGCTTCTTTATCCTTTTCCCTCACCATCAGAAGACAAAACTGACTCTACCTCCTTTCTCTCTAGCCTCAATATGAGCAGTTTCTTTCTTTCTTCCCTATCACCACCCCTCAAGTTTATACACCAGCCTTGGAAAGGAAGAAAAGAAGTAATATAAGAAGCTATAGTAGCAAGAACAGGAGCAGCCCCGCCACAATCGTTCATACCTACAACATGATATGAACATTAACAGAATCATAAGATTCAGAATTGGAATGGAACCCAGAGACCATCTAGTTCAATGGTGTCAAACTCAAATAGAAACAGGGTCCACCTACCTGTACATAAGAATCCCTGAGGGCTGCCTATTGTCTTAGTTTTAAAATGTAATATTATTAATGTGCTATTGTATTTTTATTTTGTTAGACATTTCCCAATTATATTTTAACCTGCTTCAGGCTACACTCAGGAATGTTCTGTAGGCCTTATATACCTCTGGTCTGATACCTTCATTTTCCATATGAGAACACAAGGCCCAGAAAAATTTATCTGCCCAAGGTCATACAGCTAGTGAGTGGCAGAGTTTGGATTCAAACACAATGCCTCTCACACCTAATCTAGCATTCTTTACTATATACTCCAAAATAACCATGGTACGTGACAGTCTATAAATTCTACACGCCAGCCTGGCAGCATTAATCGACATCATTCCTTTCTTTTGCATCACATTACAACGTTAACTTAGCTTCAGTTCTTGGGCAGCTTACACGTCTTCTTTGAGATACATTTTCTTTAGGCAATGGAGAAAACCTCATAAGGAGATGCCACATCTTGCAATTTACCAGAAAAGGGCTTTAGTACTATTTGCATCTCAATTCTCCTCCTTATGAAGCTAACTTTCTGTTTTAGGGTAGATATACCCTAAATCAATAAATTCTCCATGGGAACAAAAAAAAAACTTTAATCAATCAATCAGCAATTATTAAGCAACAATTATATGCTAGACACAATACACACAAGAGATACAAATACAAAGTACTAAAGAATCCCTGCTCACAGCTTGCATTTTAATGGGGAAGACAGTAAGTACATGTTTAAGTATATACAAAATAATTATAAAGAGAATAAATACAAAGTAACTTGGGGAGGGACCAGGAAAGGTAGGTTTTGAAGAGAAGGATTCTAAGCTTTGCAGGAAGTACCTTTAAGGAATGCTTTGGGGCATGGGGAATCACCATCGCAAAGACATGGAATTAGAATGACTTGTCACGTATGAGGAACAGAGAAGGTCAATTTGGCCAGATCACAGAACAAGGGAGGGTGAGTAATATCCAATGATGCTGAAAAAATAAATAGAGCTCAGATTATAAAAGACTTTAAATGATACACTGGAATTTATATTTTATCCTGGATAGACTAGAGTGGTAACTTGAGTCAGGAAGACAAATTAAGAGGCTATTGTAATAATCTAGGAGAAAGGTAATTAGAGCCTGAACAAACACAGCACCTGTGTGATAGAGATAAGGGACTGTATGTGAGAAATAGTGGAGAACTGAAATGACATTATTTCACATCAAATTGGATTGGGATTGGATATGTGAGGTAAGAAAGATTTAAGACTATCTCTGTGGTTACAAACATAAGAGACTGCAAGGAAAGTGGTGTCTTTGACAAAAAGTCTGGAAAGGTGAAGCATTTAGAGGAAAATATTAATTTCAGTGTTGGACATGTTCAGTTTGGAATGTCTTGCCCTGATAAAGCTCCTACAACCAAAATGATTATAGCTCTTTTGTGATCCCTACCAATCTCTTTAACAGAAATGCATGGAATAAAGTAGATTTCAGCTGCAATTTCACTTCTTATATAGTGTTATGACTTTCTAATTTAGGTCTGGCAAATGGCACTAATTGCTTTGAATTGAGTTTCAAAACACACTGGCTACCAAATTAAAGAAAACTTACTAGTTGGTTCTGCCGTGTGTAGTTTTCAAACAATTTTCAATTATTTTTTCACATTCAGATTAATTCATTTTTTAACACTGTCAGTATTGCTTAGAAATACAAGTCTAAGTCTGTTGCAGGATTTTATGTGATTCTTGTCCTTACTAGTGAGATGATGAGTCCTTTGAAAAGTCTTTCCTGGGTAATGTCTGATGTGTTCATGATTTCTAGAATGCTATTTACAACCAAGAGGTTTTAAGCTGGGCTCTCATGGACAACAGTGACACAAACAAACATTTCCATCAACCCTGAACAGAGGAATAACACAGTCAGATTTGACTGTGAATCACTGGGAAAATCGCTTAGATAGCATGTAGGATGGACTACAGTGGTGAGACTTGAGTCAGGAAGACTCAAAATGATACCCTATATCTTTCTCTCCCTGGTTCTCCTTCCTCTACCCTAATAGTTACATTAAGAAAAAGGGGAAGAAGAGAAAAGAGTAATGAGAAGAATGGAAAGGGCAATTCATGAATTTCTTTAATATCAATGTGTATCGTAGCATAGTAGATGGAACATTATGCAGATTCATTTTCTGCCTCTGACATTTACTGGCTGTGTGATTACGGAAAACCCACTTAATCTTCTTTCAGTAGTCTGAGCAATTCCTAAGACTGTAAGTTACAAAAAAATTTCCAATTTTTATTGGTCAGAGGAATTTCTCCATGAGTAGGCTTCCTATATCACTGCAGTCACAGATGTGAGGGGGGAAATTCCCTCGGGGTAGAACCAATACACCTGGTACAGTTGGTGCTCAGTGTTTCTTATTTCTATAGCAGTGTTCCTAGTCACTGTGCCCAGAAATCAATACATCACTTAAAGTTCTCTGTCTTCTGTCTCTTTTTTTAGTCCTGGCACATAATTCAGTACCTGGCACATATAGTTGCCTAATAAAAGTTTGCAGACTGACTTATAATAGACTGGGCCTTTCCCAGACCTCTAGCTCTGCCCTTTCATGGATTTCCATGAGAAAAATTCACATTACTATAGCACTTTAAGGTTTACAAACTATTTTCCTCACAACGTGGTAGGTAATAAAACTATTACCATTCCTATTTTCCACATAAGGAAACAGAGGCTACGGAAAGGTAAATGGCCAAGAGTGGTAGTGCATTCCGATAATCCCTGCCAGCAGTGAGGTCAATGCTGGTGAATTTCTCGAGCTCAGAAGTTCTGAGCTATAGTGGGCAATGCCAATCACAGGTCCATGCTAAGTTAGGCATTGCTATGGTGAAGCCCTAGGAGTAGAGGGCTACCAAGCTATAAAAGGAGTGCCTAAGTAGCTGTAACGATACTGGGATTTGAAGATCTTCCATGCTCCTTGAACTTGCTGATGTAGCAGGAAGGGGTGAAGCAAGAGAAGGTCTGAACCAAGCTAGTCTCCATGTGGTGCTGACTGGAAGTGGCAGCAGAGGCAGCAGTTGTGGTTGTGGTGTGAATCTCTGCTAAGGACTCCTGCTGAGGACTGCCAGAGACAGGAACTGCGGGGCCGGAGCTGCTGGGAGCAAGCTGCTTGGACGCTGAGCAGTTGCGTGCGTGAGGAGAGGAAGATCTTTGCCTGAGGTAGCCTGTCCTCTTTTGAAGGCTTGAGAATTTGGGTGTTTACTACTTTAACTACATGTGCCAAATTCGTAACTACTGTGTTGGCTTTGACTTTCTGGTTTTGGGACTCAGTTTTCTGGTATTCAAATGAATGCTCTAGCTATATTTCTTATGTAGAGAGCCTGTTGCATTTTGTGATTAATAACCATATCAGCATACTTATAGTTACTGTAGGCATTGTGAATGCTGCATTGCTGATACAGAAGCCCCTACACTTCTAGTTTGAGTGATATTAACAGGACTCAGTCTTTGAAAAAAATAATTAAAATTAACATAAAGTTCAGTAATTAAAAATATAAATTAAAGTTTAAAAATTAAATGACTTACCCAAATTCATACAGGTAATAAGAAAGCTAAAGTCAAGATTAGAACCTAGATCTTTACTGACTCCCACCTCAGCATTCTTCCTACTACATTAGAACATCTTTGCCCACATGTTCTTCATTACTCCTCTCCTTCCTTTCATTTGATCAATGAATGGTCCTTCTCTTCCACCTTTTAAATAAAAATCCTGCCCTGAACTGACCTTATGGTGCAAACAATCTCTAACTCATAACGTTTCCATGCCTGTTAAGCTACTATTGTTGCTGAAGTCTATAAATGGGTTCTCTTTATTGCTGCTTTCTGCATTCTTCTCAAAAAACCTAGACCTACACGTTGCCATCTCCACTAGCAACATCCTCCCATCAGAGCAATGCATATAGAAAAGTACATCTTCCTCCACCTCTAAACTGCTTTCCTTACTAAAAGTAGCATTGAGCAGAGATGTTCCTCTGTTCCCACACTGCACCTTCTCCATACCTCACTCTACCTCACATCCAACCCCTTCCCTTTATTTACATGGGCATTACCATACCACCTTTCACCTAGACTATGTTTCAGTTGTTCAGTCATTTCAGTTATTTCTGACTCTTCATGACCCCATTTGAGGTTTTCCTGGCTAAGATACCAGAGTGGGTTTGCCATTTCCTTCTCCAGCTCATTTTACAGATGAGGAAACTGAGGCCAACAGGGTTAAGTGACTTGCCCAGGGTAACATAGCTAGTAAATGCCTGAGGCCAGACTTGAACTCAGGAAGATGAGTCTTCCTGATTTCAGTCCCAACACTCTATCCACTGTTCCACCTAGCTGCCCTAAACAATGGCAATGGAATAATTAGGTTACCCAACTCAAGTCAACCCACCTTCCACATAGCTGCTAAAGCTATTTTCCCTAAGAGCAAATCTGAACATGTCACTCTCATTCTAAAGCAACTCTAAGGGCTCCCTATTGCCACTAGGATAAAATATCAATTCCTGTTTGGGGCTTTAAAGACCCTCGCACAACAAGGCTTCATCCTTCTTTCCTAGCCTCATTGTACATTATTCCTCATCCTGCACTCTAAGGACCAGCCAGACTGGTTTTCTTTCTGTTCCTAGAACAAAGTACCCCATCTCTTGTGTCTATGCCCTATTAATGGCCATTTCCCTAGACTGTAGCAAGTTCCTTCCTTACCTTGACCTCACAGAACCCGTCTTCCCTCAAAATGATATTCAAGGATCACCTTCTAAACAAAGCCTTCTCTGATCCCCTCGTTTGCTAGTCTCCTTAACCTTCCTAACTACCTCTTTCTACCTTTTATTTATTTTGTATATACTGTATATTCTTATATGTACATACTGTCTCCTCAGCAGAATGGAAGTTCCTTTAAAGTAGAATTTGGATCATTTTTTCTTATTTATATACCCAATCCCTAGCACATACTAAATTCTTATTGATTAGTTGATTTATTATTAGCTATGCTGTCACTAGAAGAGAAACTTACACATGATATGAACACTTTGGGTCTTTGGAGCCCTGATTTCTTAAAATTTCTACCATTGAACTAGCCAATAACAATCAGTAAAAACAATAAAAAAAAATATTTACTTTAAAATTACAATAGCTATAAAAGATATAATTGTAAGATAACTGTTTTTTTAAACATATGCCTACAAAATCTTCATGAGAATAAGCTACACAATTACTGAGGACATCCTTAATGAAGGATCCCCATTTATTAGCAACTACACTCCTTTTGGACTTCTTTGGAACACACCAGGCACTGCGCTAAATGTTTTACAAGTACTATCTTATTCGATCCTCACAAAAACCCTAGTAAGTAGGTGCTATTATAACAGATGAGGAAACTGAGACAAGGAGAGATTGAGTGGTTTGACCAGGGTCATTCATCTAATGTCTGGGTTCACATTTGAACTCAAGTCTTCTTGATTCAAGACTCAATGTTTTATCCACTATGCCGTCTAAATATCTGCCTCAGTTCTCATATCTCATCAGTACTCTCTCTCTCTTTCTGACTGGAAGACAGTACCATGTGGTCCAGGGCCTCTATCTGAAGAAGGGCCTCAAAACAGTGTTCTCTCTGTTTCCTATCAGCTACACTGCTTTTGCACTTCTTTAGATCTCTCCATCATGCCCTGAGCCAACTACCTCCTCCCTATTCTGTTTCCTCCACCCTTTCCCCTGTTTTTTAAGCTTCTTTTTTGTGCATTAGACTATAAGCTCCTAGGGGCTGATGGCAAAAAGACACCATTTTTGTCTCAGCTCCTCCACAACCTCCTTTACAACACAGAAAGCATGCCAGACTGATTCTGACCAGGAAAATGAAGAAAAAATCATAGGGAATCATTTCTAGCCTACAGAAGCTTAGGTTGATAGAGAGGTCTGGTATACTGAGGTAGGGGCTGGCCAGGAGCAGAGCATAATAGTATTTAAGATAAAAGTTATATCTACAAATGTTTAGAATTAAGAAAAAAAGAGTAGATCAATGAACTGGATGTGTATCTAAAAAAATTTAGAAAAACAACAAATTAACCCTACCCAATTAAATACCAAAATAGAAATTCTAAAAATCAAAAGAGAGATTAAGATTAAAAATTTAAAAAGTAACTTTAATTACTAATAAATTAAGAGTTGGTTTAAAAAAGAAAATAGATAAACCATTGGGTAATTTGATTAAGAAAATAAAGAAAACCAAATTACCAGTATCAAAAATGAAAAGGATAAATTCTCAATTAACAAAGATGAAATAAAAGCAGTTATTAGGTGTTATGTTGCCCAACTATATGCCAATAAAACTGACAAAGTGAAAAAGAGGAGTATTTTTAAAATATGTACACATATTTTTAATATATATAAACACATACATATATATAAATCTATTCTAGGTAGAAAGAGAAAGAAAAAGAATAAATAACCTTATCTTAGAAAAAGAAATTGGACAAACTATAAATGGGCTTCCTAAGGAAAAAAAAAAACCAGGACCAGATGGATTCACAAGTGAATTCTACCAAACATTTAAAGTACAATTAATTCCAATACTACTTAAAACTATCTGGAAAAAAATAGGTAAAGAAGAAATCCTACCAAATTCCATGAATCAAATATGATACTGATAACTAAACTAGAAGAGTTAGAGAAAGAAAATTTACCAATTTCCCTAATAAATATTGATGCAAAAAATTTAAATGAAATATCAGCAAGGAGACTATGCCTATATATCACAAAGATGACACGCTATGATAAGAAATTTATTCCAGGAATGCAGGGCTGGTCCAATATTAATTGATCATATCAAAATGTGTGTGTGATTCAGCAAAACTTTTTGATAAAATATAATATCCATCCCCTTAAAGAAACAACAGCAACAACCAGAAAATACAGGAATAAATGCAGCTTTCCTTTAAAATGATAAGTAGGATCTAAGACCAAATGCAAGTATTATCTGTAATAAGGATAAACGACACCTTCCCAATATGATCAGGAAGCAAGGATGTCTGTTATGATCATTATTATTCGATATTGTACTAAAGATGCTAGCAATAGCAATAAGACAAGAAAAAGAAAGTAAAGGAATAAGTATAGGGGGAAAAACTATCATTTTTTCAGATGATATGATGGTATACTTAGAAAACCCTAGAAAGTCAACTAAAAAACTACTCCAAATCATTAACAACTTTATCAAAACTGCAAGATATAAAATAAATGCATGTAAATAATCAGTATTTCAATATAGAACCCACAAAATTCAGGGGAAAGAGATAGAGAAAATCCACTTAAAATAACTGCAGGCAGTATAAAATACTCGGAAATCTATCTGCCAAGAC
This sequence comes from Pseudochirops cupreus, assembly GCA_028627135.1. NCBI lineage: Eukaryota > Metazoa > Chordata > Mammalia > Diprotodontia > Pseudocheiridae > Pseudochirops > Pseudochirops cupreus. Next base: position 282,512,933 of record CM053582.1, on the reverse strand, counting down.
ACACAGAAGAACTATATGAACACAATTAGAAAATACTCTTCTCACAAATAAAGACATCTAAATAATTGGAATAATATTAATCACTGAAGGGTAGGCCAATTCAACATAATAAAAATGACAACACTACCTAAATTAATTTGCTTCTTCAGGATGTAATAGCAAACACATTAGCACACCCAGGATGGCCTGCTAGCACTGGTCCTTTTGATCTGCTTGATAAAGGAAAGACAGCTTTAAAAGGGGTTTACCCATACTTTTAATTACAGAGAAAGAAGTGAGTATAGAAAATACAAGCAAAGAAATTAGCACAAAGGCCAACAGACAGGGCTCCAGCGGTCTAAACACAGCAATATTACTATACACTTTATATACATCACTGGATTGAGGGCCCACAGACATCTAAGCAGTGGGAGAGCTCTGAACAAATAGGCATTCAGAGTCCCAGCCAGAAAATCAAAAGATCTTTCTCATAAGCAAACCCCCAAAGCAAAATGCTAATCTCCCAGAATATATAACAAAGACTTGGTCCCTGATTGGCTCAGAGCCAGAAGGCCTGAAACCTACTTTACTCAGTACAACTATGAATTATCAGGGTTCAAAGGCAATTAATCCTTCAAATGTTTACAATTTAGCCTGAGCCAAGGAAATTGAACTCCAAGAAAAAAAAACAACAAAAACCCCACCTTGCTTGTACTCACACATACCAATCAAATTACCAAAGAATTGCTTTAGAACTAGGGAAAAAAAATGATAAAGCTAATCTGAATGAACCATAGGTCAAAAATATCAAGACAATCAAGGGGGGAAAAAAGTGAAGGGGGCCTAGTAGTACCAGATCTTAAATTATACTATAAAGCACTAATCGTCAAAACAATCTTGTACAATGTTATCATTTTTATTATTACTGAATAAGAAATAAAGTGGTTGATGAATTAAACTGATTAGCTATACAATACACATATGTAAATGAACACAGTAACAATGTTTGATAAACCCAAAGTCCAAGTTATTGAGAACTCACTGATAAAAACTGCTAGGGAAACTGCAAAGTAGTCTGGCAAAAACTAGACACAGACCAACATCTCACACTGTATGCCAAGATAAAATTCAAAATGGACACATGATCTAGACATAGAGCACGATAAAATAAAATTAGAGGAACATAAAAAACATTACCTGTGACACAATGGACAGGGAAAACGTTCATGATCAAACAAGAGATAGAGAAGTTCATAGGAGTTAAAATCAATAATTCTGATTACATAAAATTAAAAAGTCTTTGTATAAACAAAACCAATGCAACCAAAATGAGGGAGGAAACTGGAAACTAGAGCAGTGGCACAGATTTTATAGCAAATTTCTCAAAGGCCTCATTTCTTAAATATATAGGGAACTGAGCATCAAATTTATAAAAATAAGAGCCATTCCCTAACCAATAGATGATCAAAGGATACAAATGTGCAGTTTTTAGAGAAAAAAATTAAAGTTTCCAATAGTCATATTTTAAATGACTAATAGAGAAATGCAAGTTAAAACAACTGAGGTACCACCTCATACCCATCAGATCAGTTAAGATGACAGAAAAGAAAAATGACAAATCCTAGAGGGATGTGGGAAAATAGAGATACTAATGTCCTAGAACTGTAAACTAGTCTAACCATTCTGGAAAGGAATTTGGAACCATGTCCCAAAGGCTATCAAACTGTGCTTACCCTCTGACTCAGCAATACAACTACTATGTCTGTATTCCAAGATGATAAAAGAAAGAAAATAATGACCTATATATACAAAAACATTTATAGCATCTATTTTTATGTTGGAAAAAGAATTGGAAACAAAGTGTTTCCCATCAGTTGGAGAATGGCTGAACAAACTGTGGTACATAAATGTGAGCCTATACTACATTAACATCCACAGTTCATTTGATCCATATATAGCATGATTTTGCAAACCTTCATCATCATGATTGCTCTCTAGACCTTTTCCAACTTATCAATGTAATCCCCAGAACTGAATACAATAACATAATTCACACTGTACTATCAATGAATTGTAGACTATTATTTCCTCCTAACAAGAGAAACTCCAGAATGGTGAGGACACTTTGTACAACAGCATAGCAGAGCAAAGGAGAATGGATGCAGTGGATTAATATCGTCTACATTATAATTTTACCTTCAGGCCAGCCAAATTCTAGGACTAATTTTTTGCTCACCACAAACTGGGTTCTATGTATAAATAGAGTAAACTGAAGATTATTCAATGATTATTCTTGAAATATAAACTTTATTTGTGCAACTTGGTTTTAAGTTCATTTTTTTCAAAAATAAAACTATTTATGGAAGTCCCAGAACTTTTGTGGTTTTCTCAGTATACAGTGCCAGGTTCTGGAATTAGCTTGAAATTTTTTTTAGATAAAAAGATATCAAAGAAACGGCCATTACTACAGGGCATCATCGTCTAAGGGTAAGAAAACACATTCAAAGACCAAAATAAAATTACTTCCAGATGATTCCTTAAGAAACATTTCTTTTAAGTAAAAGATAAAAGACTATTTATAAATGCCCAAGTATTTGAACTAATTTGCTGTCATGCTTTATTTAGCCAATGTTTGAGTTTTAATGTCTACCAACTTTTTTCCCTCCTATTTTAATAGCCCCCTAACAAAGATCATTCTCACAGAGGAATTAGTAGAAGAGACTTTCAAAAGTACAGGGTGAATAAAAAAATATAAAATAACTGCCCAGATTGGCACCAGTGAAACATTTTGACAATTTTGCAGTGGAATTTCTAAATCACACATTAGCCACTCCTCCCTTCTCAGAAACTCGAGAGATTTCCACAGCAGACTGTTAAATTCTCAAGTGAAAATTTTCCCAGGACATTTACACTACACTGAAAATCTTAATCAGATATCCTTAGCAACTTGAAAAAATGGCTTTGGTCTTAGTCTATAGCTACCAGAATCTTCAAGGGTTTTTCCAAGGCAATGGGTTGATTACAAATGTCAGTTTTCCCTTGTTTTTTCTTGCTTTTGAATAATTGTGCTAAACGATCACTTTTCAGAAAATCAAAATTTACCTTCTTTGAAAGAAGCTTTATACATATCAAGAAAAGCCCTTGACTTGGACTCAGGTGAGATCTGGCTTTGAATACCTTCTCTGAGCTTCATTTTCTTCATCTACAAAATGGGCAAAGAAATACATAATGTATATATAGCACTTTGCAAAGCTTACGATGCTATAAGAATGTCAGCTATTATTATTATCATCATGATGACGATGACGATGATGAGGAGCTATTCTAGAGTAGCTCTTGGTTTACTCTGTGGCTGATCACTTAAATCAGGCCTGAACAACACACAGCAGGCAGCCCACCAAAGGATTTTGAGGGGGCAGCAAAATGTAGAGTAGACACTGCACACTCTCCTGTTTGTCACCTGCAGCAACCAATCACCGTCAGTCCATCTCTAATCTAATCTACCTGCAGCTTGAAGTTTACAAGTTGTGCAGGTCTTATTTAAATAAAAGAAAAATTGCCATACTGTTATGATGTCCACCAACAAACATCACGAAATACTAATTCTGTGCCCCAAGACACATACTAAGTGTCTCCTGAAGGTAACTGGAGACTGGAGGATAAATACTGCTAAGAGGGTGTTTCAATGTAGCATGCCTTAATCCTTTTGGTGCATTAGTTCTTGCTTATATTGACTTTTAATAAAGCTATTTATTTTCACTTTTGATGAGGAAAGTGCTAAGCTGAGACAAATTAATCTTTGAAAATTCTTACTTTTAGCTATAAGATAAAAGGTTTCCATTTTGTTAAAAATTCATCCAACTGTCTTCCAGAAATCACAATTTCTTTTAACATTATGTTACTGCTAGTAAAAGCTGTGAGGCAAAGAAAACCATACTGGAGAGAAAAGAGACTTTCATTACAGCTCCAAATCCACGTAGAAGTAACAATTCTCTTAGTGTATGCTCCAGCTCCTCTGGCAACTATACCCTAGAGAAAGAATTGGCCTCCAAAATTAGCTCAAACAGGCAGCCAGCAGCTGTGCCTGTGGGCATTCAATTCATCTTGAGCCAATTTCTTCTTGGTGTTCTACATTTGAACTGCTAAGGAGACTATCAGATACAAAAAGAAAGGAGACTGGACCAAGAGGACAGAAAGGAAGTGAGAAGAAAAAAAGACTCCTTTCCCAGGAGTGTGTCATTACCATGGGCACAGAGACAGATTCAAAAAGATAAGCACCTGGTGAATCCCAGACCACTCTGGCCCTCACACTTAATCACTCACACTGCACTTGCAGCTTATGGTGCTAGGTTAGAAACTACTTCTAACTTAAGCTGTTAGAAATAGCCATTCTTTTAATCAAGATTTAAACACAAATCTTTATACTTCAAGTCCAATACTTTCTCCACTACAACAATGCCTCTTTTGATGGGGAGTTTTCAATAATTCAGACAGCTATTCTTGAGTGGAAACTTCAAGTAATTTCCTTCTCTGAAAGCCGTCATGGTCTTACTAGGAAGTCAGAACTCTATAGCCTTATGTCAGTAGCTTTTAGAGGCAGGAGTTGAGACAAAAGGACTCCTTCAACCTATTTCTGGGTTCAGCAACTAATTTTTACATATTAAAGGACTTCACTGCTTTAAAAAAAATAGCCATTCTTTGTCTGGCCTCCTTCACTTAACTACAACAATCAATTATATCTTTCTCCCAGTTTGGAAGTACAGGTGTGTTTCTTGAAGCAATGTCTGCTTGTTCCCTCTCTCATTCCAGAAAAGTCAACTTCAATGCCTTCCCTCGCTGGGCGAGTTCTGAATTTTCATAAATACTAAAAATCAACATGGCACCATTGGAATGTTCAACCTATATGATATAAAATAATCTGCTGAGAAAGAAATCCATCCCTTCATTCAACAAGCATTTATTTACTTAGCACTTATGATGCTATGTGGCCTGGGCCTAGTAAGCCCCAAAAAATTCAGACCCCAAAGCAATTCTTTTACTTTGAATGAGCCAGGTGGAGACCTGGCCACATTGATCAGTATTTTGACACTACCAATTCCCATAGCTTTCATGGCTTCCCTGCCACTGGAGGGAAAAAAGCCAAAGGACTTTCTCCCATTCCCCACCTCCTACCCCACCCCTAAGTCATAGTAAACCAAATTCCTTGGGGTTTCTTATGATAAATTTACCACCAAAATTTTTTGAGACACATCAGGGGAAGAAGTACAATTATATTTATAAAGAGTTACAAAATCATAGGTTGCAAATATTCTTATAGTTTAATCCTAGTTCTAAAGCTCCCAAGAACTAGACCTATTATGGTAGATTTTCTCTTGGCTAATTTCCAATCCAGTCTTGGACTTGATATTAATTAAGTTTTAGTTCCCTTAATATAGCTTTACAAATGTTTCCAAAGCCATGAAGGGTGGGCAAAAGCAAAAAGAAAACAAGGACCACAACACTTCACTGTGGGAAGAAATAACAATTTATGGCATAATGACTAGACTGTGATCTCTGACCTGAGCTCAATGAAGTGTCTTGGGCAAATCTCTAAGACTAATCAAACTCCTCTGTAAAACTGTTTCTCAATAAGAATATTAATAATAATTGTTATTTATATAAATGCTTTATGGTTTGCAAAGCACTGTATATACATTATCTCACCTGAATTTCACATTAACCCTCTGAGGTATTTCAGGTATTTTATTTCCAGTTTGATCTCTGGAGGGAGCTCCATTTAATAAATAGGATTGCTGAGCTGCCCTGTAGCTCGATTTAAATTATCCTACATTCATACCCTTACCCCTACCACACACACATCCTTATATCTCCCAAGACAGAAGGTCATTTAAGTGAGGATGAAGGCACCATAGATATTCATCAAGATGCCCAACCATGGTTGTATTTTGATAGTTTAAAGTGAGATGTTGGCTAAACACTGCTGTCTTTAAGGGAGATCACAACAGTAAAACTGCAAATGCATTTCCAGGCCTAGAACAAATCATGTTTCTTAGTGGATAGGTTCCTTAGGGCTGTTTCCAAGAAAGATATAGCTCTAAGTCATAGGTAAACTATATTTACCAAAAGACCCAGAAGGAACCATGTCTATTAACAGGAAAAAACCCGACTGAGGCCCTTCATCCAAGACTGCCAGGAGAAGAGGAGAGAATAATGGAGACCCTAACAACCAGCCTCAATTAGATTCTTTGTGAACTCGCTAAGGTTTTCTAAATAAAACACCATTTTGTCAGCAAAAAGGAATAATTTTCACTCTTCTTTCACTATTTTATACCTTCATATTACATTTTTATCTCATTACTATCCCTAGCATTTCTAGAACTATGTCAAATAATAGTAAAGAAAAGGTCATCCTATTTTTACTCTATTGCTTGGGAAAGGTTTTAGTGTTTCTCCATTATAAATAATGCTGGAATTTGGATATGTGTTTTATTTTATTATATTTAAAATGGCTGTTTTATACCTTTAAAGATTTAAGGTTTTGAGTTTTTGAGGCAACTGGGGTTGTAACTTGCCCAGTATCACACAACATTAGCCAGTGTCTAAGGCCAGATTTGAACTCAGGCCTTCCTAACTCCAGTGCCAGTGGTGATTTTTATGGTTTTTAAGTGGATATGAGGATTGTGCCTTGTTTAAAGGCTTTTTGTATCTATTGATATAATTGTGTGGTTTGGGATCCCTGTGATATGTCATTTCCATTAGAAATAAGAAACCACAATAAAGTAGCAAAATATAAAGCAAGTCTGGAAAAACTGTCAGCATTCATAATAATAGTAACAAAATCCAGGAGCAAATAACAGAAAATGAAATCTCATCCAAAATAACTACAAAGTATATTAAATGTCCGGAAGTCTATCAAGACATGCTCTAGACATGTAAGTATAATTACAAAGTACTCCTTAATGAAATAATATATGATAAATAATTGGAACTATTCATTGCTCATGGCTAGGCCATACCAATATTTTAAAAATGACAATACTACCTGAAGTAATTTACAAATTTAGCACTATACCAAAGGAGTATGTTATAGAGCTATACAAATAATTATAAAATTCATTCAGAGAAGGAAAAATCTCTAAAATTTTATGAATAATGAAAAATGGTGGGGGAAAACACTTTCAGATATCAAATCACATTATAAAGTGGCAAACAGCAAAAGTATTTAAATGAAAAGTCAAGTCAATCTAACTCCAAAACCCAGTGTCCAATAATGCTTTTTGGGGGAGAATTCTCAATCTGGCAAGAAGTGTTGAGAAAACTGGCAATCAGTTCCACAGAAATTAGACTCAAACCAAACTGAATCATAAGATAACATAATCATATGTCTAAAAGTTGGAAAGGACCTTAGAGTCTATCTCTTATAAACCCTTTATTTTCTACCTGAGGAAAGTAAGACCTAGGAAAATTAAGTGACTCACCCAAGATCACAAAAGTCAGAAATAGGATTTGAACACACCATCTCCTGCCTCTAGAACAGCTTCTCTTTCCACTGTACTATTCTTCTTCCTTTTCTTATATCACATTATACAATAAGCTCAAAATGAATATGCAATCTGAATTTAAAAGTCACACCACAAAAATTTTTGAGAAGAAAATTAGATCAAGTACCTTTCACAGCTATAGCCAGAAGAAGACTTCTTAACCAAAGGATTGAGAGAAACAGATAATCTCAGTTACAAGAAATGGAAAAACGAAGTGAATGGAGCTAGGAAACTGTTGACTTGGGGGTGGAGGGAAACACTGTGTCAAATGTCTCTTTAAAAAGTCTTTTATCTTTGATATAAAGCAAATTAACAGAATCATTCCTCAGTGTCAGCTCAAAGAAGGTGAACAAATGATTTTCACAAAAAAAACTACAAATGGCTATGTAAAAGACTACACTGAGTCACTAATAAGAGAAATGTAATTCAAAATTACTCTGAGTTTTTACATCTAACCCCACAGCTAGCAGCGAAAAGACAAAAAATGAAAGTAGTTGATTCCAGAGGGAACATTTTTAGTGGAGCTCTGAATTAATCCAACCATTCTTAAAAGTAATTTAGATTTATGCTTCAAAAAATTACTAAAATACCATGCTTTCTGATCCAGCAATTTCATTGCTAGGTAAATACCACAAAGGAGTTTAAATTCAGGAAGAAAGGTCCCACATACAACTACACATTCATAGGAGTACTCTATATGGTAGCAAGAAGCTAGAAACAAAGTAGGTATGCACTGACTAGAGAGTAGCTAAATTAAATGTGGTACATGAATATTTCTGTACTATTAGATGCAATAAATATGAAGAATTCAAATAAGCATGGGAAGACACACATAAACTGATACAAAGCAAAGTAAGTAGAACAAGGAAACACAATGTTAATTGGAGTAAGAATAACAACAAAAAGCTGAACACTGTGCTATAATGACCTAAATTGGCCCATGAGGAATTAAGAACATGCATTTCTGTCTCTTCTTGGCAGAGTCAGGGGACTATATTTTAGAGCATTGCACATCCACTAAAACCTAGGTTGGTTAGTTTTGATGAACTACTTTATTCTTCTAGCTTCTTTTCTCCCCTCATGAGATTCTTTACCAGAATGGAGTGCAGGGGGAGTCTATGAACAGGAACAAATTTTGTTCCAATTTCCCTCTTTGATCCCCTACAAGATCACAGGTCTTCTCTGCCATACTCTTGTCTATCCTCTGAACAGGGAAAATGTGAAAAAGACCAAGAGTGATAATACTTTTTTATAGGCTGCTAAGGAGCCACTGAGGGGTGCCTCCTCTGAGTACCAGGAGGAGAAAAACAAATTGGATGTAGATGAAAAATGGAAGTGTAGAAAAGAAAAGAGTTTTGGCTTTTATGGTTTTTGTTGTTTGTTATTTGTTATTCTATTCACCTAAACAAAAAGGTGGGAATTTGCTAGACAAAAGATCAAGTAATTACTAGTTGATAGGCTCTGAACCTCTGGTCTTACAATGAAGTAAAGTAATACAGCGATAGAGCCAGTGGTACCTATATCCACAATTTTCCTTATCTGCTGCATAGAGGTATGCTCTGAGTAGCCTTTCTTCTCATTATCCAATGCCTTATTTTTTTTTCATGTGACCCATTTCTTGCTTCAAAGTGCTAATGACTCAAGCCCATGTCATTATTATCATTGTTGTGGTAATTATTACTTTTTTTAAATTTTTTTGGGGGGGAGGGGGCAATTCAGATGAAGTGACTTTCCCAAAGTCACATGGCTAGTTTTTGTGTTAAGTGTCTGAGGCCAGATTTGAACTCAGGTCCTCCTGACTCCAAGGCCAGTGCTGTATTCACTGCACCACCCAACTGCTCTGGTAATTATTACTTATTGCATGTGGAAACAGCAAGCACAACCTCCCCATTCTGGGAGACTCCTTTTCTAAGTGGAAGGAACATTTGTCTAAAGTTTGCTTACTGTAATTCTTTTTTTAAGACAATAAAAGTTAATAGCCTTCTTTAAAGTATTGCCGTTTGTAGTCTCATAATTTTCTCAAAAGTGTATCAGGTTTTGGTTTGGTTTTGGTTTTTTTCTAATTTTTTCAAAAGATTTTTTCTCCTCCCCTCTAAGATAACTAGTTCCTACAAAGATCATTTTCAAGACATTTATTAGTATCCAAGATAAGCAGCCTGCCCTATATGAGATAACTACTGACTATATGTCATTCTTATGGTTAATTATAGGAAACATTTCTTCATAAATTCGCCCCCACCATAAGTACACATACAATGGGTACCTACATTCGAGGCTGCTGAGATTCAGAGACCAATCACAAGTATGGAAAGTACCATCCAGTAGCTATGTTAGTGTACTCTGGCCAATTAGTACTGAGAAAAGAGTGTCAATCAGCTCAGGGACATATCCCACGGCTAATTAACACTTGCAAATCTTTAAAAAATCTTGAAAAAAGAAGGGACTCATTAAGCAGTGTGATAGTAGGGCTACTGGAATATAAGATCTTCCCTGTCCATTTATAGGCCTATGTGACCACATGTGTTCTCTTTTTCCCTTGAGACAAAAGCTGTGTTCCCAGGTCTAAAGGTACACAGGTATTTCAATCACAGATGTCTTGCTCCTTTGAACTCTAGCCCAGTTCACAGCTGTGATACATTGCCCCTGAGTCACATAGATACCATCAGGTGAAAACTATATATATTCAGGGAGATTTATATTGCCTTGGGGGAGGAACTTGTCTAAAGGGAGGCTGGCTTGCCAGGAGGCTTTCACACCTTTTGGTACTGAGCCAATTAGGCGCTGAATCACGGTTTTGATGCCTTCTGACTCTGAGCCTATTAGTCGAAAGCCTGTATGCATATTCTGAGGTGAGATTTTGCTTTGGGGCTTATTCATGGGAAGCATGTTTCTTTGTGATTTGGTCAGGCAACACTCTGGGTAGCCCAGACCCAAGACTTTGTGAACCCTTCTGTGTGCTGGTGTTACTGCTCTTACACCTCCACAGCAGCTGCAGGTATCATTAACACTTACAATGGTTTAGCAGATAAAGTGCTGTATATGTAGTCAAGAAGAGCATTTGAATCACACTTCAGATATTTACTAGCTGTGTGACCCTAGGAAAGTCACTTACCCTCTCTGAAGTAGGTGAGTCACTCTTGATCCCTTTCAGCTCTGAATTTATGATCCTATGTCATAAGGAGAACTTTTTTAAAATAAGTAAATAAAATAAAAACAGGAGCAATTAAGCCACAAATCACATTGTGGCTAGAGATTCATCTGCAACCGTCACACAGATATTAGTACTTATATTGCCATGAAGAAAGCTGACGTAGGATGAAAGAGAAACACTACAAGTCAAGAGGAGCATGCCTTTCTTTTGGAAGTACCCAAAGCAGTTCCTAACAGCAGTGTACATCTGATTTTCACTCAAACTCCAACAAGCTAAAATTCACCTCTCTAATAATTCAGATTCTTTAACACAAATCACTGGAATACATGAGCTGTATATTCACCATTAGTGGCTTGGATGGTTTATTAGTTGCTAACCATTATGGAATGAGTCAATCCTTTCCAATCCTTGAAATTTGCCTACAAATCTAGAAGAAAAAGAAGAAGTATCAGCATATGAAACTATTTCATCACCCTTACTTCCTGCTATGAAATGCAAGCATAAGGAATTCCAACATGTTTTGGAAATACGGACAATTCTCATTTGGTAAGGTGCACAAATCAAGCATAACCTCCTGCTTAAACATACAATGAGCATTGGGAAAAGAAGTATAAACTACAACACATTCATTAATATGCTAATTGTGCTCCTCCCAAGGACTAGTCAATACTATTCTGAACGTGACATATATAATAATCAAAGTCTGGCACTGCTTTTATATTCAATTCAGAAGAGGATTCTAGCTGAGGGATTTTTTAAAATTTCATGATACTTTAAAGATAAATAGTGAGGTGGACAGGTTAGCATTCAACTAAGTTGGATGTAGGCAAAAGGCATATTTAAGATGTAGGCATATGCTTAAATGATAACTCCATGCTTATTTCATTCTGTTTGCATATGACTAGTCTGTAGCCATCTGGTCTTCCAGAGGGCGAAATGCCCTTTGCAAACACAAACACCTGCAAGCTGAATGTACATGAATGTACACGGAAGAATTGCTTCAGCACAAGTGTGAAGTTTTAAATATTCAGCGTATCAATGGAAAATAGCACAAGGTCTGATTTTTTTGCATACTATTCCCACTGCAATTCTTTTAATCAGTTGTTTATTTAAAACCTTGTTTTTTAAAAAGTGGATGTTTTTAAAAGGCAAAAGAGTTTTATAATACTTCAAGTTTATGGGAGGCAGTTTTAAATTAGACATTTTAATCAGCTCTGCTCTACACTGTTCAAACTCCCTGTACATGACTGTTGACAAAACATCTAGGCCTGTTCCAGTTCTCTCTAAGCCATACTCTCTAAGTGTATTCTAAGTATCTTCTCTGTGTGTTCCAAGACGAAAATATTCATCTCTGACCCATAAACTTTCAAACTCACAAGGCCACCCACAGGCGTGGACCCTTTCATCTCAAGATAAGTACAGATTTAACTAAGATCTGGTAAGAACAAACACAAAAGAGATAGCCCAAACTCAGTTCAATCTTACCTAAAAGAACCAGAAAAGAAAAGAGAATCTGAGGAGGTGGTGTCTCCCTTTTTTACACCAAATGAGTCATCATTTCTTCCAGTTTTGCAGGAAATAAGGGAACTCTTCCATTAAGCCCTTTAGCTCTAATTCATACATGGCTTAGAAACTGACCTCAAAGCTTTCAAGTGATTAAATAGAACCAGGATGGGCCCCCTTTGAACATGCTCCATGGCATGATCCCTATAATCTAATTCCACATAACCCTAAAAGAATACCACTACTTTACATTGCTTATGACACAGGACAGTTGCACCAGAAGTAAGGGGAGCTGTAACTACCCTTGGAGCTATGTCCTGTCCTATCCTATTTGCTAATGCCTCTTTTCTACTTTACTGTATCATTTGTAGCTTGTTAAACTGATGTTGAATTTTGGTGCTAAATTACTACACAGGTATCCTAACCCAAAGAATTGACCATTTAAAAAAATTATGTCATGGTTATGACTCTTGTATACTGGTCATATAAGACGGTTTTGGAATACTGATTTCAAGCTGGCCTCTGACTCAAATCCCGAACTTGCACAGGGTTGGGAAGATGCTCAAAAGTGCTCAACACTTGTCACCTTGCTGCTAGGGAGTGGGGAAATGTTCATGACCAGAAGTATCCCTTCATAAGATAAAACAGAGATTGATTAAAATCAGCCTACATGTCATCGGTTGGCTACCCTTCACGAGTAAATAAATTTGGAGGGGAAAATGGAGACTGGTGCTCTGAAGGTTATACTCTACAGAGCAAGACATGAAATTAGGTTAAAAGTAAAGAATGTAACTATCAGAATTAAGACCTGACCTGGCCCAACGTGATCTGAGGTCGTGTCCATTTCTACAGCATGAAATACATTCTCCACCTTGATGTCCTAACAAGTATTGGATCATAAAATGTCAATGACAAAGACAATAAGATTCTGGGGTGAAGGGATAGGATGAGGGGAAAAGGCCTAAATAATTATAACTATGAACTTTCAGACACTTGGCAAAAGTTTTGGGAGTAAACATCATGTTAGAAGTCTACAGAGAGAATGAGAATTATCAGCCAAGTTGCTTTTATTATGCCCTTTAGAAAATTTAGTGCAGTTGACATGAACACCTGCAAAAGCTGAACATTCTACTCATTAGTCAACAGGGAGTTATGCAGGAAATGCAAACTCAAGTAAAAGGTTAAAAAATAAGGCAGAGACTATGGCACCATACTAAAAATAGAAGCCCTATTCTGTAATCAACTTCAAATTCACAATTGAAAAATCAAAGTAGTGATTATCTGATAGCCACCAACTACCGGACATCTTGAACTTGGCTGTCCTACAGACACCTCAAATTCAATATATTAAAAACTGAACTCACATTCTGCACTACTATTCCACCCCCCCCAGTCACACAGGCTGGCAACCTAGGTATTACCCTCCATTCTTCACTCTTTCACCCCCATTTCCAAACAGGTGCCAAGGCCTGCTGACTCTATATCTCCTTCTCGCCTCTGACACGTCTCCTCCCTGGTGCAGCCCTATTCACCCCGTGCTTCACCACCTGCTACAATAGACTGCTGGTTGATCTTCCTCCCCACTCCAGTTCATACTCCACTCAACTCTCAAAATAATCTTCCTAAAATGCAGGTCGGACCATGTCATATAACCCTACTTCCAACCCTGAGTAAATGAACCAGTAGCTCCCTATTACTTCTAAGATCAAATATAACATCCTCCTTGAGGCTTTTAAAGCCCTGCACAACCTGGCCCCTTCATGCATTTCCAGTCTTGTACCTCGCCCTTCCCTGTACACTCTATGATCTAGTGACTCTAGTCTTGTGGCTGTTTCTTGAATATTATAACCTGTCTGCAGACTCTACTCATTTCCACTGGCTGCCTCCTGTTCCTAGAATGCTCTCCCTCTTCACTTCTGCCTCCTAACTTCCATGATTCCCTTCAAGTCTCACCTAAAATCCCACCTTCCTCTACAGCAGCAGTTCTCAACCTGTGGGTTATGTTCAATTTGTAACAATGAAAATACATCCTGCATATCAGATATTTACATTAGAATTCATAGCAGTAGCAAAATTACAGTTATGAAGTAGCAATGAAAATAATTTTGTGGTTGGGGGTCACCACAACATGAGGAACTGTATTAAAGGGTCATGGCATTAGGAAGGTTGAGAACCACTACTCTACAGGAAGCCTTTCTTGATGTTAATGCCTTGACTCTGAAATTGTATTCAATTAATCTCGTATGTATCTTGTTTGTACTTAATTTTTTTTTGCATATTGTCTCCCTCATTAGATTGAGAGCAGGAGTGGAAGCTAGGTGGCACAGTGAAAGAGCACCGGCCCTGGAGTCAGGAGGACCTGAGTTCAAATCCGGCCTCAGACACTTAACACTTGCTAGCCATGTGACCATGGGACCCTGGACAAGTCACTTAACCCCAATTGCCCTGCATTAACCTCTCAAAAAAAAATCTAAAAAAAAAGATTGAGAGCAGGGGTAAGGGCCCCTTAGAGCTACCTAGGTGTCTGACCTCGGTCAGTGTGCCCTTGCTGACAAGGAAAACCTGAGGTGGGTAAGAGGCATCCAGGTGTGTATTCTGCCTCAATGACTGCACGTCAAACAAGGGGGCATTGAGTATGCACCATCAATGGAGAAGCACTCCCCACCTATCAGGACCCTGTTGTTGGGACGCCTGACCAAAGGGCATATGGAAAGGGAATAAAAGGGGCAGGTGAATAAGGCTTGGGGGGCAGCAGCAAGAGGAGATTTGTAAGACAATAAAGACGCTTGGCCACTCCACTGAGAGGTGTCGGACTATTCTGTCCTATCCAGAGTTCTAACTCTGAAGAGTCATTGGGGTGACTGAGAACACCTGCAGGGCCGTTGGGGTGGCCGTGTGCAACTACGGGGTTACGGTAGGTACTTTGGGGCCTGGAATCCCAGAGTCTGGCTGGCCCAATGGCCCTGCAGGTGTTCTCAGTCAACAAGTATTTATGAAGCACCTACTATGTGCTAAGTATTGTGTTAAGCACTGAGAATACACTAATAGATAATCAAAGCATATGCTCAACAGTCTTGGAAGAAGTGACTGTAACAATCCCAATACTTTGATTACACCATCTACAAAATGAGACTATGTCCATACAGGTGTTCCGTAAAAGCTAGAATAGCTAGAAAAAACCTTAGAGATCATCTAGTCTAAATTGCCTTTTTACAGATGAGGAGAGTGAGACAACAAAGATGAAGTGACTTGCCCAAGGTCATACAAGTAAGTGACAGAGCCAGGATGTGAACCCAGATCTTCTGTTTCCAAATCCAGTATTCTTTCAGTTTAGAAAAGAAATTTAAGTACTTAATACTTGCTAGGTGATTTAAGAGATAAAAAGTTTAAAGAAAATATTCTTGCCCCCATGGAACTTACATTCTAGGAGGCATATATGCATAATTATAATGCAAAGTATATTCAAAAGTCTGTAAGAGGGTCAAATAAAATGCTACAGGAACTCCAAATGAAAAAGGTTATGAGTGAATGGAGAGATGAAGAAAAATTTCATGCAGGAAGTAGTATTTGAATTAGGTTAAAAAGGATAGGAAGGAATTCCAGGGATGGGGTTATGAAAAGACATGGACGAAGTCAGGAAATCATGGGTGGGGACAGGCCACAAGCAAGTAGTCCAGTATGGCTAATGCAGATAGTATGTGAAAGGTAACAGTACAATGAAAAGCTAGAAAGGAAAGGTGATTTCAGACTTTAGATGGCCTTGAATGGTAGGCTAAGGAATCTCAGATCAAGTCAGGACATAGGGAACCATTAAAGGGATTTCAGCAGAGGAGTAATATGACTACCAGTGCTACAAAGAATGTATTGGAAAGAAAAGCATGGATAAGAGAAGCCCTGTGATGAGGCTGCTACAATAGTCTACATGGATATTAATGAAAGCCTGAAGAGCCAGGTGGTAATAGAAATGGGGGGAGGGGAAAGAGAAGGGAGAGATAATAGAGGCAAGAGATATTGGCAAAGTACATTTGACTGGACTTGGGAAGTGACTGAACATTTGAGATAAGGGAGAAAAAAAGGAATCAAAGATTACATCAAGGTATTGAACATTGGAGACAAGGTAAATGACAGTGCCACTGCCAAAAATAATGAAGATGAAAAGAAAAGCTGGTTTGGGTGAAGATAATAAGCTTGATCTTGGACATGTTGAATTTTAGGTAGCAGAAGGATATCCAAGGGACAAGATGTCCTGAGATAATGAACAAATTTTCTGGAAGTTTTTAAAATTCTGAAAAAAACAGCATTGTCTTTCATTTCCTAGGTATATTTATAGAACAAGTATAATTAAATATAGTGCTTTAACTCTTTTTTTAAAATAATATTTACAACTATCTGGTATATACAGATTCAAAAGGACAGTGTCAGTTGAAAATTTTTTTAAAATAATATCTATAACCAGCAAGTAATTTTCATGTCATCACATGGTGTGAATATTGAAGTTTTACATTTTTTTGACTCATGTACTAAGGCATAGAAAACTGACATGATCTTTGAACTTGGAAACAATAATGCACTCCCATCACTGCTACTGATCAAAAAAGAGGATGAAGGGTATGGGAAGTGGGAAATTAAACTGGTGCTGGAGAATGGGATCTATTTTTCTGAAGCATGGCTTAAGATACACACTTTTGGCTAGAAAGTTAATCCAATAGGATTAAAATGAATGTATTCCATAGAAATTTGTTAATCTAATTTCATAAGGCTCTACATTGAAATGGTGGGGGGAGTAGTGCCCAGATGCAGCTGCTGGAACAGATGCCAAAGCAGTCAGTCAACAAGCATTTATTAAAAGTTGGCAACATACTAAGCCCTGGGGCTACAGAAAAAGGGCACAGTATATGATTCATGAAAGAAATAGGTAAGACTTGAAGGCTAATGACATGGATATTCTGCTTTTTTCCCTGCTGATTAAAAACAAAACCCAGCTCAGCTCTATCTTCTCTCCCTCACTTTGACTATATATTTTCATCCAAATAAGCACTGTTCAGCTTTTCTGTTCCTCTTCTTGTAGCTGCATTTTAAACTTCATTGGGTTTGGGACAAGTTTTGGATGGTAATTAATTGCCATTCTCCTTTTGGGTATAATCATAAAGGTCATTTCATTTATTAACAGTAACAGTGATGATGACGATGACAGCTAGCATTTATATAGTACCTTCCTCATGCCAAGCACTGTGCTAAAACCTTTTGCAAGTATCATCTCATTTGATCCTCATGGATCTGGTACCTAGGTTATATTATTATCCTCGTATTACAGTTAAGGAAACTAAGGCAAGCAGAGGTTAAGTGATTTGTCCATGGTCACACAGCTAATAAGTGTCTGAGACAGAGTTTTAAAAATTATCATAGCTTTTACAACTCTAGTCAGGGAAAGAATTCTTAACTAGAGGAATTATGAAAGATAAAATATAAATCTTTCAATACATAAAATTTAAAAGTTTTTGTATAAATAAAATGCAATAAGATGTAATTATAAAAGAAAGAGCAGAATTGAAGAAAATATTTGCACCAAATATCATCAGTAAAAGTAGAATCCAAAATGAGAAATTGACACATATTTATAACACCAAAGACTATTATCTAATAAATTAGCAGTCAAATGGCACAAAGTTTTTTAAATGGAGACAAAGGTATCAAAAATGACTGTGAGGTTTCAATTCTATGTGACTTGGGAGACTGGTGTGCCATTTACAGAAGTAGGAAATTCAGGACAAGGGTAGATTTTGGAAAGAAAATGAGTTTAGTTTTAGATACATCAGCTGTGAAATACTGGTGGGACATCAAAGAAGAAATAGAGATTTCCAGCAGGGAATTTGTAACACGGAAACAGAATGATAGAATCAGAACTAGGAAAGAACTCAGCAATTCTCTCGTCTAAACTATACCTGAACAAAAAGCTCTCTGCAAAATATTGGACAAGGGGTCAATTAGCTTCTTCTTTAATATCTCTAGTAAAGGGGTGTCCACAGGGTCCACAACCTTAGGGTAACCCATTCCACTTTGGGAAATCTCTATTTATTAGACATTTTTCTAATATGCCTAAATTTTCCTCTTTCAAACTTTGACCCATAGCTCCTAGTTCTGCTCATAGAGGCTAAGCACAGTAAATCTATTTCCTCTTGTATGAAATGTGGCAAATATTTTCAGACAAAGTCAATGATTTTGATTTACTTAATTATAATTGTTAAAGGCAACAAGGCATAGCTGGCCTTAAGAGTCAGGAAAAACTGAGTTCAAGTCCTTCCAATGTGATGCAAGGTTGGGTAAGTTAACTTAAATTTCTCAGTGTTCCAGACAACTTTCTGAGACAATTATTTGCAGAAAAGTTGTATATTTGTATTACTTGAAGTTCTCTGCACCGATAAAATCACAGGTATTTAAAAAAAGAAAAACAAGTCATTTTCATAGGGGAATGAGGTTACTAAGAGACAATGACCTCCCCACCAGTGAACCTCTTCAAGTTGAGGTAAAATTAACACTTGTTGGGAATGTCACAGAATCAGTTCAAGTTTCAGGAACAGGTTGGACTACTTGAGTTGAGAGGTACTTTCCAGCTCTAGGAGTCTATGTATCTATGAGTTCAAGGAATCCAGATAAGGAAAACTTAGATTTCTTTAATGAGATCACTGAATTTCAGTTTCCTTTTAACGTCTATCATATTCTTTCCCAAAACATAAAATAGTTGCTCCTAATATTCAATCACTCCATTTTCTTTTTTTTATGTTTGGCAAAATGTGTTTCTCCAATAAAATTCCACTATGATAATGACTCTATTGCCAAATGGGAAGGTACATTCACTCACACACTCACATACACTGCTATGGAAGTGTACTCTAGACTTCTTGTGTTCTGAAACATGGAGGCCTACGACATATGGCAATACCAACATAAGAACACCATAATTCTTTCAAACCCTATTTCTTATAACAGCCTTCTGAAACTCATTCTAAGGCTGTTGGTCATAACCTTTTTATGCTAAGTTGCTTTACCTACTTTAAATCTCCAAAAGAACTTCACAAGACTTCTTCCCTCAGCTGTTATGGAAAGTCTTCTGTGATTACCACATGACTCTACCCAACTATTATCTTCAGTGAGCTCACTTGGGAAATAATAGGAAAGTTAGGTCCAATTAAATTATCTGTATTTATTTACATGTTAAAATCACTTGGTCAAGATATGGCTCAAATATGAGCAGTCTAAAAAACATTTGGCTTTTTTTTTAAGAACATCAAGAGCCCATAGGAAAATCAACACCAACAGCATTAAGAAAGATAATTTATCATGAGAAATCACAGTAGAATGAGAAAACTGGGGGGCGGAGCCAAGATGGCGGCGTAGAAGCAGCAACATAGCGCAGCTCTCACATAGCCACCCCAAAATACCCATAAAATAGGACTCTAAACCAATCCTGGAACTCCAAAACGCACACAAAGATACTTCCCACTAAAG
>CM053582.1:282455953-282492753 GCA_028627135.1 Pseudochirops cupreus | reverse complement strand
CAATGCTGAATAGAAAATTTGACTTTCAAATACAAGAAGCAAGAGAAGCATGAGAAGGTGAACAGGAAAAAGAAATCACAAGGAACTATTTACATTCCTACATGGAAAAATGATAATTGTAACTCATAAGACTTTTCTCAGTATGAGGATAGTTGAAGGGAATATGTGTGTGTATGTGTGTGTGTGTGTGCATATATATGTATACATACATGTATGTATAAGAGGGTATGTGTGTATATGAATATACATGAGAGTGTGGGCATACGTATGTTCATGTATACATAGAGAGCACAGTATGGCTTGAATATGAAGAGATGATATCTAAAAAATAAAATTAAGAGGCGAGAGAGGGATTTATTGGGATAAGGAGAAAGGGAGAGATAAGTTAGAGTAAATTATCTCATATAAAAGAGGTAAGAGAACACTCTTACAATGGAGGAGAAGAGCAGGAAGGTGAAAGGTCAACCTGATTCTCATTGAATTTAGCTTAAGGGAGGAATAACATACACACTCAATAACATATACACCCTACAGGAAAATAAGGGGGCTGGGTATAAGAGGGGGGTTGATAGAAGGGAGGGCAGATTGGGGGAGAGGGTAGTTAGAAGCAAACATTTTTGAAAAGGGTCAGGGTTGAAGGAGAAAATAGAATAAGTGGAAGGTGAGATAGGATGGAGAGAAATAGAGTTAGTCTTTCACAATATAACTACTATGGAAATGATTTGGGTAGCTACACATGTCCAATCTATATTGAATTGCTTATCTTCCTAGTGGGGGCGGGTGAGGAGGTAAAAAGGGAAATAATCTGCAACTCAAAGTTTTAAAAACAAATGTTTAAAAAAAATTGTTTTTTACATGCAACTGGGAAATAAGATACACAGGCACTGGGGTATAGAAATCCATCTTGCCCTACTAGAAAGTTAGGGGGATCATGGGGGAGGATATAAGAGAGAATAGATTGGGGAAAGTGGTCTTCAGTAGGCTTGCTGTTCTGGGGTGGGAGGTAGGGGAAAGATGGGGAGAAAAAATTGTAACTCGAAGTCTTGTGGAAATGAATATTGAAAACTAAAAATAAATAAATAAATTTCTTTTTAAAAAAAGAAAGAAAGAAAGACTGCTAAGTGGCACAGAGGACAGAGTGCTGGGTCTAGAGTCAAGAAGACCTGAATTAAAATCTGATCTTGTGGAAACTCCTTAACCTCCATCTGCCTCAGTTTCCTTAAATGTAAAATGAGGATCGTGATAGTCCCTGTTATCATGAGGCTGAAATGAGATTACATTTTAAAGTGCTTAACACAGGGCTGACCCATAGTATGTTCTTTTAAAAAATGCTTATTTCCTTATCTCCCATACTCAGTATACTTTGTTATCTTTCTTATTTGCATGGAAACCAGGAACCCTCTTACTCACAAGTGTGAAGATCTAATGATGTTCTGAGGTTTCCAAAGGAAAGTATAGGTGGGGGCAAAATGAGACAAAGAGATGTGATGGAGTCCACCAAGATTAAATCTAGATTTATGAACACCAAGATCTTAAGCCTTTGGCACTATGTTATATTGAAGCTTTATAGCTAACCTTATTGTTTTTAGACTTAATTTCTGTTCCCAATTTCAAAAAGTGCTGAGATTTCTTTGTAGGTACAGAAAAATAACTGGTAAAATAACATAAACCAAAAAATAGAATAGGACAAGTCTGATGTATTTATCTCTTTAGCTAGATGCATTCTTAATCCTCAGAAACACCCTTTGACAATTTTCTTTTGATGGAACATTCGTGAAGCCCAAGCAATCTCTCATAATTTTCCTCTTTCCTATAATTTTCATCACAGAGGACTGAACCATGTGCTTTAATGTAGATATTGGTAGGTAGCGCTAAGTAGCCAAAAAAAAACAAAAAAACACATTAACATTTAAAAGCAAGGCTTGTCTGGCAATAAGGTTAAAGCACAGGCTCCATGTGTTTACTCAATCCCGGAAAAATGTAGAGAATGCTTATGTCAGACAATCCATTTGCCATGTGAGTCAATCATTTAGCAAAAGACTGAGTTTTTGTACATATTAAAAAGGTTGGATAAACAATATATCCCATCTATAATGGAGATAATGACAATAAATACATTTCCACTTACATGGGGGGGCAAAAATTTTCAAACACTAAGAAACCCAGAAAAAAATTCCAATTTCTTATGTAAAGTAAAATGTTTAATATACAAAATAAAAATCTAAGTCACTGCCTCATACATTGCCCCTTTGTAATCATGAATTCATTTGTAGCAAGATCATTAACCATTTATTTTCTCCAATTGGTCTCACCAACAAAATTACTCAACCTGTATATTCTGTACTTATGAAATTACTCCAGACTACAAAATTTAAAGAATGTTACAAACGTTTCCAACCTTCCTCCAAACCACAGTCTGATGGAAACTTTGAAATGGAAAGTCTGGCACTTAAAAGTCTGCTTGTTTTATGATTATAATTCATGATGACAAAAATAAAAAAGGTAGCTTGATATCAAACACTTTAAAGGAGACTTCAGTTTTAAAAAATAGTTTATACTGAGAAATAGGATATTCTCTGATCTGAAAAAATAGAGCATACTGTAAGAACTACCCTTGAGCTATATCTCTTCAAATAACATTTTGAATGATAGCTATACACTTGTTAAAACAAAGGCATTCATCATTTTTCACCCTGGACAAGCAATACTTCACCTTTTAGAAAGAAAGATACACTATTTGAGAACAGAGCCATTTTCCAAACCAGGAATGAAAAATTCTATTCCATTTTTTGAAAAATACTTGAAATACTTATAAGTAGCTGAACAATAAAAAGTTACTAAAGCTATGCAGTTAGAAAAGGCTTGTCTAAAAGCTAATTACAGTGACATGGATGGTAGCAGATCTCTTTAACTTTTATATCAATATTGTGATCTTAACTACAGTCATTATGAAAACAATAGATTTTTTTGGTAGATTCAATTTTTGCAAATTGTCACTAATAGAGCAGATTAAAGATGCAGCAATTTGAATTAGTCAAAATCACCTGCAGCCAAAAATGATCATTAACTATGAAGCTGATTACAACAGCTTATTCACATTTATATAATGTCTTCAAGTTTGTAAGATGTGCTACAAGCATTATCTTATTTGACCACTACACTATCCCAATGTGGTAAGACCTATTGATATACTCATTTTACAGAGTAGGGAACTGATGCTAAATTAGCCAAGGGTTACACATCTACTATCAGAATCTGGATTCAAACCCAAGTCCTCCTGACTCCAGGTTCAGGATCTAGCACCATAATATTGCCTCTCAAATATGAATTCGTTACGTAAAGAGCCTATATAACAGTACATTCAACAAATATGTATTAAACATCTAATAGGCACACCGGATTGTACTAATTATTGGGAATGATGTAAAACCTGATCTAAATCAATAATCAATCAGCAAGAATGTATTATAGAAATTATAGCTAGCATTTTGAAATAATACTTTGAGGTTTATGAAGCACTTTACATGTCATCTCATTTGATCTTCATAACTCTATAAGGTAAGTGTGATTATCCCCATTTTACAAATGATAAAATGAGTCTGAGAAAGATTAAGTGACTTGACCAGGATTACATATCATATATTACAATAAATGAAAGAGGTAGGATTCAAACTCAGGTCTTTCTGACTCCCAGGTCCAACATTATACAAGTGCTTTACAATTTCAATATGCCAGGCATTGCACTAAAAATGGAGAAAAAGAAAGCAAACATTCCCTGACCTCAAGGAGTTTACATTCCCATGGGGGCAGATACATACAGAAATAGGTATATGCAAGATACCCCTTTTCTGGTAGGAAGACATGGCACATACATGGATAATTATAAAGCAAAATAGTAAGAAAAGTACAAAACATCAAAGTCCACAACACTACTAATTGCATGGAATCAAGTTCGGCTTCATGGACAAGATTA
The DNA here is from genome assembly GCA_028627135.1 of Pseudochirops cupreus. Lineage (NCBI taxonomy): Eukaryota > Metazoa > Chordata > Mammalia > Diprotodontia > Pseudocheiridae > Pseudochirops > Pseudochirops cupreus. The sequence continues at coordinate 282,488,780 of CM053582.1, read as the reverse complement.
TGCTTAGATGAGGGCTTTATAGACTAGCTTGGGGAAGAAGAAAAGGAAAGGCATTTCCAGAATCAAGAATAATGTGAGCCAAAGCATAGAAGGGAGCACAAGGTGTATACAGGGAACAGAAAACATTTCAGCTTGTCTACAAATAGAGTGAGTTAGACAAAAGATCAGCTGGTGCCAGGTTATGGAAGGCCCTCAACATCATGCAATGGAGTTCAAACTTTATTCAAACAGGCAATAGAAAACTCCTACACATTTCTGAACAAAAGAATGACATAACCAGATGCAAGGATTTAAAGAGCATATGGGGAAAGAAAGAATGGGGAGGAAGAGAAAAAGAGGAGGCAGGACAACCATTGGGTGACTACTATAATAGCCTATGTGGTAATTAGTACTTTATACAAGGTAGTGAGAGTAAGAAAAGAGGATAAAAATTCAAGAGATGCCATGAAGATTTGGATCTCTCCAAGGCATTTTCCCAAAATCTAAGACATGTATTTCTTATCCTGAGAGATTAAATATAAAGACAAATTTGATTCTGTGAATAGAAGAATTTTTCGTTTTTACTTTAATGGATCTGACTGCCTGCTCAGTCCATGTAATTCTCTTCCATATTACCATGGCAAATATTCTGACAACCCGTGACACAGCAAAGAATTGTCTGGGCTTTCTGACAACAGAAAGAGAAAGGTATTTTTTTTTTAATTTTACTTAGACATTTATAAACTTTTTTGACTTTATTTAAATATTTAGAAACTTACTAATTTCATGATCATTGATACTATTAACAAGATGTTTAAATTGCTGCACTTTAAAAAATTGTTCATACATCCAAAACTGTATTTTCATCACCTTAAAGTCATGTAAATAAACTCAGTCTTTAAGCTAATGGAAAATTTTTTTTTCAAACTCAGAAAAAAAAGGAATATGTAAACATATTTCCAACTATTCCACATTCTTTTTTTTATTGAGTGAAGAGTAACGGGAGTGTAAATTACAACATGAATGTAAATTTCACTCAAAACTACATTTGTGAACATTCACTAACATAAGCAAGATTTTGGCATACACTTAAAACAATTTTTATATGCCAACAGAATTTCACCATCTGGAAACTCCACAGTAAAAAAAGAGTTATAAGTTTTGGCACAAATGTCTTGCTTTATTACTGCTAATCCATAGTAAAATGATAAATAAAATATGGCAAATGATCATTTTAGTAAACTAAAATTCAGTTGTAGGAAGATCGTCATTAGGAAACATAATTTCTTAACAAAAGAACAGTTCAGTAGATGCTTAAAGGGGAGGTAAGGTGATTAAGGTAATTGTCATTAATAAGGACATTCAAGACTGAACTTGACACTCCTCCAGGAATGAACTGCACATGAGTTGAAAGAGCTTTACTTGAGAATCTCTAGGGAATCTTTTCAACTTCAGAATGACATTCACAGTAAAATGGGGGTAGGAGGAAAGGGTAGGGAATAGTTTCTTCATGCACCAAATGCACTCACAGAGTCCTAACATCTGGTTTCGTTTACATACTTTAAGTATGACTTTAAGCAAGGAAATTAAATTTAGGCACCCTGCCCAAGAAGAAGCCTGTCCAGAAAAGGACTGCATGTACCATTAACAGCTGGAATTTGTATCGATCCACATTCTGCAGTATTACATCCTGCACACCACCCATGACCTTTACAGGCCCTAAGCTACAAATCCAAAATGTCACAGAAAAGTATTTTTCATGTTCAAGTAACTTTAACAATATGCAGTGAGGAAGAAAAAAAGAGGGCTTGCAGAAGTCATAAGATGAAGTTCAAAGAAATTTGAACTCAAGATGTTTGTTTTTCAGAATAAAGAATATTTATCTTCTCCTAATTCCTTACTCTCAAAGAAAGAGTAAGAAAAAAATAATTTGTCAACTTTCAGTAAAGTCTACATACAAAGTAGTAAAACAAAAAAAAAACTTTTTGATTCTACTAAAGGGACAATTATAACCTCTCCTGCTCCTTAACAGACTAGATCATAATGAACAAACCTTAAAAGTTAGTGTAACTTTGCTGCCATCATGTGGCAGATGTAAAATTTTGCTGTTTTCATTTTTTTTTTTAAAGTGTGCTCTTCAGCTGTCACCAATTAAGTATTCAGAGCTCCACATGGTACCTCAATGTAATAGTAAAAAAATATCTGGGTTTTTTTTTTGACAACTCATATACTAATCTATAAATACTTGTGATTCCCCTCTGCATTACATACTTTACTAGACATTCATTCTAGAAGACATAAATAAAAAGTCCACTCAAAGATCTGTCAGCTGTAATATGAGCAAAGAGTGGCTTTACCTTTAATAGGAGCTCTCTACTATGACTTCAGGGGCACAGGATGAAAAGGAAAGTAACTGCTATTCATCTGGAGAAAAATGAAGGACATCAAACTTGCATGGAGGCTTACACCCATGCAACATTAAATTGGAAAGGGAAGTAATTGAGCCCTAGGAAAATAAGAAACAACAGAGCACAGCATCTTAACAATTGTTGGGTTTCCTGAGCAGCCATGCACAGAAAGAGCTGAAGTGGAGCAGAGAGGTAGCAGAATAACTTGGGCAAAATAGCTCAGACAGGGAGCCCCGATGTATGTTATAACTGGACTCTGGAGGCACCCCTAAACCCTGAAAGAATCCTGAAAACATCAGCATTAACCTGAAAAACTTATGCATAACTCAAGAAGGTAGATGGAACTGCCTGGTCAGCTCTTACTGCTGAGTCCCTTTGAGGTTATTCTGAGACAATGAGTGAGAGCATTGAAGGAAAAAAAGTATTATTCCCCCTAGCACCTGTAAGAAATCATACACATTTAGGGAAGGGAAGGCTTTAAACAATGACCCCACAACTTGACTCGTTCCCTATTTGTTCTACATTGCTTTATGGCTTAATTAAATGCCTTTGCAATTTGATGTATAACTTCATGATCTAGTAAGAGAGAGTATTGTATATTAGAAAAGGATGCAGGGGCTTGGGATAAGATTTGCATAACCAATTACTCAAACCAGCCATGACTGATTACTCAAATAAGCCATTATGGATCCAGGAAAAGTAAAAAGGAGCTCCCAGAGTCAGATGTCTTAGAGCCCCAGAAATTAAACAAATTTTTAGAGATAAGATTCCCACTTAAATACTTGGAAGTATTTGTGACTTTACCAGAGTGAGCACTCTCTCTACTGACACTTTTCACAATGCCACCACACCTTAATAGAACATTCAGGAGCTACTGCAGTCTTCTCTCCAAGTCATCATCTAATGGCTAACCCTTCTGTTGATTAGCCTCTCTCTACCTAGCCAGGCTGGGCCTCTGGGAGAATATAGTCCAAAAGGATACGAGCTCATGACAAAGAGAACTGTTGGTCAGTCAATAAACATTTATTAAGTACCTTCTATGTGACAGGCACTGTACTAGGTGCCAAACAAATAAGAAATGATCAGTCTTGACAAAAGAGGAATATAGCAGTTTTCAAGTACTTTGTAGTAGGATTAGACCTGATTTGTTTGGCTCCGAACCAGGAGCAATGGATAAAAAGTTGGAAAGAGGAAAATTTAAGTTTCATGTAAGGAAAAACTTCCTAATAATTAGAGCTCTACAAAAACAGAATGGGAAGTAGTAGGCTACTTCTTGGCCATCTCCTGGCTATGCTGCAGCCTTCTCCTTTCTCTTCCATCACATCTCTGGACTCTGCCCTCTGGGCTTCCTAGTTTTGATAGAGGAGGGTTTGCATTATCAATCCTGGAACCAGGCCTCCATGTCACTTCCCAACAATCTCCTCACTACACTGCACTTCATCTCTTCCCCTTTGCATCCCTGGACCCCATCCCTAGGTCCCTCAATGCTGATAGGTGAATTTTTACCTTGTCTTGCCTAGTCTTGTCAGGCCTCCACACTGGTAATAGAAACAATATCCTAATCCCTCTTGTTCTATGCAAATTAGGCTAATTTCTCCTTATCTGGTTCAAGGGACCAAATGCTGAGACTGTTGATCTCATTTCTCAAATGAATGCAAACTAGCTATAGGGGTTCTAGGGTACCCTGAGGGTTGGTAAGTGGATGACAAATGGGTAACTAAGGCAAGGGAGCTCTGCTCAGCTGAATCAACTCAAGGTGTCCTCCCTGGCTATTGTTGAATACTCTCCTACTGTGGCTAAGTAAATTTTTGTTAACTATTCAATGACCAACCAGCATGTCAATTTGTTCAAGTATTCAACCTAAACAAACTATAGGGGGCTGACCTGAGTCAGGCCAGCCCAGAACACCACCTCAGGCCACTGTGCTTTATCACTACCACCTCCTTTCCAGCCCACCTTTCTGTGTCTTCCCCCATTAGAGTATGTGAGCAACTCGGGAGCATCAACTGCTTTTGCTTCCTGTATCTGTACCTCCAACATTTAGTATGGCACCTGGCTCATATTAAGTGCTTACTTAGTAAATGTCTCTCTAACTAGCTATCTAATGGGTTTTCCCTCATTGGAGATCTTCAAGCAAAGGCCAAATCAAATCAATCAATCAATATTTATTAAGCACCTATAATAAGCCAGCAGGGCTACTAAGTGGTATAGTAGATAAATTGCTGGGAGTCAGAAAAACTAATCTGGGCTCAGACACTTGCTAGCTGTGTGACCCTGCACATCACTTAACCCTATTTGCCTCAGTTTCCTCTTCTGTAAAATGAGCTAGAGAAGGAAATGGCAAATCACTTCAGTAACTTTGCCAAGAAAACCCCACATGGAGTCACAAAGAGTCAGACCCGAATAAAACGACTGAACAACAAAATAATGAGCCAGGCACCAGGGATACAAATACAATGCATTAGACAATCTCTGATCACAAGGAGCTTACATCTAATACAAGCATATATGTAAGTATATAAAGAATAAATATAAAGGAAAAAAGTCCTTTATAACCAAGTCCCTCCCCACCACCTTTTTAGTTTTGTTACACCAAACACTCCCTGTATACTCTTAGATCCAGTGACACCAGTCTCACTGTACCTCAAACAATTCCTCCTGACAGAAATGTTCTTCCTCCTCACCTCTGCTTCCTGGCTTCCCTGACTTACTCCAAGTCCCATATAAAATCCTACCTGTTACAGGAAGCCCTTCCCGATTCCTCTTAATTCTAGTACCTTCCTTTATTGATTATTCTCTATCCTGTATGTAGTTTGCTCGCACATAATCTTTCAAACATTTTCTCCCCCCTGAGAGAAGAAATTCTCCTTCACCCTCTTTTATATCCCCAGTGCTTAGCATGGTGTCCGCCACATAGGAGGTGCTTTAATAAGCGTTTACTGAGCGATGGACTAAATGCAAAGTAAAAGTAGATTGAGAGGTCACTAAGAGTTGAAGTAATCAGGAAAGGCTTCCTATGGAAGGTAGTGCTTGAGTTCTAGGAAGGAAAGCCAATCTAGCTAATCACAGAACATGGAATGGGAAGTACCATACAATGATGCTGGAAATGATTACATTTGGGCCAGGTTGTGAAGGGCTTTCTAAGCTAAGTAGAAGTTCATACTTTATCCTAAAAGGTAACTGGAAACAATAACAATGAATAAAAGAATGACATGGATAGATTTGTACTTAAAGGAAAATCACTTTGACAGCAATATGGAAGATGGACTGAAATGGAGAGATAATTAATATAAGTGAGAGGTGAGTCAGCTCTTAACTGAGATGGCAACTATACAATTAGAGAAGGTATTAGACGCAAGAGATATTTGCTGTTGTTCAGTAATCCAATCCTGTTCAACTCTTCATGATCCTGTAAACCTGTAATTCTCAACCTTCCTAATGCCGTGACCCTTTAATACTCATATGTGGGCAGTATCTGCATGTGGGCGGACCCGCCTTGAGACAGATAGAGGAGCAGCGTCTGGGTTCCTAAGACCATCAGAAACATGTGTTTTCTGATGGCCTTAGGCGACTCCTGTGACCCCTGTGAAAGGGTCATTCGACCCCCCAAAGGGGTTGCAACCCATAGGTTGAGAACCACTGCAGTGTAAACCATTAGCACATCAACATTTTCCAAGGGGTTTTCTTGGCAAAGAATCTGGAGTAGTTTGCCATTGTCCTCTCCAGTGGATTAAAGCAAAGGTTAAGTCACACAGCTAGTCTGAGGCCACATTTGAACTCAGGTCTTGCTGACTTTAGGTCCCGTGCTCTATCCACTGACCACCCAGCTGCAAGAGATATTATAGAGATAGAAATGCCAAGATTTGACTCCTAACTGGAAATGTGGGGTGACAGTGAGTGAGGAGTTGAAGATAATACCAAGGTTATAAACCAGAGGCTGGGAGAATGATGGTGCCAACAACACAATGTGAATGAGGGGATGATTTAGGGGTAAATATGAGCTATGGTAAATTTTAGGTGTCTGGGACATACAGTTTAAAATGTCTAATAGTCATTCAATGATGTTTTGAAGTTCAGAGAAATATTCGGACTGAATATTTAGATCTGGGAATTATCAGCATAGAGATAACTAAATCATGACAGCTGATAAAGTAATCAAGAAAGAAACATAGAGAAAGAAAAGAGTAGGGGGTCTAAGATACTATCTTCTAAGATACAATACTCAAAATTAGTGGACATGATATTGGATATTGAACCAGGAAATGAGATTTAGCTAGAGTGATTTGAACAATTAGGAGGAAAACCAAGAGAGAATAGTACCACAAAAGCCCAGAAAGGATTTTGTTGTTGTTCAGTCATTTCAGTCATATTCAACTCTTTGTGACCCCATTTGGGGTTTTCTTGGCAAAGATACTGGACTGGTTTGCCATTTCCTTCTCCAGCTCATTATACTCATGATGAACTGAGGCAAATAGGGTTAAATGACTTGCCCAGGGTCATACAGTTTGTAAGGGTCTGAGACCAGATTTGAATTCAGGAAGATGAGTCTTCCTGACTTCAGGCCTAGCACTCTGTCTAGTGCACCACCTATCTGCCCCAAACAGGACAGAGTATCCAAAAGGAAAGTGATCAAGTGTCAAATGAAGTAGACAGATCTAGAAGGATAAAGTCAAAGGAAAGACTTATCTTTGACAATTAAGATATCACTAATAACATTAGACAAAGGAGTTTCAGTCAAATAATAAAGCTAGTTCACAAAGGAATAAGAGAAGTTAGGACAACAAGTGTATTTTTCTAGGAGTTTGGCTGAAAAAGATTAGAGAGATCTAGGACAATAACTTGAAGAAACACTGGGGGAAGAAATAGAGTCTTGTGAAGATAGTCATTGAGAACATGATTATGTTTGAAGAAAGTAGGAAATGAACCAGTAGATAGGGTAAGTACAGAGATTTGAGAGTGAAAAGTGATGGATGAAGACAGCAGAATGATAGGAAGCAATGTAATAAATGTTTCTCCATAAACTCTTCCTAATAGATCTAAAAAACACACCAGACCAAATCCTAATGGGTAAATCCAGAAAAAGTCACAGTGAGTCCTTTGCCTAGCTCTGCCTGGTACAGGGAGATAGTGATGAAGGTATACAAACACTGCAGGTCACAACAGGAGCACACTACCCAGGGAACACTCCAACATCCAAGGAGAGGCTGTGCACCAGAGCAAGAAAAGATCTCATACCCATGCTGAGGTACTACCAGAAGCTATTGATTTCCATGAGATAAGAAATATTAAAATAAAGTCAAAAGACTGAAAAAAAATAGAAGAAAATGTAAGGCTTCTTATAGCATAAACAACTGACCTAGAAACCAGATCAAAGAGAAAAATTAAGAATCATTGGATTAGAAGACGAATTTGCTGGAGAGTCTTTGAAACCTTTTGGGCTCAACCTGCCACATGTCTGCCTCTTATACTTGGCCTAAGGCTTCTGAAGCATTGGCACCCAAATCAGGGATGGCAGTTCCTGGTCGGGGCCTGTAATGTTAAGGGAATTTGAAGATCTTCCTCGCCTTTTACTAGACCTATGTGATCACAAGGTAGGAGGAGCTTGCTGAAAGGGCACAGCAAGAAGTATGGGAGTACCAGAGCTGAGAGCAGACAGAGCAAAAAAGAACAGCTAGCATGAGTGAGAGAGGGTCTCATTTTGCTTAAGGAGGCTTGTTTGTGGGGAGGCCTCTCTGAGGGAAGGCTTGGGATGTTTGTAATTCCTGCATTGGTGATGTGTATGGACTTTGTCTTGAAAAGAATGCTTGAGATGTCAGCGGCAATGTGTATAGATTTCTTTGTTACTATAATGGATTTGGCTTTCTGGTGTTTGAATAAATGTCTTGGTTTCGTCCTCAAGGAAGAGTCTGTTATATCTTTCCATTCAAACCTGGGAATATGCCTGCATATTATGGATATCAAATTGGTGATATAGGCCCTTGGACCCTTCCTGACTCCATCGGCAACTTGTAGGTCCCACGGCCCTGTAGACTAAGCAACTGTCACCTATGGTCAATTCTACTGACTAGTTCTAACTGAGCACCTGCCAAGTCATGCAAGGGAATATTTAAGGTGGACAGGATACTCTTTTGTAGGAAATTGTAGCTGTTACAACTTTATGGGCCAAAACCATTGAAACATCAACAGAATCTGCAAACTTGAAATGTGTACCAACCTTCTCCTCCTAGAAGTCCCCTTCTTGACCCTTCCCTCATGAGAGAAAGCATGGAGCACTGGAGAACAGAATCATTTTTATAGCAACTTTATGATCCTATCACTGAAAGCAGTAGCAGATTTTGAGGTTCATCTGCAAGAAAAAGGTTCAGCTTCCCTAAAAGACAGCTTTGACTCAGGAACCCAAGGTCAAGTAAAGGCCATGACTTATGTGAAAATTCTTACTATCTCCTCCTCTGTTTAGACTATAGGAATGCTGTTCTCTGATGGTATTACTGGTTAGAAGAAGCTAGAAAATTTATTCTGGTAGAGAATTCCTACTTATTCTGGAGACTTATAGCCACACATTCTATGAAACGTTCTTGTCTTTCCTTCCAGGGCCCTCCCTCCAGAGGAAAAACCTGTCACAGGAGAAGATTTTAAAACAATGATGACTCCAGTGGTACTGGTACTGGGAAATGCTAGAACAGCTTGAATTTGAGAATCCCTATGCTTCTGGACTCAGGGCCAAACATTATATCAAACATCCACATCAGCCCTTCCCCAGCTCTCCTCCCTCTTGAAAACATACCATAGGAGCAGAGGAAGGCTGACTCTGCAACCCTCCCATGGTGCTACTAGACAGAGATTAAGATTCCATAATTCTTTTTAGTTGAAGAGCCATTCTTCCATATTATGGTGAGCCCCATTCAGAAATAACTATGGTATTCACTAGACGACCACCTGTTCTTTACACTGAAATTCTGTGATGCTGCCATAATTCAAAAACACTGTTTAAGAAAATCTTATCTATTATTTAGAGCTAACTTCTAAGAAGAGATATAAACACCACAGTTTGCAAAACAGCCTTGCAGCTCAAATATTTTAAGTTATTATTGTGTTTTTAGGATCATTTGAGAATGCAACTCACATTTCCAACCTAAAAATTAAGCCAATAAAGTGTCTTTAAATTTGTTTTAAAATTTAATTTTATAAGCATGTATAATCTAGACCTCGTCCTACTCCCCCAACCGAACAACAAAAAATTCCTCCCTTCATGAAAAATATATTCCAGCAAAACAAATTCCCACAATGTCCATGCCATACAATTTATTTCTCTGAATTTTAAGTTCCTCACTTCTCTGGCAAAATTTGAGTAGTATGTTTCATCTTTGGTCTTCTGAACTTGTGGTTGGTTTGTCGTTGAACTGGTCAGAGATAGATTTTTTTTTAATGGTTTTTCTCCATAACCTTGTTTGCCCATAGATTGTTTTTTAATACTTTTTCTCCATAACCTTGTTTGCCCAATTCCATCTATTTTGCATTAATTCATAAATTGGGCTTCTGAAGCATTGTCAGTTTCTTCTGAAACTACCCATTTCACAATTTCTTGTAGTACAATAATAATCCATTGCATTCACATAGCATAAGTTGTTTGTCCATTACCCAAAAGGATACTGCACCTTAGTTTCCAGTCTTTAGTTACTACTAAAAAAATCTGCTATACATATGTTTGTATATACAAGTCCTTTTCCTCCATGTCTGATTTCTTTGGGGTAGAGTTCTAGTAGTAGCACAGTTGAGTTAAAGAATATGCAGTTTAGTAACTTTGGGGGCATAATTCTAAATTATTTTCCAGAATAGTTAGAGCAATTCATAATTCCATCAACAATACATTAACGTACCAGTTTTCCAATGCTCTTCTATCATCTGTCATCTCTGCCACAGGGTGGGTGTGAGGTAGAACTTCAAGGATGCTCCTGTTCATAATTCTTTGACTAATTTATCTGAGGAATGGCTCTTAGTTTTATAAATTTGAATCTTTTCCATATATGTATCTTTAATGAGACTATAAAAGAAACTTGCTACAAAGATTTTTTTCCAGGTACTTTTTTACCTTCTAATTTTAACTATATTCAATTTATTCATGCAAAAACTTTTATTTATAAAATCAAAATTGTCAGTGTTATCTTGTGTGATCCTCTCTACTGCTTTAGTTATGAACTCTTAATACAGTCATTTTTTTTGAGGGGGGGAAGGCAAGGCAATTGTGGTTAAGTGACTTGCCCAAGGTCACATGGCTAGTTAAGTATTTTAAGTGTCTGAGACCAAATCTGAACTCGGGTCCTCCTGATTCCAGGGCTGGTGTGCTCTATTCACTGCACCACCTAGCCGCCCCAGTAAAGTAATTTTTAAGATTAAAAAATTATCATTGAACCATCTGAACACTCTGATCAAAAAAAACATAGACGTATTTCAAGACACACACACAGTTGGGTACAGAAATATACTTCATTCAACAGTGAACTAGGACTTCATCTTGGACTTTTATAAACTGTCTCCTTTTTTTCTTCTTCACCTCATATTGTTAAAGTTGCATGAATGTGGAAAATACTTTTCTGGGACGTTTTAAACTTGGGAACTCTGATCAAAACAATGACCAACAACAATTCCCAAAGATTTAGAATAAATTATACCACAAACCTAATGACAAATGATAACACACATTTGGTTTAGTAATGCCAACAAGAAAATTTGTTTTGCTCGACTCCACGTTTGTAGTAGGGGTTTTGTTTCCGTTTTTCTTGTTTTCTCATAGGAGTGAAGAGGAGAAAAGACTGACCTTTACTTGAAAATAAAGTAAACTTTAATTTTTAAAAAGCGGGGGGGGGGGGGGGTAGATACAGTTGTGACCTGATGGAAAAGATAAGAAGGTACAGGATCAAGGGCACCTGAAGATAGATTACCTTTTCAAGGAGTAGGGCCACTGCATTATCAGAAACTGAGAAAAAAGAAGAGAGAATGGGGGGAGGGTGGCAGTATCAAAAAGTATAGAGAAGCAGTGTGGAGAGAGATCACTTCTAATGGTCTCAATTTTCTAAGTAAGAGATGAGATCCTCAGGTGAGAATAGGGGTGAGAGAGGAGTAAAAGGTTTGGGAATTGATGAGAATTTTTGGAATAGCTTTTGTGGGGGTAATATATGGAAAAAATTATTGAAAGATAAAATGATAGTCTTGTTTCAATGAGGGCCTAAATAAAATTGAATTTATAATTTACCCAGTTGATGGTAGCAAGCTAAATGACCACTGGTTGCATATGTTGTAATAGGGATTCTTTTATGGATTGGATGGGGCTTTGAAGTCCCCTTTAACTCTGAAATTCTGTGATTCATATGGCAAAGCTTACTACCCTGGTAAAAACCGGCAGAATTCATCTTCTACAGTCATAGACTTCTACAACCCAGGGTCTCTTTCATGTCATGAAACTGACCTGAAGTAGGATTTTAGAAGAGTTAATAGACAGTAACACAGGCAAAAGACTTAAGTATCATTAGAAGACAACTAAGAAAACTGCAAGTGAATTTAATTCCCATTTATTTTTTAATTAAGGTTTTTTTGATGTAATTTGTGTTTTTACATCACCATAGTTTCCCCTAATACATCTCCCCCTACTTTTCCCAGGTCATATTCCCAAATAACAAGTAGCATTTTTCTAAAGACAAAGAAAGAAAAAGAAGTCAAAATCCTCATTTGAAAAATTCTGAAGACACCTACCCTGTAAAAGTACTTGTGTACCTGCCCAACTCTAGAAAGGAGTAGGGTAGAATTGTCTTCTCATTATCTTTTCTTTCAAGTCATACTTGTTCTTTATAATTTTGCAACATACACTTTTTGAAGGGAGTTCTTCCCACTTACGTTGTTGTAATCATCGTAAATATTGTTTCCTTGGCTCTGCTTACTTTGCCCTGTATCAATTCATGTAGATCTTTTAGTTATATATAGATTTAGTTCGTGTAGATTTTTATTCATCAACTTTACCATTACGTACACCATAGTATTATTTAACTACATTCATGAGCAATTTGTGTAATCATTCTCCAATTGATAAGTACCTACTTTTGTTCCCAATTTTTTGCTATCACAAAAAGTGACGCTATAATATTTGGATACACATGGAGACTCTTTTCTTATCAATGTCCTCCTTAGATATCTAGTAATGGAATCTCTAGGTCAGGGCATGAAAATTTTAGTTACTTTATTAGCATCGTTTCAAACTGCTTTTCCAAAACTATTACACTGATTCACACTCCATCAACAATGTACTAGTGTGCCTATCTTCCCACAACCCCTCCAAAATTAACTATTTTTTATCTTGCCAATTTGCAGGGTGAAAGATGAAACCTCAAGGATTTTTTTTTAATTTTTCACTTCTCTTATTAATAATGATTTGGGACATTCTCTCATTGGGTAATAGTTCATAATATTTAACAGTTCATTCATTTCCTTTGACCATTTATCTATTTGGAAATGACTTTTTGGAAATGAATTTTTATAGCATGATCTTTAATATTAAGGTCTACTTAAACTGTATTATTGAATATGACATAAGGTATTCGTCTAAGCCTAATTACTTCCAGGCTACTTTGTAGTTTTCCTAGCAGTTTTTATCAAATACGGAGTTCTTTCCTAAATAATTAGTATTTTCTGGTTTATCAAACACTGGATTATTGAGTTCCATTTTTTCTGATTCTACCTTGTCACTGATCTATTTTTTTTTAACCAAAAGCAGATGGCTTTGGTAACTGCTCCTTTAACATAATTTGAGGTCTGGAAGTGCTATTTCTATTTCCCCTTTAACCCTACCTCTTTTCATTGTTTCCTTTGATATTATAGATACTTTTCCAATTTTGTTAACATTTTGTTGAGGTCTATAAAGTATCCCCTTGGTAATATCATTGGTATAGTATGAAAAAACAAATTAACTTTGGTAGCCATTTTTATTACATTGCCACAGCTCAGTTATGAACACCAAATATTTCTCAAGCTATATAAATTGGGGGTTTTTTGAAGGAGCATTTTGTAAAGGAGTGTGTGTGTGTGTGTGTGTGTGTGTGTGTGTGTGTGTATGAAATTATGGATTTCTATAAGTACTCAAGTTTTTTGTGTGCTTTAATAGATTTATTTCCCGATACCTTACACATTTTGTAGTTATTTGGAATTAGATTGCCCTCTTATTTATTCTTGACTCTTGTAATTAATTACATAGAAATGTTGCTTTTGATGGATTTTGTAGCCTACAACTTTGCTGAAATTGTCTGAATCAGTATCTTAATTCTTTATATTTCTAAGTAAATCAGCATACCAGCAAACTGGGATAGTTTAATCTGTTTACATATTTTTATTCCTTTCCTTTCTTTGTCATATTGCTGCATTTCCACAAAACTAAAAAAAAATGGTTGGAAGAGTGGACATCTTTGACTAACTCCCCTATTCATTGACAAAGGTATTAACATGTCCCTGTTTTACATTCTTGCCTTTAGTTTTAAGTATTTTTATGCTACTAAAAAAAAGATCTTCCTAAAGCCTATAATTTTTGGAGTTCTTAATGAGTATTGTACTTTGTCCAAATTTGGGGGGTTTTTTTGGTTTGTTTTTTTTTTCCTGTACCTATTGAGATAATCATGTGTTTGGGGATGTTTTTGTTTCTTAATATAATTATGTTGTTTTCCTAACATTGAATAATCCTTGCATCTTTGATATAAATCCAACTTGATCATAATGAATGATTTCTTGTATAAATTGTTACAATGTTTCACTAGCAGGATGTTCTTTTAAATTTTTAAATTGATCTTCTTTATTGATGTACCTATAATTCTCCCGTACTTCATCTTTAAGTATAATTACTATATTTGTCTCATAAAAGGGATGTAGTAGGGTGCTTTCTTTCCCAATTTTTGAGAATGTTACATTGGTACTGATTTTTTTTTTCAAGTTTAATAGAATTTTCCCATGAATACATCAGGACCAGAACTTCCCTCCCCATCCTCCTTTGGTAGTGCTTTTAAACCAGTTCCATTTCCTTTTCTAAAATTGGGGTTTTTTAAAGCTATTTGTTTGTTAGTTTGGGTACTTTGTATTTTGAAAGCATTCCCTTACTTCTTTTATGTTGTCAGTTTAGTTACACTATAACTGTATACATCAGATTCTAAATATTTTTTAAAATTTCTTCTGGCTTTTTTATTTCACTTTGCTCATTTGCCGGTTTTGTTGATTTGATATTCTGCCATCTTTTTGATCAGAGTGGCTAAAGGTTTATCTATTTTTACTCTTTTCAAAGAACGGGTGGGGTTTTTTTTTCATTTCCATTAGTTTTAGGGGTTTTCAGTTTCTTACTTTCAGTATCTCCTCTTTTGTGTTTGCTTTCTAACTTTTTAAGTATATATTCAGTTCATTAATCTTATCTGTTTTGTTAGTGGATATATGTAGTTATAATTTTAAGCTGCATTCCGGAATTTTGCTATGTTGCTCCATCATATTTCCGTTTACATATTTTGTCCTTTGACCTATTCATTTAGAATTTCATTGTGAAGTCTCCATTTTGTCCTGTGTCTTTTGTTGTGCTCTCTAAACCAATTAGTGTTTTCACTGCAACATGTTCTGTAAAGGATGAGTTTACTTCTTCTTTTTATATTTGCAATTATCTCTGAACCCTAAAACAAGATCAGTTTTTCTAGCCTCCATGTGGTATTGAGAAATACTTACATTCTTTATCAATCCCGTTTAGAAGTTGTCATAAATCTTTGAGCTCTAGTTTCTCCAGAAATTTATTTAGTTTTTATATTTACCATCTGTTGGATTTAGCCAAAACAGAAAGGATACTGAAATCTCAGGCCACTGCTGTATTACTGTCCATGTCTTCTTTTGATCCAATTTTTTCTTTAATTCAGATACTAAGATACTTGTAGTATGTAAGTTTAATACTGCTATTCATTTATTGTCTATGGGTTCTTTCAACATAACGTAGTTTCTTTGATTTTCCTATTTTGCTTGTCTGATAGCATGACTAAAACTACTGCTTTTTTTTAATTCACCTAATTTTTAAAAAATCCCAACTCCTTATCTTTATTGTTTGGGGTTTTTTTTTATGTTTCTTGTAAGCAACAGATGGTACAGTTTTGTTTTCTTATCCAATCTATCACTTTAAAAAAAATTGGATTATTTAATCTGTACACATTTAGTTGTTAGGCTTACATTTCCCATTTGTCTCCAAAATTGTTTTTTTCCAAATTTGGATTCCTCCCTCAACCTACTTGTCAAACACAGTAAAATACATGTAAATACTTTAGTTTAATTTACTTTATGGCAACCTCATTCCCACCAGCTTTTTTCCTCTCACCCTTAAGACTCATCTTACTTTGTTAGACTCTTAACTTTGTTATCTCATTCTCTAGATTTGGAATTTTGCTTAAGTTCCTTTTTCTTTTTTATCTAGTTACTTATCTTTTTTTCTGGTTAAGTCAATTAAAATGCCTTTCTCTCCCCTCCAATTTTTAAGTTTTTAAAATTTTTGAATACCTTTTTCTAAAAACAACTTCTTTTCCTCTCTTAATCATCTTCTTTTCATGTCTGTTTCAGACTGGTATTCCTACATTTATGGCCTTCTTAATCCTTCTTTAGTCTCTCTATTCTTCAAGGAATTCCTATTTTGGGTTCCTTCTTCTAAACCAGTGGTTCTCAACCTTCCTAATGCCGTGACCCTCATGTTGTGGTGACCCCCAACCATAAAAAATTATTCATAACTGTAATTTTGCTACTGTTATGAATTGTAATGTAAATATCTGATATGCAGGATGTATTTAAATTGAACATAACCCACAGGTTGAGAACCACTGTCCTAAACAGTTTCTGTGTTATTGCCTCATAGACCTTACTTCTCATCCCTTTTCTGTTTTGCCCCCTCTTAGAAACATCAACTCCTTCAGGTGACAGAAAGTTCTCTATGTCCCTGTCTGTGCAGTTCATCTTTAATCTTTGCCTTCCCCATAGTCACATTTTTCCCATTTGCTTTGAATTCTCCCTCATATGTCCATGACTTCTTATTCTTCTGGGTGTCGGCTGCTCCTAGAGCTCTGATTCTTCTCCTGGGGCAGGATGAGTGGTCCTTAAGCACCAGATTACTGAACATTACACCCACTCTAAGGTCCTAGTTTCTGTTCATCTCTTTTTCCCATGGGGGCATTCAGCAGTGGCAGCTTATAGCTTTCTTTTTCCCTATTCAATCCTTCCTATTACCTCTTCGCCCATTCTTGCAGAGGCTCTCTTCTTCCAGAGACAATAGCAGTCATTTGCCCTTCACTGTTGGTCTAGTTTTAATTTTTCCTTTTAACACTGTACTCATTTCTTTTAACTCCGAGCTTGTAAGTTGCCCTACCTTAAATTCAACAAATACTTAAAACCTATATGGAGAAGTCAGTAAGGCTTTATAGATAATACACTACTCAGAAAAGACAATCTTCGATGTCCCTGAGCTTTGAAAACATCGTGACTCCTACTAATTTCTTGAACTAGATGAAATATGCTCAAGAAATATGACAAACTTTTACTTGATTAAAAATTTGTCTACTGTTGTAGGGTCATGTAGCAAGCATAGCAAAGACGGATCATGCCACAAAACACCCATACTCTCTGGCCTGCCTTTAACCTAATATACAGTACACCCTTCATCACTAAGCAACTACCAAAGATAATTCGTAAATCATTATTAGATGCCCAATTTCGCATAGCACCTAGTGGATAATTTTCAGTAGGGCTATTCTGCTCTACCTATGCACAAAATACAAGACAAAATTTTTCCCGTTTGCGCTTCTCAAGCAGAACCACAAAAGTTTGCGCAGACAATTCTATCGGTTGAAATTGAATGTTTTCTTTTGGATATTCACAGCATTCTTCCTCCTCAGCTTTTCGTCCAAATTTCGGTGAAGCAAAAGAGAGACCTGGGTGCAAGTCAGACCATAATCAGACTCGGAGATTTAGGAAACTATCTGGGAAAAATAAAGACCAGGCTCAGCCTCTCCCTTTGCGCGCCAGTGGCCCCCGCACCACAAAAAACACCTTCGACTCCTAGTTATAACGTAATCAGGAAACGCCGAGACAAGTTTTACCAACGAGACGTCGTCCGTTCCTTTTACGGAGAGAAGCCAACGCATGCCCATGGAATCGCCATATTTACTACGGGCGGAAGAGATTTTTCGAGGCTTATTTCTTTGGCCAAAATGATATGCTTATATGATACGTTTTGAGTCAACTTTTGTCCATTCTGAGTCTCCTCAGACGGACTATAGGCGAATTTACCACTTAACATGTCCTCTTCCGCCTAGCTCGAGGAGCCATAAAATAAGACTGAAGCCCCGCCCCCAAGACCGAAGGTCGGGGGTCAGAGGCCCGGCTCCGTAGCCAAGATGGTGGCTGAGGAGAACCTTCGCGTGGTTCGCAGTGGAGGCAGCAAGTTGAACTTCCGGAGAGCGGTGTTTTCGGCCGATTCCAAGTAAGGATTCCACGGGGGATGGGAGCAACGGGGAGCGGTCACTAGCCGAGCTCTCTTTCGAGTGCTGCGCTGGAGATGCCCGCCGGGAGATTGGGGGCGAGGGAAAGCAGAAGGGACAGTGATCCGTGGATGTGCCCACACAAGTCGCGCGATCGAGGTGGGAATGCGGGGGGGTCCCGGGGCGATGGGATAGATCGGGAGTGATCTCAATACTTCCAGGGCCTGCTCCTAGAGTGGGCAGAACCGGGATGTTCCGAGCGCACCGTGCCTGATTCGTGAAGCATACCCGCTTACACATGCACGTACGCCGTGACACGTGTGAACACACAACTGCACATCTACACTCATGCTCTCTCAGTGACGAAGCCCCCACGCGTGATTTCGTAGCTCTTTATCCTCCTCTTAGAACCACTCCAATAATGCTTTTGACTGTAGGGATATTTGTCTTTTCCCCCACGAGGATGCACAGTGTTTCGATGGCTTGGGTGCTAACCTGGAGTTTAGTGCCTGGAGAAACGTCCGAGTTTGACGGCTTTCTCTGATGCCTTCTTCTCTTCTTCCTCTGTACTACAAAATTAGGTGATCTCTTCAGTTCCCATAAATTTAATTATCTCTATGATGATTCTCAGATCTACCTATCCAGCCATAACCTCTCAACTGACCTCCAGTCTCCGATCTCCAGTTATCTTTCAGACACCTCAAAGCAGATGTCCAGTAGACATTTAAAATCAGTATGTCCGAAACAAAACTCATTATCTTTTCCCCAGATTGCTGCTGGCACCACCAAATTTCCAGTCCCTAGGTTCACAACTTAGGAGTCATCCTGGATTCCTCACTGCTTCTCATCCCCCCATATCCAGTGTGTTGCCAAGACTTGTCAATTTCGCCTTTACAATGTCTCCCCTTTTCTCCTCTGACACTGTCACTACCC
This sequence comes from Pseudochirops cupreus, assembly GCA_028627135.1. Classification (NCBI taxonomy): domain Eukaryota; kingdom Metazoa; phylum Chordata; class Mammalia; order Diprotodontia; family Pseudocheiridae; genus Pseudochirops; species Pseudochirops cupreus. Next base: position 282,469,945 of record CM053582.1, on the reverse strand, counting down.
TGGAGTGGGCCTTTTTCACCTCACATTTAAATTCTTGTAATAGCCGGGTGGTGGATCTGCTTACATCAAGTCTCTCCCCTATCTAGTCCATCCTCCATTCAGCTACCAAAATTATTTTCCTAAGTCACAGGTCTCTCCTTATCACCCTCTTCAGTAAACTCCAGTGGCTCCTAATTACCTCCAGGATCAAATACAGAATCCTCTGTTGGACATTCAAAGCCCTTCATAACTAACACACCCCATTTTTGCTCAACCTTTCTAGTTTTCATATATCTTACTCCGTTACATGCTTTTCAATCCAGTGGCTGTTCCATGAACAGCGCACTCCCATCCCTTGACTCTAGGCATTATTTCTGGGCTGTCCCCCCTATGCCTATAAAGCTCTCCTTCCTCTTCTTTGCCTCCTGGCTTCCCTCAAGTCTACCTAAAATTGAATGTTCGACAGGAAGGCCTTCCCAACCTCCCTTAATTCTAGTGCCCTCCTCTTTAAATTATTTCCTATTTATCCTGGTTATAATATGTTTGTACATAATTTTTGCTTGTGAGCTCTGTGAGGTTTGGGACTATCATTTGCCTCTTTTTTAATCCAGAGCACTTGCACTGTGCCTAGCACATAGTAGGTGCTTAATAAATGCTTTGTTCACTGACTTTAGCATGTTAAAAACTCTTCGTTACTGTCTTTAAAAAAAAAACCATTGCTATCTTTTTTTTACATTCCATCATTTCCAGATATGTTCTTTCTTCTTCCCTACCCAGCAAACCATCCCTGATAACAACAACAGAAATTCTTAAAGAGAGAAACTACCTAACGCATCAAGTGACTCTGACAGCATATGCAACATTCTGTACCCATAGTTCCCCACTTCTGCAAATGAGGGAGAAAAATCCATTTTCTCATTTCTTTGTGGTCACGCTTGCTCGTTATAATTGCATGCCATTAAGTTTCATTTTATTCTTCCATTTACATTACTGTAGTTGTATATGCATACACACATATAATGTTCCTATATTTGCTTAATTTATTCTGAATTTTTCTTATTTATTTCTCATAGCACAGGAAATATTCCATTACTCTCTGGTACTACAGTCTGTCTAGCCTAGCCATTTCCCCAGTCAGTGAGAAGCTATTCTGTTTCTAGTTCATTACAACAGCAACAGCAAAATGCACCTGTGTATAATTTGAAGCCTTTATACATTGACCTCCATGGATATACAGCTAGCATTAGAATCTCTGTGTTTTCTTAACGTAATTCTAAATTGCTTTCAAGAATAATTGACATTTTTACCAACAGTATATCATTGTGCCATTCTTTTCACAATTACTCTAAAATTAACTTCTCGTCTTTTATCATCTTTGCAGATTTGCTGAGTGACATAAAACCACAAAGTTGTTTTGGTTTGCATTTTTCTCTTCGATTATTTGTAGAGTATTTTTCAGTAGTTTGCATTTCTTTAAGAACTGTTCACTCATAATCCATTGACCGCTTATCCAGGAAGAAATAGCTTTTGTTCTTATGTATTCTTTATATTTTACACGTGACTGACTCATCTCTTTCTCTAATGAGACATGCCCTTAATTCTCCATCTCATGTAGATGGTATTATAATAGTTGTTGAATTAATTATTGAGTCTCCAAGCCATAGGACTTCCTTGTGGATAAAACCATTTTCTCAAATAGTCTTTCTGGTACTTAGAATAATAAAATGTTTTAACCAATCTCCTGGACCAACTCCCTCATTTTACATATGTAACAGGTTTCTAGGGGGATAAATGATTTGCCCATAGTTACATATGAAGCTAATGGTAAAGGTAAAATTGTAACTCAGCCCTCTTGATTTTTGGTACACCACTCTTTCTACGCCTTGCTCCCACTCATTCTTTCCCACTAGAGAAGGTCAGAGACACTCGTTTCTTTGACCTTAAAGGCATCTTTGGATCACATTTTGCTTCTGTCATTCAGGAGCTCTATGGTCCTGCGCAAGTCATATCTTTGAGCTTCAGTTTAATCCTCTTAAAAATGGGGGCACTTACACTGACTTCACAGGAGTGTTGTGAGGATCTAAATCCATGAAGTGTTTTGCAAACCTTACCATTAATATGTGAATGTCAGTATTTATAGCAAAATTCTGATATAGAATACACATTGTGTATTGTGAAAGTGATGGCTAGGAGAGTAGATGACATACGAAAATATGGCAGTGTGAGTTTAAGTTTTTAGGATAATAGAGAGTAGTGAACGTTAGTAAATAATTCTTAAACTCTGTCTTATTCCTGAGATGAGAATAATGGCTTGCTTTTGTTCTTCCAATCTCACCCTTTTCAGACCCAGTAGTGATATCATTGACATGTATAAGATAAGAGGATTGTATATCCAAAGCTTACAGAGATTTCAAAGACCATCTAGTCCAACCACCTCATTTTACTGATGAAGGAAAATCAGAGGCGGGATTTGAATTCAGATGCTCTGACTAGAGTCTTACTGTGCCATTATTTCTAAGTAGCCATATTATAACTCAATACAATAATTACTTTGATGGCTTAGCTAGTCTAACATGGCATATCATTATGGCCCATGGTACCTGAGTTGGAATCAGAGGGCCTGCATTAGCTCTGCTGTTTATTACTCAGGTGACTGAACAAGTCATTCCACTTCCGTTAGACTGTGAGCTCCTTGAGAGCAGGGACCATCTTTTATCTTTGTACTCCCAGAGTTTAGCACAGTGCCTGGCACATAGTAGGTGCTTAATAATGTTTGTTGACAGGCTCACTGACATAACATCTTTGGGGCTTTAATATCCTGAAATGTCTGTGAAATGAGGTTGGGCTAGATTGGACAAGACTCCTTCCAATCCTAAATCCTATGATACCTCCATTTCTTCTTATTTTGTGTGATTATTGCTTGTAATTTTTTTTATAAATCTTATGAAGGATCTACCTAACATAGTAGGAATTTTACTCTTCTCTTTACTCTCTTAAAGCTCTTGGCAATATTAATACTCACATTGATGAATGAATCAAGAAAATGTTAAATTGTATTCAGAACTTGTTTTGGATAAGTCAGGAAGTATGTAACAGTTACTTTTAAGTTTTATCATTAAGATTTACTTATCCCAGATACTTTATTCCTCAGCCCTGCTGGAAAATGAGGTATTACTACTTCTGCTTTTCTTTCTTTTCAAAAGTAATGGTGGTGTCTGACCTAAAAGATCATAATAGCTGAAGCCGCAAACCGAAAGGCAATGTGTGTAGGTAGCGATTTCTCTTAATTAGATAATTTTTTAGTACCAAGGACACCCATATGACTAAATGTGAATTGCATACAGATTTAAAGTAAGCAGCTATATCTACTATTTTGTTTCTAGGGTAAAAAGATATTAAATATTAGTTACCACTTATACCACATAATATTATTTGAGCTTCAACGTGGGACTAAGCACTAACGTGACACTCTGAAAATTTCATTAGGACATGTATTTTTCAGTGCTGTCCCCCATATTGAAAATAACATCAGTGGGACACTGCTTTGTTCCATTTTTCCAATGCTGGCCATGGATTTGCATTGATCCATTTATTCACACAGTGACATGACCATGACTCACTTCTGCTTTAGTAATGGAACAAGAGGCAATAGAAAGAACACTAGTGTTGGAATTCAGATCTCGTTTCTGCCATTATTACCTATGTGTCATTAGGCAGGTATTATTTTAGTAGGGCCTAAGAAAACTTAGTAAAAATAAAAGTAGTAAAATAAAAACATTTGTGAAATGACTTCCCTCCTACTTATGAAATTCTTTGACCATCTGTCATCGATAGGCTGTTCTAATAAAAGAACTCTAAGTCACAGATAGCATTTTAGTTTGAACAAATTTTGTTGACCAGACATTTATTTAATACCTACTGTGTGTAAAAACACTTTCATAGTATGCTATCCCACTAAATTATTTTCATTATATAAAAACCATAATAATGACAGAGGGCAAAGTTTGTTGCATATCCTCATTTTTATACAGAAATGCTTTTGGTCATCTGTATGGTTCACGAGACTGCCCTACGTATCTCTTTTCTTCTATTTAATGTGTCTTTTATTTCTAGGTACCTTTTCTGTGTCTCTGGTGATTTTGTGAAAGTATATAGCACAGCTACAGAAGGATGTGTGTATGTACTACAAGGGCACAGCAATTTGGTGACTGGGATCCAGCTCAATCCTCACAACCATCTGCAGGTTACCTGATTATTTATAATAAAGTATTTTAGCATTTGCCTCTCTAATTTTACCAGAAAATTGGAGTTGGAGCTATTTGGAAACTTTGGAAATCTTCTGCTAGGAATACATCCAAGTTCATTCAGTCCACTTGAAAGTGAGGCAACATACCACCCTTTCAACAGTCTAAATTAGCTTAAGATACTTTCTTTGGTTGGAAGTAATTTTATAAACTTTCTCTACTACTAACTAGATCCTGGAGGCCATAGGTTCCCCACTTCTGTACTAGAGTCACTCAGACATAGAGTAAAACAACTTTCCTAGTCCCTTTAGAAATGAACAATTTGCTGATAATATAAACACCCATTATCAAGTTAAACTTCAAGCTTTAGTAGACAGGACAGCCAGTTAATTTCAGTTCTCCAAGATTTCCCAAACTCAGATGGCTTAAAACTGATAAAACTACCCAGTATAGACAAGGGTGGTTAAGATTGTCCACTTTTCAAAGACATAAAATAAGTCTTAGTTCTTAAGAGGTAAATAAGGAAAAGTTTTATTATCTATAAAGAGCTTTTTAAAAATAATTTGATTTTTTTATTGTATTCTGTTTTCTAATCAGTTATATTGCTTTTCACACTTTCAGCTATATTCCTGTTCTCTTGATGGCACAATTAAACTCTGGGACTTCATAGATGGCATTCTGATAAAGGTATGTGGATTGGCCTTCTGTCTCCCAACATGCAATAGCATGAGCTAATAAAATTAGAGGTCTAGGTCTATTTTAAGTTGTCCATAGAGCATATTCTCCAAGGCCGGAAAGATAAAGAAGGCAAGAATGACTAAGGAGGATAATCTATGGGAGCAAAGTTTTTTCTTTACAATTATTTGTATTGAAAGGAAGGAAAGACACAAGCATTAAGTACCTACTGTGTGCGTGACATTGGGTGAAGTGCTTTACAATTATCTCATGAGGCAGGCAGGTGAAGTGACTTGCCCAGAGTGACAAAACTAGTAAGTATCTAAGGCCATATTTAAACTTAAGTACCTACTGTGTGCGTGACATTGGGTGAAGTGCTTTACAATTATCTCATGAGGCAGGCAGGCCAAGTGACTTGCCCAGAGTAACAAAACTAGTAAGTATCTAAGGCCATATTTAAACTTAAGTACCTACTGTGTGCGTGACATTGGGTGAAGTGCTTTACAATTATCTCATGAGGCAGACAGGTGAAGTGACTTGCCCAGAGTGACAAAACTAGTAAGTATCTAAGGCCATATTCTCAAGTCTTCCTGACTCCCATTTGCGATGTAGCTGTAGAAATTTGGTAATCTAGTTATCAGAGTTTCCTTTTGTTTTGGGGGGATAAGAATCATTTTTAAAATTCCCATTGCAATTTAGAGCTTTTTATTCTGCCCCTAAAATTATCCCGTCGTACAAATGCTGGCACAGTTAACACAGCATTGTGCACAATGACTGTTAATGTGCATACAGAAAGAAAAAAAGAGAAGTGCCTTCTAAGCACTTATTCAGTATTTTTGTAATTGAATATTGATGAAACTATTTGTGTCTGTAGGATAAAAGGGCGGTTGTTTACAAATGACTTTATTCTACCACAAGTGCTAAGAAGCCTAGACCAAGCATAATCTCTCCTTTTTAAAGCAGACTTTGCAGAAGAAATCATGTAGCTGAATCTTAAAAGAAAGTAGAGTTAAGAATTTCCAAATTCATTTTTTTCTACTAGGTATTGGTAGTTGGGGAAATTTAAAGTTTGCAGAAATTGTTTTCTAACTGAATTATGGAATATATACCATTATGTATGTTACATTTAATAACAAGCAAAGATATTTTCTTGGCTTACCAACTCATGGTAGCAGTTGATTATTTTAATTTTAGATTTTACAATATCCTTATGTGATTTTTATCTTTCAGACTTTCGTGGTTGGGTGTAAACTCTTTGCCTTCTTTGCTCCTGTCCATCTTGAGGACTCGTTATTTATTATAATAAATAAAGAAATACCAGGTACATTTTAGTAACTTTTCCTGTGTAGTATTGAGTATAACATCTTATTTTCAGATTCCAGGTTCTCTCTAATGTATAATTTGGGGCTCAGACAGATTTCTGGTTGTAATTACTGACTTAATGTCTATATGAACTCAACAGATTTTGTAATTGGAGTTTAATTTTATATGTTATCACATTTTGGGGTTTATTTTAACTTACACATACTGTAGGAATGATGTAACATAACATCCCAACAAACTTGAATCCGCATTGCAGTAAAGGAATGGTTGTAACTAACAAGCACAGATTATTTTTTCATGCTGACTTATACTATGTTCTTGTAACTAAGACATGTTCTTTTTGAATGTCTGTTTTTCATTCGACATTCTTGACCATTACCATTATGCCAGAGATGCTGGACAGTCTGTTTGCTGAAAGTATAGGAAATAAGGAGAGTTAAGGTATTACTGCTACCTATATATTTATCAGAATTGAAGTTGTTTTAAAAGAAATACTGCTGGATATTTGTTGTTAGCAGTTTTATAACAATTTATTTTCATCGTTGTAACATTGGACTCTTTAACACTTCAGTTCCTGATATGTTATAAGAGAATGTCACTTATTGTCACTTAAGAAAGTGAGCTAGACCAGTTACTCTTATAAGAGATCTATATGAAAGTGACAAAATTTTTAGAGTTCCAAGGGGAGAGGATTCATTTATAAGAAAGGTGCCAAATCCTTGGGAAAAAAAATCACAGTATTATTACCAAAGTAAAGGTTATTGGAAGGCATTAATAACTACAACCTCTGTGGTTACTTTCTTATCTTTGAGGATATCTTGCTTGTGCTTGGAGGGTATCCTTGATGAAAATGAGAAGGGAATAGGCAGAATTTAACAAGTAATTGTGTACAAAAGACCAAATCTTTTGTTGACAAAGGTATAACGAATTCAAGAAAACATTGATTTGGCATTGCAAAATACAGACTTACAAGCTCTTTCCATACATCTGTTAAGATTATTTAAGATTCACTGATAAATTCGTTGACCCAAATAACTTTGTTTTTTGATTCCCTGACTAGCAATATCCAATAAAAAAGCAGAGAGAAAGATTTATGTTTACTTTTTATTGTTCATGAAAGATGTCCTAAGGCTATCAAAATAGAACAGAACCACCACCTGGCCCTCCGTCTTATTTTCTTTATCGATGACCCTTGAAGACACTAGGATTCTAAGGGGACCACTTTCTCCTACTCTTAGCATGTACACAGTTCATCATTACACAGTCCCTTCTGTTTTACCAAATGTTTGTGCCTTTCTATATTTCTTGTCTCCTGCATTTCTGTTTCGAAGCATCTACTTAATTCTAGCTTTTTCATCTAGAATGCTTGGAAATTTTTTATTTCTTTAAGGTCCATTTTTTTCCCCTATTGAATTTGAGTTTGGCTGGACAAGCTATTCTTAGTTTTAAACTTTAATCATTTGGAATATTGTATTCAAGTCTTTTGTTTTTAGAGGCAACTATCAAGTCTTGGGTTATCTTCACTTTGGCTTCTTTATAAAACTTGAATTTTTTCTTCGTTTTTGGCTGCTTGTAGCATTTTTAACTTGGAAGCTCTGAATTTTGGTTATGATGTTCCTGGGAGTTTTCATTTGGGAGTTTCTTTCAGGAGCTGACTGATCTTTTTTATTTTCACTTTGTCCTTGGTTCTGAGAGATCTGGGCAGTTTTCATTTAAGATTGTTTGAAATCTGATATTGATGCATTTTTTTGGTTATGGTTTTCAGGTGGTGTGATGATTCTTAAATTATCTCCCCTTTTTCTGTTTTCCACCTCAGTTGTTTTGCATAATATACTTCAGATTTTCTTTTTCTTAAGGTTTTTTGTTTGTTTTGACATTTTTTGTCTCATGGAGTCATCATTTTCTGTTTGGCCTGTAATACTTTTCATGAAGTTTAATTTTTGGGTAAAGTTTCCTACCATCTTTTCTAAGATGTTGTTCTCCTTACTATTCTTCATACCCTAGGTATTCCATTATTTATCTCTTATTTTATTTCTTCTGGGAATTCTTCTTATCCTTGAGACCAGATATTCTTTTCTTTTCTGAAACTGTTCTTGGACTTGTTTTGGAATTGCTCTCTTTTTCTGGCTTTTACCATGGTTTTCTTAGTTTCCAGATTGGGGACTTGTACTTGGGCCAAAAGCTGCTCCCATATTCCTGTGTGGTTTGGTTGGGCCCTGCTTGATGGAGAGTGTGATCATTTAAGATGAGGCACCACCTTTTGGAAGAATTATCTGGTTTTGTGTCTTGCTGTAATTTAATCCCAGGCTTCTTGGATGCTGAACACTGGGCCAGTCCTATCTCCTGCTGTATATGGGGCAGCTGGATCTCCTCATGCTTGCCACTAGTCTAACTCTGTCTCTTGCTGTGAGACTAACCTATTTGGCACTTTACTTTTCATCTAACCTAGCTTATCTCCACAAGTCCTCAGGATTTTTTCAGTCTTTTTGTGCAATCCCAGATTGTATTAAAGAGGTTGTAGATGCTTCTCTTTGGTATTCTTCATTATTATTCCTTCTGGTACATTTTTGGAGCTTTTCAGCAGTGGTTGTGGGGAATCTAAACACCTGTAAATCCTAATGGACTGCCATCTTTCCATAGTTCCCTAAGGTTTCTCTTAATGCTGATTTCATGTTTGCATAATATTTCGTATTTGGTGAAAGGTGAAGGAGATTCCAGCATGTTATAATAGAAAGTCTGCTTATTTCCCTTAGTCCCCAGGACCACCATACACCTAATCACGTTATTGCAAATATTATTCCATTTTCAAACATAGGATTTTAGAGTTAGAAGAGACTTCAGAGAGCATGTCATCCAACTCACTAATGTACAGTTGAAGAACTCAAGCCTAGAGGTTTAAATGATTTGTCCAAAGTCATACAGACATTAAGTATCATTGTCTTAATAAGTAGTGTTACTTGTTTTGGTAGTGCCTTCTGATTCCAGTTCAATTCTTTTCTGTTATGCCAAAGTGCATTTTAGGGTTTAGAAAAATTATTAGAGTAAAAGAGGTTATCCAGTAAGGAGAACCTAATTTTTTATTTTTTATATATGAGTCAGCATCACAAAAGTAGGGTCATAGTGATCATAGGTTTAGAAATGGAAGGCATTGGGGCAGCTAGGTGGCACAGTAAATAGAGCACCAGTCCTGGAGTCAAGAGGACCTGAGTTCAAATCTGGCCTCAGATGCTTAACACTTACTAGCTTTATGACCTTTAACAAGTCACTTAACCCCAATTGCCCTGCGTTCCCCCCTCCAAAAAGACAAAAAAAAGAAAGAAAGAAATGGAAGGCATCTGAGATGTCATATAACCCAACCCCTTCATTTTATAAGTGAGGAAACTAAGGCTTGTCAAGGAGACATGCTTTGCCTAAGGTCATACAGGTTGTAAGCAACAATTTAGAGAGTCTCATTTGTAGGAGACTTTCCTTGTTTCCAAATCAGTTTTCCAATGCTTTCAAGTACCTTATTGATTAGTAGAATTATTCTCTGTGCCTTTCAACTCTGTAGTTATCTTTTTACATGGTTTAAGTCTTTAGAAAGTGGAGGTTTTTGGGAAAAAATACTTCTCTTTTGTTTATTATTGTTTTTATGATGTAACTCCTGTTGCTTGAATTTCTACTTTGAAAGGAATATCTTTAATATTTCCCAGAATTACTAACAATTAGTAAGAATCACTAATTACCAAACAGCAAATTGATTTCATGTTACTGATGCAAATTTCTTTGGTCAAAAAAAATGCACATCAGTTTAATACAGTTTTCTTTGGCTAGATGGGTTCCACTTGGCTTCATTGAAACTTCCAAAATCACCAAACCAAGAAGTAGAAGCTAAAGAGTTATCATTTGTCTTGGATTACATAAACCAGTCACCTAAGTGCACTGCCTTTGGAAGAGAAGTAAGTTTGTTTCTAGACTTTCTTTTTTGTATAAGATGTCTACCATAAAGTTAATACATTTTACATTTTTGTTCAGCTGACTTTTTTGTTCAGAATTTTTTAAATTGCTAAAATTTTAGTGTCCCCAAAACTAGAGAAATTTTTGTTCTAAGTGTCTGTGAGAACTTTAAAATCAAATATGAAGAAGAGTCACTGAACATACTTAAAATGAAAGGCATTTTAGTTTTGAATTTTTAGAAAGTTGTTATCATTTTGTTTTAAAGCTTTTTGGACCCTCTGAAAATGATTAACTTCACAAAATAAAGTCTTCTTACCAATAGAATACAACCGGGATCTTAGACATCATCTAATATAGAAACTGGGTCCCAGAGAAGGGAATTAACTTGACCATGGTTACAGAGCTACCTAGTGGCAGAACTTCCATGCTGCCTTTTAAGGTTTCTTTCAGCCCCACTGACAAAAGAAAGGAACACTTGATATTTAGCCCCAGAAATGTAAACTAACTAAAAGATTGTCAACAAATTAGAGACAGTCATCATTTTCCAGTCCATGTTGGAATTAACTTTCGTTGATCTACAAAATTGATTTCAGTATACTTTGTGGGAACTACCATACTAGTTATTCATCATTCTTGCTTATAACTACAAATAAATTTACCATCCAACCAGAACCTCTCTGCCAGAATAATCTCATTCCTTATCCCAGTTCTCCCAATACCTTATGAAATCTAGGAAATGTCTGATTTCTTTGAGATGCTTTGCCCATGTAGAAAATTAAGGATGAGTATGAAATGGGACATTGGAAACACATTTTTCAGCTCATTTTATCTGACTGGTCAGTAAATACTGTACCTGATAGGTAAGGCCTGATACCCTTTAAGTAGAAGGCTGGTTGGAATCATGTTAATGCACACACTTATGTACCTTTCCTGCTTGACCACTTGCTAGGGTAGCATTTTTGTTTTGTTTTGTGACACCTGTGGTTAATTCCTATTTCAAAAGATGAATAAATATGTTTTAACAGGTATGGATTTTGTTTGTTTAGCTGAGTAATAGAAAGTAGTTTGCCATGGCAGATAGAGGGCTGGTCTTGGAATAAGAAAGACCTAAAATCACATCCTACCTCTCACACCATGGGCAGCTCATTTAAAATCTTAGTGCTATAAGCGGCTCTCTGAGACAGTGAGTTACTGATCTGCTTCAGGAACCTATACATATAGCTGGCCACCCCTAGAAATAGTAATGCTGAAAGTATTTAAATAAAAACTCAATTTACATATAGATGAGGAGTGGGGAACCTGTAACCTTGAGGCCACATGTAGCCTTCTAGGTCCTCAAGAGTGGCCCTTTGACTCAGTCCAAACTTCACTAGGGATTTGTTCTGTGAAGTTTGGATTCAGTCAAAGGGACACACTTGAGGACCTAGAGGGCTATACATGGCCTCAAGGCCACAGGTTCCCCACCCCTGTTATAAATATTCCATAGACATAAAGATATGTGGCCAGCTTTTTGGGTACAGTCAGTCAACTAGCATTTATTAAATTCCCATTCAGTACTATGCTGCTCACTGGGGATACAAAGAAAGCTCCCTTGGGGAACTCCTAATCTAATGGGGGAGCACAACATACAAACAACTGATGTAAGCAAAATATAGACAAAATAAGTTGGGGTTGGTCTCAGAGGGAAGGTGCTGAAATTAAGGACTAGAAAAGGTTTCTTGCAGAACATGGTCTTTAACTGAGACTTTAGGAAAGCCAAGAGGCAGAGATAAAGAGGGAGAATGTTCCATCCTCGGGAGATGACCAGTGAAAACACTTGCAGTCTGGAGATAAGTGTGTCTTGGTCAAGGAACAACAAAGAGACCAGTGTCACTGGATCTAAGATTACATGGAGGGGAATAAGATATAAGAAGAGTGGAAAGGTAGGAAGGGGCCAGATTACAAAGGGCTTTGAAAACCCAACAAAAGATTTTCTGTTTGATCCTTGAGGTAATGGGGAACTAGTGGAATTTTTCAAAGGGAAAGAGGTGATGTCAGACCAGTGCTTTAGGAAGATCAATTTGACACTTGAGTGGAGGATGGGTTGGGGCAGAGGCTTGAGGCAGGGAAACCAACCAGCAGGTTAGTCCAGGTACGAGATGATAAGAGTCTGGAATAGGGTGGCAACAATGTTAGGAAGAAAGGGGCATTTTCTAGGGATGTTACATAAGTGGAAAAGGCAAGACTTGACTGGTAATTGGATATGGAGAGTGAAAGAGTAAGAGGAAGGGTTGAGTTGAGTTTTAAACATACTGAGTTTAAAATGTCTGTGGGATATAACAGTTCTAAATATCCAGTAGGCAGGTGGAAATGCAAAACTGGAGGTCAGGAGAGAAGTTAGGGCTGGATAAATCTGGGAATAATTTGCTTAAATATGATAATTGAGGCGGAGCCAAGATGGCAGCATAGGAGCATCAAGCTTCCACAGCTCCCACATAGCCACCTCAAATACCCATAAAATATGACTCTAAGCAAATTTTAGGGCTCCAAAACTCACAAAAATACAGAAAAACACATCTCCTGCTAAAGGCAGCTCGGCAGAAAGGGCTCGTTGCAGCGCTAGGAGCCGAGTCCAGCCCAGACTGAAACCACGGCTTGGCCCTGGGGTGGCCAGGACGAGCCACAGCTGGAGCCTTCAGGAGAGTGGATCAGCGGCAGCTGTGGCAGTTTCCAGAATCATCAAGCCATAAGAAACAAGGACTAAGTGAAAGGTCAGCTAAATTTGGGGGAGAAAAGTAGTCCAGCCAAACTGCCTCCAGGGCAAGGAAGTAGCAGAAGCGGCCCAGCAGCCGCCTCCACGTGGCTGCTTCAGAGCTCTTGGCCTGCAGACTGCAGGGGGGCCAAGCGATCGTTCAGAGGCTAAGTACTCTTTCATTGAGCAGCCTGGATCCGGATCATGGTCTTGGGTGGTGGTCCTGGGGTGTGTTTTCAGTGAGCCAAAGCTGGTGGAGGCTGCCAAAAAACAGCAGCCTCCTAATAGCTCTGGCAGCTGTGAAAACCCCAGCGATTTGGGACAGAGCTTTCCCCTCTGGAAGCAGAGTTCCACAGAGCTAAAAAATCAAGTAATTTACTGACAACATGAGCAGGCAAAAGAAGCAAAGTAAGAACAGGAACCGAACTTGAGATGCCTTCTTTGGGGACAATTTAAGCATGGAACGAGAGGAAGATAGCACAGTCAGAACTCCCACACCAAAAGCTTCCAAGAAACATGAAGACTGCCTACAAGCCATAGAGCAGCTTAAGAATGATTTTGAAAATCAAAAAAGAGAAGTGGAGGAAAAATTGGGAAGAGAAATGAGAATGATGCAAGAAAATCATGAAAAGAGAGTCAACAACCTGGCTGAAGAAAATAACACCTTAAAAAATTGATTAACTCAGATGGCAAAAGAGGCCCCAAAAGCCAATGAGGAGAAGATTGCCTTAAAAAGTCAAATTTGCCAGATGGAAAAAGAATCTCAAAAGCTTTTTGAAGAGAATAATTCCTTCAGAATTAGAGTGGAGCAAATGGAAGCAAATGATTTTATGAGAAATCGAGATACTATTAAACAGATCCAAACAAATGCAAAAATAGAAGGCAATGTGAAGTATCTCCTTGAAAAAACCGCTGACCTGGAAAATAAATCCAGGAGAGACAATTTAAAAATTATTGAACTACCTGAAAGCCATAATCAAAAAAAGAACTTATAAAGCATCCTTCAAGAAATTTTTAAGGAAAATTGCCCTGATATTTTAGAACCAGAGGGCAAAATAGAACTTGAAAGAATTCACCAATCACCTCTTGAAAAAGATCCCAAAA
>CM053582.1:282430886-282455453 GCA_028627135.1 Pseudochirops cupreus | reverse complement strand
GGAGAGTTATTAGAAGCACACACTTCTGTAAAGGGACAGGGACAAAGTAAAGAATAGAATAAGTGGGGGGCAGGGTAGGAAGGAGGAACATATAATCAGTCTCTCACAATATGCCCACTGTGGAGATGTTCTATGTAATTACATATATACAGCCTGTATTTAATTGCTTGTCCTTCCAGTGGGGGTGGGTGACAAGGGAGGAAGGGAAAGAATCTAGAATTTAAAGTTCTATGATCAAACGTTAAAAATATTATTATTATTATTATTATTATTGTTATTATTATTATTATTATTATTATTATTATTATTATTATTTTAACTACATCCAACTGGGAATTAAGATATATAGGCACTGTGGTAGGGAGATCCATCCTGTCCTACCGGAAAGTCAGAGGGGCAAGGGGAAGGACATAGGAGAGAGCTGATTGGGGAAGGGGTTATACAGTGGGATGGCTGTTTTGAGATGTTGGGTAGGGGAAAGATGGGGAGAAAATTTGTAACTCAAAATCTCGTGGAAATGAATGATGTAAACAAGAAAATAAATTTATTTATTTATTTAAAAAAAACATGATAATTGAACCCATGGAAACTGATGAGATCACCAAGTGAAGTGGTTTAAAGGAAAAAGAAGGGGGTACAGGATAGAGCATTAGGAGGCTTATGGTACCTCAGTGGACCAGAATTATGTACACCATGTCATGTTGTTCCATTTATAACATTGACAGGGTCGCCACTGTTGTGGCTATAGAAAGGAGAGAATATTTCCTGTGAAAGGAGGAAACTTCATGCTCTTTGTATCATTAACAACTTTACTGGCTTTGAAGTTGAGGTGAAAGGGATAGTGAACATATATATTCTCATTGATTTTAAGAAGTTTCTTGGTGATAAACTATAATATTTTCTTCCTAATTAATAAACATTGCCCTTTTCTCTCTTTCTTTCTACACCCACACCCATCCCTGGCCATTCAACAACCACAATTAAAAAAAGACCCTTGTAAAAAATATGCATGATCAAGCAAGCAAATTCCATCATTGACCATGTTGAAAGAGATACATTTCTGATTTGTGTTTGAAGTCTATCCCTTCTTTATCAGAAAACAGATAACCTGCTTCATCTTTGGTCCTCCAGTTTACCGTTGCATTGCTAAGAGTTCCAAAGTCTTTTCAAGGTTGTTTTCCTGCATAGGTAGCACCTCTTAGTTTCTTTTTGGATGCATACATCATTGACTTAATAAACTTTAAAATGCTTTATTTTGGTAGACATGTGGTACATTTGTAAGGAGAAGAATATTTGCAATTAAGCAGTTTTGATGCTTCAGTTTTAGGAATATAATCAGCTTATCATGACTAAAATCAAGTTGTTTCTCTTTCAAAACATAGGGCCAGTATGTTGTTGCAGCTCGAGACTTGTTCTTGTCTGTATATTTCTTCAAAAAGAAAAAGACATTTAGGTAAGAATTCATTTTGGTTTTGGTTGTCACTATTTTTGTTTAATGTATTGTTTTATCTCCATAAAATTAAACTTATTTTAAAAGTTAAGCTTATTTTCTAAAAGTCTCAGGATGGAAGGGGATGTCTACATTAAGATCTAGAAAGAACAGAGTGCAAATGGAGACTGAAGCAAACTACATGCTCTCTTTCTTTTCCATGTTTGGTTTTGTTTCTTCTCTCCCATTGTTCACTCCATTGGTTGCAACCCTGTTATACAACCAGACTAATGTCCAATGCGAAAGTATTTGCAGATCCCATACTTTATTGCATGCCGCCATGGGAGGGGGAGGAGAAAGGGGGAGAAAGGGAGCAAATTTGAAACTCAAGGTTTTATGGAACTGAATCTTGTAAACTAAAAGTGAATAAACAAATCAATTTAAATTTTAAAAAAAAGTTAAGGTTGTTGTTGTTGTTTAACCTGTAGTATTCTAAATTTCAGAAATGCTTCTTGTTTAATACTGTAGTGGATTAGGATTTTCCTATCTTTTCATATATCAATTCTCTCTTTTACGTTCCTGAGTTAATTGTAATAGCCCACAGTGCCAGGTTGACAGTGAATAACCCGTGCTGTGGCCAGGTGCTAAATGCTTCTCAGTCATTCAGTGCCATGGGTGGGCTGATATTTTGTTCATACTTCAAAATTAAATTGTCTCCAAATTTTGGCTCAGTTGGAAATTTAACCCTAATAAAGGGATGCTTAGTCCCCAGTTATAGAAGTGTCTGACTCTAATTCAAACTTAATTAAACTTAGACTGTCAGAAGCGGAAGAAACCTGAGGAATTATGTAGGCCAGCTTAGTGATTTTATACGTAAGGAACCTGAGGCCCAAAGTTTAGGCCTCCAAACAAGGTAGTGGCAAACCCTCTCATTTACAGATTAGGAAACTGAGATCCATACAGGTAAACTTCAGTGACATGCACCAAGGTCTCCAAGAAGATTAACTAGTAAAATAAGGGCATGTTGGATTCAAATACATGTGGAACTTGCGTATTATTGTTTACTTACAAAAGAAGATTCATGGTCTGTTTGTTGCTTACCTCCTAATCTTCCATTTAATCGATTTTGAAAATTAAAATTTTCCTTCCTGGTACTTTTAGGATTCCCTTTTATATAAACATAGCACTGTTGACATTATACAGAAGTTATCTTTATAATCATGAAAAACTTTTCCTTTAAGGTTTTCTTTGCCTTCAGGAAATAAGAAGAATGGCAATAATATTTTTACTTGTGTAGCATGTCACCCTAAAGAAGATTGCGTAGCAACTGGACATCAGGATGGCAGAATTCGTCTCTGGTAGGTTGATTCATGAAGATCATAATAATCTTATGTATGATATATTGCATTAGCCTTGAAGAACTTGTAATTGTATATAATCAAAAAAGAGAACGCTGAAGACCCACTAAATCAATTGAAATTAGGTACTATTGTCTTTTTTTATTGTTGCCTTCATTAACAAAGTTTTCGTATTAGACTTTTGAAGAGAGTACCTTTTATCTCACCAATTTTTGAAAGGAAAAAAGTGAAATGCTTAGCAGGTATGTTTAGCAGGTATCATAATGCTACAGATGATAGGTGAGTGAAAGAGAAAAGTATTTTAACTTTTACGTATTAAAAACAATCAGCCCTATGTGATGATTGAGGCAACAAATTGTTAAGTGCTTGCTATGTACAAGACATTGTGATAGGTTCTGGGGTTCTAACAAAAATGAAACAGCCCATGTCCTTGGTACTTACATTCAGAAGATATGGCATACACAAGTAGTAAGTAGAAATTTTAAGCTATCAACATTTTAAACTTCATTAACTTTTGGAACACCCTATACATATAGTAAAATTTTAAGAGGAGGGAGAAAGGCAGTAGTATTTGAAATGATAAGGAAAGGCCTTATGGAAGAGGTGGCATTGAACTGTTTTATAAAGAAAACTAAAGAGAAAGAAAGAGAGAGAGGGGTGAGAAACAAGTGCATTCCAGACATGGGGTATCACCTCTGCATAGTCGTAGGGGTAGGTGATGATTTGTCATGTATGGGAGAGAGTATAGGCAAAAGGCCAGTTTTGCAGGAATAGAGAATGTGTTGAGGGAAGAAATGGGAATTAAGACTGAAAAAGTAGGTTGGAGTTGTTGTGGAGGGTTTTAAATCCCTGTCTCTGAATTTTATATTCTAGAAACAACAGGAAACCACTGGAGTTTTTTGAGTAGGGGATGTGAAATGGTCAGATATGTGTTTTAGGAATCTCAGTTTGGTAGCTGTGTGATGATGGATAGATTTGAAAGAGGAGAAAGTGAAAGTAGGGAGTAATTGGGGGGACAGTGGTGTTAGTCTGGTAGAGGTAAAACCCTAAATTTGGGTAAAAGCCACAAGTGGAAAGGAGAGGCTGAAGCAAGAAATGTTCTGGAGAGAGAAACTTACAGCTTGGCAGCTACAGAGAGAACTCCCAAGGTTGTGAAACTAATCAGCTAGAATTGTGGCAGTGCCTTCCACAGAAATCAGCAAGTTCAGAGCAGGGATAGGTAGGAGGGAAAAGATGACTTGCATTTTACACGTCTTCGGTTGTAGGTTATTAATGTGAGGATATCTAATAGACAGCTGGCGCTGTGGGATCCAGGCTGTGACCACATTCCTGATTAATTAACTGAAAGTAAGTGTCTTTTTCTTCAATAGGAGAAATTTCAATGACAACAGAAACTACACTTACACATCCCTGCATTGGCATCATGACGCAGTTATGGATCTAGCTTTTTCAGTAGGAGGTGAGTATATTTTTAGTATTGCAAAGGTAGAAATGAATCCTGAGTCATACGCTCAGCAGTCGTTGGATTTGCGTAATTTGTTAGCAGAAATGCACAGTCTTAGCTCTTCTTTTTGTATGTGTGTTCACATTGCAATATAGTTTGCTCCCATCTTTCATTATGATATGGAGGCCCCCTGGGTCATTGAAGAGTATGACAGGAAGACACAAGCTCTAGTAGATTCTACCAGGTTAGAAAGACCTTAAGTATAGTAATACTGACAGACTGCATCTGGTCTAATTGGGTCTAGAGAAGATCATCACAAGTTGTCTGGACACTACATAATGAATTCTACTACTGTGGCAACTCCTCCACCTCCCCTGAAAAAAAATTTCAAAATGACCCTACTCCTAGGCTTCTACTTCACAATGGCAGTGGCAGAAAAGAAGAATAAAGGATGCTAAGAATCAATCTTTTTAGCCTGTCTATGAATATTAATTTAATAGTAGGTACTTTAAATGTGAAATTTTTATATAATGACTTATAATGAGTTAACATACTAGAGGAAGTGAATTGTGTTAGTCTTGACAGTATCTGCAATGAAATAAGAAGACAAAAGGAAGTTTGAGTTAAATGGAAGTAGTTGGGTACACAAGCTCTCCATGAAGAGCCATATTTAACAGAGTTGCCTTTGGACAATAATAAAATAACATTTCACGGGATACTTGTTCATCTCACATTGCAGAGCTTGTGATGAGTTTTTTGGCAAAACAAACAAACCTGAAGATAGTTGTAGCTTCTGTACCAATATCTATTGCAGAGAGAATGAGAAGGTAGAGAAATTCTACAGAAATACTGATAAAGACATTGTAAATTAAATCTTTGTATTACTTGATGTTTTCGATGCAAAGTCCAGCTTAGACTGTAAAAAAATTCTGGAAAATATGATTTAGGATTTTAAAAAGGAAGTGGTCAGGGTCTTGTATATAGAAAACTATCCACAGTGACCCAAAAGTAAGGGGGTGGAGGGAGTGTTCATTAATAACTTAATTAGCAACCTAATAGCTTAAAACTGCACAAAACATTTTGGGATACTCTGTACATCTTGAATGTTTTCTTCAAGAAAAGAGTCAGGAGATGCTATAAAATAGTGAACAACAATCATCACCCAAAAAAAGCCACAAGGAATGACTGGTAATTAATGTGAGAATCATTTATAAATCAACCAACTATGTCAACTTGTTGGAACAAAGATCAAAATTAAAACCAAATTAAAAAAGAATGTGTGTTAATATGCTACTATATTAATGCATAAAAAAGGAAAATAAGGGAATTATTATACTACTGTATAATTTCATATTTTATATATAATTATAGTCATCAGTATGGACTAATACCATTTTCTAAAGAAGTTCAACTGATGTCAGTCAGTTGCCCTGGTGAGGAGACCAGAACAACAGAAACCACCTGAGGCATTTAATAATAAATATGATCTCTGAGCAGAGAGATGTGACAGCAAAGGAGAAAAGAGATTTTAGAATATAATCTCATTTATGAATTTTTAAAGAGGAGACTAGTGGAAGGTTACTAGCAGTATAATATCATAAAATGAGAAATGGTGGAGGGGGAAAGTTTGTCCAGAGACTCAGTTAAACCAAATCATCCTGTGACAATTTAAGGATTGAAACTAGGAAGACAACAGATGAAAAATGAGAATAAGTTAAGATTTTTATAGCAATTCATAAATGAGAGTAGAGTGATCACATTTAACATAACAGTCCTCTGTGTAAATAAAACAAGTTCAGTATATATATCATGGATTAGACTTAGTACACACAAAAGAGATCCATGCCAAGGTATAACATAAATTTAATGGATCAGTTCCTCTTTTTAAATTTTCTCTTATGGTTCTGTGCTTAATAAATACCAAATAACACCAGTTGTTTTATTCTGTACTTAACAAATAGCCACTTAATACCAATTGGCATTTCTGTGTATGAAGAACAGAAAGATGGGGATGCGTATAAAATTGCTGCCCCCATTATAAATAGCCCCTTCAAAGAAAAAATATTTACACACACATATGTAGATACATATACATACATTTGTATGTATAGTATTTGCTCCCTTGAAACATGTTCTACATGTTTTCCCTTCTATCACTGGTTCCCTTTTGTCTTCTAGATTTAGAAAACAATAAAACCAAGATACAATCAAAAAAGTCTTGTCTTTGAGTTAACTACACTCTGTACATTGACTGTGTCTGAAAATGTGTTTCTCATTCTGCATATTACATCTTTCACCCCTTGAGGAATCAATTCTTGAGATGATCTGAAAGAAATCTATACACACATCAAGGGCATCCTTGATAAATGTGTACAAAGGGACCTGGTTGGCATTTGTGAATAATATTCTACAGCAGACAACATCTTTACTGTCACAGAGTTGACTGAAAGATGTAGGAAATAAAAGATTCCACTGAGCTATAAAAACAATTGATTTAGTATTGCAAAATGTTGCCTTAAAGGCTCTCTCAGTTAGTGTGCCCCGTGCATATGTTAAGGTCATAGAAACCACAGAATGAGCAACAACAGGTAATTGTTTGACCATCTGATCATAAATATTAAGTAAGGTATAAGACTAAGTTATTTGCCACTGATCTGGAGATTATACAACAAAGTCTCAGTAAAAGAGAGTCTTTTTAATTTTGGGGATCCTCCAGAGAGATGTTCCTGTTTTCAAAAAGCTGTGTGCTTATGTATCAAGCCCTATGATGTCAGATAGCTTTCTAGTGAGATCCATAATTACTCAAGAATTTTGCTAAAAGACATAATATGTAAAAATTCAAGGGCATGAAGAATATCAGTTGTGCAGAATGTAATATGCTCTCGATGGACAGGGCACGAAAAGCTAGTCCACCTGGATGTATACATCTAGTACGGTCTTGGTTTGGCTATGAAAACATGCTAGTTAGATTTATTTATGAGTTGCTTTTCATTTGTGATTTATTAGCAGATGCACAATAACAAGCATCATCAATGTGTCAAGTTGATTTTACAAGTTCTATTTGACTTAAACGCTAAATACAAACATCGACTCACAACTTAGAGGAAATGTAAAGACAGGTCACCATAATCTCTACTGTTAAAGTTTTTGTTTTGCACTATTCACTAACAGATTAGAAGCCTTATCAGTCTTTGAACAAATGCTTAATACATTTAAGTGATCATTTGTTTCTACAATAAGAGTAAAACAGTTGTAAGTGGCATATAAGATCTAAGAAGTTAATTCTCAGGTGTATTTTGAAGTATTCATACATTTAATCCTATTTAAAGTTTTTCTAATAAATAATTTTTTCATTCTGTGTGTGTAATGGATGGAAAGGCACCAGTCTTTTGAGTGGTGGGCATGAATCTGTCCTAGTAGAATGGCGAGGCGGCATAGAGAAAAACAAAGAGTTCCTGCCCCGTTTAGGAGGCACCATTGAACACATTTCAGTCTCACCAGGAGGGGATTTGTTCTGCACTTCACACTCTGATAATAGTAAGTACATAAATTATCTTTAAAATGATCTGATAATGTAGCCATAAAAAGTTAACATATTATGAGAAGGGAACCAGTCAGGATCTTGGATAACTTTTTAATTGGCAATTTTACTTAATATTCCTCCTCCTCTTAGTGTCTTACAAAGTAGATAGGGTGACAACAAAGTACCATGAGCCACGTCAAAGCATGATTTCACCCTCTTTTATATGTACTTCCTCCAGAAATCAGTAAAATGCCAAGTGACATTCTCTTGTAATCTGAATCATAGATTTAGAGAATAAACTTCAGTCAAGGCTAATCCCTTTGTTTTATAATTGAGGAAACTGAGACCTAAGAAGGTTAAGTGCCCAAGGTCACATAGATAGTAAGTGACAGGGCCAAGATTTGAACCTAGGTTCTCCATCCAGTATTCTTTCCGGTTCTCTACATTGCTTCCCTGAGTACAAAATGTCAAAATATTTATACTAAAATGAGGCTACTCCTACAGCACCGGCCCTGGAGTCAGGAGGACCTGAATTCAAATCCTATCTCAAGACACTTAACACTTACTAGCTTATGTGACCTTGGGCAAGTCACTTAATCCCAATTGCCCTGCCTTCCCCCCCCTCCAAAAAACAAAAAAAAAAGAACTAGGGGACAAAAAGAAAAAAAGGACTAGAGATATTATCTTAGAAAAAAGGAGTATTGAGGATATAATCAGAAGCTTATTCTATGGAAGCTGGATTAGACTTAGTCTGCTTGGTGCCAGGGGACAGAAACAGCACCAGTGGATAAAAGGTTCTTGAGGTACGTTTTGAATGAAAAGGAGCAGGGACGTGCTACTTATTAGAACTATTCCCAAGATTAACTGGGCAAATTTAAAGTTCCCTTTGAAATTGGGCATTTTCAAATACTGGTTGGGTAACCACTTAGGGGTGCTGTTGAGAGGATTCATGCTTCAATTAGGTATTGAAGAAAGGATTCCTTCTAAACTGTAGAGTTTATGATTAAATGAATTGTTAGATAGGTCACTTACAGTGCTCTAAGTAAACAAAAATCAGTTGTTCCCTACATTTAAGCATTATAAAGTTCTGAATTAGTCCAGTCGTGTTTCTTCCCCTCCCCTCACTCCCTTGCAGAGGTTGGGTGGGGTCTGTGGCTATGGAACATTGCATATAAAGTCAGATTTTTTTTTTCAATGAATTAGTATTGCTAACTACTTTTCTCTCTTTTTTCAAAAAAAAATTTGGAGAGGAGAGGGATATGAGGAAGTTTAAGTGATGAGAAATTATATTAATAAAAATCCATTTTTTAAAAAAGGAAGTAAAAGTAGTTATTGAATCCAGGTGTGTTTAGGAGTCACTTACAATAAATTGAATTTATTTACTTTCCACAGAGATTATGATCATTCACCGAAACCTTGAGGTTTCTGCAGTAATCCAAGGACTTGTGAAAGGTATTGTGTAATAAAGATCATTTGTAATTGCCTGTATTAATAAACCATCCTTTCTTAACTAGGAAACTCTTTGTCACTTTTCCTTTGCAGATAGTGTTGTCAACACTGGTTTGATGATTGATCCAAAAACTAAAGCCTTGGTTATGAATGGGAAACCTGGTCATCTACAGTTCTACTCTCTCCAAAATGACAAACAGCTGTACAGTGTGAGTTTATATTCTGTGCACTGTCAACAAAGTATTGCCAAAAGAATTTACAGAAGATCTGGAGGTCAAAGAAATTGTTTAATAGCAATCAGTAGAGTTATGTGCTTGTGTTTACTTGAACACAGTCAATACTATCTGTAGCTGGTTAGTTCAACTAGTGCTAAAGAGGTCACATTTTCAGATTAGATCTTCTTACTGGGTTATTTAGTTTTGCTTTATTTCATGATCCTACAGTGGACCTTTAATTCTGACTATCTTGCTCCCATTGTTCCATTAGTGATAAGGAGATCAGATGAGATTATGAGTGGGTCAGCACAAATCCATCAGCCCTACTGAGAAAAAAGAAACAAAAAACATAGAACCTAGTTACTTGTTTTCTTCAACTTGAAAGAGATAGAGACCTCTTTCTCTACTTTCTTTGTAAATGACTTTTTTTTTCTTTTTTGGGGGGGGAGGTGTGGTGAAGCTCCTGTTTCCTCTGTAAAACAGTGATGTGATATTATGTCTAATGAAATGATTGTGTAAAGCAGTGGTATCAAATAAATGGTTGACAACTCTGGGGTAAGATATTTAATTCATTTTGGAATCTCAGTTACAGACCTAATTATTACTTCAATATTGAGCATTGAGACCATTTATAATAAAGAAACATCTTATACCTAAAGACAATTAGTCATCACAAAGTTTGTAAAAAGCCACTGATATTTTAAGATAGTTTGTTTTCCTTTCCATTTTTTGGAAGTTATATCAAGAGTGTGGTTATTTCAGCTCTTCTGTACTAAAAATTTTCATCTCTATGAAAGACAGTAAAAATTATTGTCATGTAATCTTTTTAAGATACTGAGAAAGTTAAGACTCGGGCAATCTTGGCTCTACTTCCAGTACTGCCACTAGCCAGGTGATCTTGGACAAGATAATTAACCTTTTTGGGCCCTAGTTTCATCATCTGTAAAATGAATCTTTTAGCTCTGATAATCTCAGATTCTACGTATTACACAGAATTACAGAACTTGGGAGTTGGAAAGGACCTCAGTTGTCTATAATCCAACCCATACTTGGAAAGAATTCCTCAGTGTAACATACCCCACAAGTGAATGTCCAGCATCTGCTGGAAGGCCTCCAAGACTGGAGGGGTGGGGAGGGGGGAGGGCAACCTGTGCAGCTTTGGGACAAAGGAAATCCTATGTCCATACAAGTTAATAAAATTATTAAGAAGATACCTGTGTGCTTTATCTTTGCTTCAACATAAAAACATTTTGTCATATGTTAATAAGTACTTTTCCATGTCTTTTTTTCCCAAAAACTTTAGTTAGATATTGTACAGCAGGAATACATTAATGATCCTGGGCTTATTCATATTGAACTAATGAAAGCCGCATTTAGTTCTCAAGGCAGCTGGCTTGCAACAGTGGAACAACGACAAGAAAAGGAAGCAGAGCTTGAATTACAGATGAAATTGTGGGAATTTAATGAGCAGCAACAAGGGTAATGCTTCCTGTATAATCAGTCCACAATCTAAAAGTATTAATGAATTGACTTACTAAACTCATCGCTGTATTTTTCAAGTATCAGACTTTAAATTAGACTGGAAAGTCTGAAAAGGGCAAATTGAATATGACAGAAGTTTTCTGAGAGCAGAAGTACTGCATTCTATAAAATTCCCTTTTACTTTTCATTTGAAAACTTAAATATTTGGTGAAAAGCATTCCAACATGCTTGTAAATGGACCACACAGTGTGGTCCATGATAAGCCCCTTGAGAACAAAGACCATAGCCACAGTTTCTTGTACATAGTGGGCATTCCATAAATGATTTAATTAATGAAGACAGTAGTATATCACTTGGCCTTTTACCAAATAGAAATATATGTAAAGAAATTAATTCTGTGTAAAAGATTTTATATAAATGTGTATTTACAACTAACATATAATTTAAGAGTTATAAAAAAGGAGATTTTCTTTTTTCTTATTTAGGTTTATTCTTAACACAAGAATCAACATGCCACATGAGGACCACATAACAGCTCTATGTTTCTCCACTACAGAAAATTCAGAAACTCCTACCTTGGTGACCACCAGTAAAGATGGCCACTTTAAAGTCTGGATATTAACAGATGACTCAGATATATATAGTAAGTTTATTTTTTTTAATGGGTTATTTTTTTCACAAAATGTTTAAAATTGAGTATGATATTTTGCTTGACAGTTGAATAGTTTTCCATTGAAAATACGTATTTTTTGTAACAAATATTTGTTCATCTTTGTTTTACTAAATTAATTCAGCAAAGTTTTTTTTAATTTTTTAGATGGATGCTAAAACTTAGATACGTAGTAAGTAAAGAAAAAAACAAACAAATATAAAATAAGAAAAGAAAAAAATATGTCATGTGCATAGCAAAACATAGGAGATGATTCAAAAGATATAGCAATAACTTATCATTTCAAGAAAGCCTATATATTAAATAATGTACATTATACTGAAAGCTGTCCATCTTTGTTTCCTTGTAGATTTTCTTTTGTTCTCTGCTGTCACTTTTTACTTTGTTCTTTGCCCCCCCCCTTACTCTCTCTAGCCGCCCCCCCCCCCAGGCTACAATTGAGCGTGGATTTATTTATATATAGGTAATAATATATGCATACATACACACACACACACACACACACACACACACTTAAACATATACTTTCCAAAAGAGATTCCACTCCTCATCTTGTTTTTATGTTTGTGCATATCTTTTTTCGAATCCTTCCCAAGTCCTCTACTTTACTTCTACCTGCTACCTTACCAAAGTGTCCCCACTCCAGCAATCCCTGCCTTATCCTCACATTCCCCTAAATCTAAATACTCTTCTGTATCCCTGTTTTAACCTATTCCCTCACCCTCCCCTCCAAGGAGCCCTTCTTTAACAAACTCTTTCCCCCTTTCAATCCCCCTTAGAGTTTAATTTGTTTTTTAAATTTAGAAGACATTCATACTCTTCTAGATGTATATGTATTTTCCCCTCTTAAACCCATTCCTGATGAAAGTAGGTTTCCAGAACTAACAGCTCCTCTCCCTGATCTGATTGCTCTGTATTGGTTCTTCCTCTTGCACCTCATTTCTATAAAATAATTACTGTTTTAGCTGTTCTTGAATGGTTTAACTTTTTAAAGTCGTACCATCCTCAGGTCTACCCCAGTCTTTCTTATGAGCTACCTAATCACTAGTGACAATCTCAGACGCAGGTTTTGCCTTTTCCATACATAAAAGGTTAGCATTCTACCCTTACTTAGTCCCTCATAGTTGGTCATTGGTGTGTACTTTATATTTCTCTTGGTTCTCATATGTCCAATCTTCTCTTCAGTTCATGGGTTTTTTTTTTTACAAAGTCCTGGAAGTCTGACAATTGATCAGATGTCCATTTTTTTCCATTCAAAATTATGCTTAGCTTTGCTGGGTCTGATATTTTTGGCTAGAGGCCCAGTTCTTTTGCTCTTCAATATATAGTGTTCCAAGAACTATGATCTTTTAGTATCGCCACCACTAGGTCTTGTGTGATTCCAATTATGGTAGCATCATGTGTAAATTACTTTTTTCTTGTTGCTCATAATATTTTGTTCTTGATCTGGGGGTTTCAGAATTTAGCTATAATGTTTCTGTGAGTTTTCCTCATAGGATCTATTTCAGGTGGTGATTGGTAGGTATTTTCTATTTCTACTTTACCCTCTTGTTCTAATGCTTTGAGACAATTTTCTTCAATTATTTCATCTCTCATAACTTCACTGGCTTTGCCTTGTTCAGTTCTGATTTCATGGAGCCGTTTCCTTCCTTAAGATTCTGGATCTCGTTTCTAATTGGTTGTCTTTCTTGTCATAATCTTCTTGTTTTTCTTGTATTATTCTTATTTTTCTTTTTAATTCTTCCTTAGTCTCTCTCATTTTATTTTTAAAGTTTTTTTTAAGTCCTTCAATGAA
Source organism: Pseudochirops cupreus (assembly GCA_028627135.1). Taxonomy (NCBI): domain Eukaryota; kingdom Metazoa; phylum Chordata; class Mammalia; order Diprotodontia; family Pseudocheiridae; genus Pseudochirops; species Pseudochirops cupreus. Next base: position 282,442,088 of record CM053582.1, on the reverse strand, counting down.
TTCTTTTTGGGCAGGTGACCATTTGACATTACTCTTTGGGGTAGAACAGGGTTTCTTTGCTTCAGTATCCCACTCTGAAGTCAAAATCTGATCTTCTCTATTCCCATAGTAGCTCTGTGTGGTTGGATTCATTCTTCTTTGCCTGTGCATTTTTTTTAAAATAATTAATTTTAATTATCACCTCTAGTCTTGGGGTGTGGGAGATGGTGCCTCTGGTGTCTGATCCTCTTCAGTTCTCCCTTCTGACCTTGAACTGAGACCAAGACTTCCAACCTCCTATAAGTGCTCACAGTCAGTGTCTTCCCACCCTGCTTCTGCATTCACCAGGGATGTGCTGATTCCTTCTTGCCCCCATGGCTCTCTGCAGCACAGCTGGGTCTAGCGTTCCTTGTCAGTAGAGATTCCCTAGATCTTCCCCAGGGATAAAAGTTCCTGTGGCCAGGCAGAGGCAGCTTCCCAAGGCAACTAACCCCAGGACTTGCCTCTTGTTATTAAAGCAACCCTAGCCTAGAGGTGTTTACTCTTCACGGGGAGGAAATCTAGTCCTGGGATTTTTCTTCAGGTCTTCTGAATTGGAATTGCCCCTACCCTTCTTTCTTTTCTAGGCTCTGTGTTCGTTCGGAGGCGCTGTTTTGTCTGTTTTGTGGAGGAAAATCTTGAGAGCTTGAAATTTTCTGATCTACTTTGCTATCTTACCAGAATCCTCTCCAGCAAATTTTTAAATGTTTAGGAAGTTTTATTCATTTATCCATATTATTGTTTAAACATTACTTTTAAAATTGTGTACACTTGAGATGTCTTTGTAGTTTGAAATGTTGACTGTTTTGTTTTGACTCTGTCTTGCTAAATAAAATTTTTGTACATGTCAGTGTTAATCACACTTTCTATTTGTTATAATTTCTAAAATTATATCCCTTCCTGACATTTAGCATGTCCAGAAAAAAAGAACTTAGCATCTTCTTCCCAAAACTATACATCCTCCAAATTTCCCGGTATTTAAGGTGCCATCATCCTTCTAGTCACCCAGATTTGCAACCATAGATTCTTCCTTAATTCATTCTTCTTCATCAGACACAGTCAAGTTGTCAAGTCTTACTTTTTCTACTTCTCAAATAACTTTATCTCCCCTCTTTCAACTGCCACCCTAGTTTCGGACCTCATCACCTCTCACCTAGAATATTACAATGGCTTTCTAATTGATTTCTCTACCTTGACTTTCTTCTCTTGAATCCCTTTTCCATTCAGCCACCAAAGACATGTTCCTAAACCAAGTCTGACTGTGTCACTCCTGTGATCAGTAAGCTCCAGTGACTCTACTATTACCTCTGTGATCAAACACAAGCTTCTCTCTTTGGCATTTGAAAGCCCATCACAACATTACTCCAGCTTAGCTTTCCAACTACCCCTTCACACAATCTGTGGTCCAGCCAGACTGCTCTTCTTTCTGTTTCTAACACACACTCCTTCATCTCTGATCTCTGTGCCTTTGCCCTGGCTGTCCCTATACCTGAAGTGCATGCCCTTTGAATCTCTGGTTTCCCTTAAAGCTCAGCTCACACTCAGCTTCTCTATGAAGCTTTTCTTGATCTCCCCATGAACCCCCTTCCCCCCCAAAAAAATTTCTTCATTTACTTTTTATATATTTAATAAATATTTTTATGTTGTCTACTGTAAATTCTTTATGGCTAGAGCTAGGGACTATTTCAATTTGTATTTGTTTGCCCAGCACTTAGTGCAATAAATAGCAAATAGGAAAATAGATGCTTATTGATTGATTGAGATTTTTGAGCATTGTTTTCTTCTGTTGGTTGTTTTCATAGAAGTAGAGTTGAGTTTTAGATAAGTGTAGTCTTTGAAGTCTTCATGCTTTTCTTTTAGGCTGCTTTACTATTTTAGAAACAGTGTATTTTGGGGTTTTGTCTATACTCTAGTCTATAGCTCTTTTCCACTTCACTTCAGTTCTTTTCCACCAGAGGGAGCACGAAGACAAAATAAAATACTAAATCCAATTTTAACAATTCAGATCAGTCCATTTTGCTTATGAGCAGAATAAGTCAATAATGGAGCATTGTTAACGCTTTATTAGGAAGAGGAATACTCTCACCCTTCTCCCTTCTCTCACCCCCTTGCCGGTGTGGAGAACAGTAACTAATCGATTTGTCCCTAATTGAGCCAAGTCAAGTTTGTTTCAGGTTATAGTTCCATTTTGAAAGAGAGTAACAGTTGTTAGCATAAATGAGAATAAAGTAGAAGACATCTGTTCCAAACCTCCTCCTCTCCTCAAGTCCTCAGTTCTAGTTTTTAACTACTTCCTCCTTTACTAAATCCAGAAACTAATTTGTTATCAAGAAAGTTGATACTTTGAAGACTCCAACTTCTGGATTAAGAACTCACTATTTAACAAAAACTCCTGGAAAAACTGAAAAATAGTATGGCAGAAACTAGGCATAGACCACCATCTTATACCCTGTACCAAGATAAAGTCAAAATGGGTACATGATTTAGATATAAAGACTGATACTATAAGCAAACTAGGAAAGCAAGGAATAGTTTACCTGTCAGATATATGGAGAAGGGAAGAATTTATGACCAAACAAGAGAGAACTTTATGAAATGCAAAATGGTTGATTTTAATTACATTAAATTGAAAAGTTTTTGCACAGACAAAGCCAATGCAACCAAGATTAGAAAGGAAACAGAAAGTTGGAAAATAATTTTTGCAGCCAGCGTCTCTGATAAAGGCCTCATTTCTAAAATATATCAAGAGCTGAGTTGAATTTATAAGAATACAAGTCATTCTCCAGTTGATAAATGGTCAAAGGATATGAACAGGCAGTTTTCAGAGGAAGAAATAGCTATCTATACTCATATGAAAAAATGCTCTAAATCACTATTGATTAGAGAAATGCAAATCAACACAACTCTGAGGTACCACTTCACACCTATCATATTGACTAACACGACAAAGCAGGAAAATGATAAATGTTGGAGAAGATGTGGGAAAATTGGAACACTAATGCATTGTTGGCGGAGTTGTGAATTCATCTGACCATTATGGTGAGTGATTTGGAACTGTGCCCAAAGGGCTATAAAACTGTGCCTACCCTTTGACCCAGCAATACCACTTCAAATCTATATCCCAAAGAGATTATAAAAATAGGAAAAGGACCACCATGTACAAAAATATTTATAGCAGCTCTCTTTGTGGTGGCCAAGGATTGGAAAGTGGGGGGGGTGTCCATCAGTTGGGTAATGGCTGAACAAGTTCTGGTATGTGAATGTCATGGAATACAATTGTGCTACAAGAAATAATGAGCAAGCGGACTTCAAAAAAACTTGGAAAGGCTTATATGAACTGATGCTGAGTGGAGTGAGCAGAACCAGGAGAACATATAGTAACAGCCACATTGTGTGATGACTGACTGTGATAGACTTAGCTCTTCTCGACAGCTCCAAAAGACTCATGATGGAAAATGCTTTCCACGTCCAGAAAAAGAGCTGTGGAGTCTGAATGCAGATGGAAGCATATTATTTGTTCTCTTTTCTTTTATTGTTTTGTTTTTTCCTTGTTGTGGTTCCTCCCATTAGTTCTGATTCTTCTTTATATCATGACTAATGTGAAAATGTGTTTAATATGAATGAATAAGTAGAGCCTATATCAGATTTTATGCTATCTGGACTGGAGGGGGAGAAAATTTAAATCTTAAAACTCAAAATCTTAAGGAAGTGAATGTTAAAAACTAAAAATTAATTATTAAAAAAAAGAAAGTTGGTGATAGAGAGGATGAGATGTTTGGTCACATGGATCAAGGGATTACAGGTGGGTAGGCAGAATGCTCTGCTAGTATTCTTGTGATGTCAGGAGAAATTGGGGAAGGCCTCCAGTACATTGAATTGACTTCCTGTGGGAAACTTACGGAAAGTCATGGTCAGTAGTCACACAAGATAGATAGGCATCCATACACTGTCTCATCATCATTGGAGGGAACATTGAGATTACATAATACATTTTAAAATTCTTTTTTCTGTATTTTTCTCTTCTTCATTGGTATTTATTGCACATATTAAGTATGGTAAATTGTATTTACATATTATAACAGTATTTTATGTTAATACTTATGCTTTGTGAATACGTAGTTTTGTTATTATGATGTTTGAGATTATTAGAATTTCATTCTCTGTTTTTACAGAACAAGCTATGGGTTGGACCTGTGATTTTGTAGGCAGTTACCACAATTACCAAGCAACAAATTGCTGTTTCTCCGAAGATGAGTCTTTGCTTGCAGTTAGTTTTGAAGAAATAATAACAATATGGGACTCAGCTACTTGGGAGCTTAAATGCACATTTTGTCACCGTCCTGGGAAAATAAAGTAAGTAATATTTAATGTTAGCTGTACTTGTATTTATTGACATTTTAAAATTTGGAAATAAATCATTGTCCAGAGAAATTTGTTACTGTGCTTACTCCAAAGATAATATGTAGCAGAAGTAGGAGCTCAAGGTTCTGATTCTACCTGTGAGAGCCCTGTGTTATATTTAGTGTAAGAGATCTTCTTTTTATGGCTAAATAAGCATTCAGTGATGGGTCCATCTTCTTCTTGTATTTGTCAGATGATTTGGGCAACCTCTACAGAAGTATATGATCAAATACAAGATATAAAATTGATTTTTTTTCCCCAAAAGACACTTACTTCACTTTTAAGAAATAAAATAGATTGCCTGAATAAATCTTGCTGTCGTGTCCCATGACCCATTTTCCACTTTAATAATTGTAAACAATGAAGTTTTCATGTGTCCCTTCAAAACTATAGTTTACATAAGGTTAGTCCAGGGACTATAAAATATGAGAAACAAGAGTGCAAATTTCCCATATTTTTTTGTTTTTGTTTTTCTTCAGGAATCTTTGTTTTGGGAGACAAACTTGTTCCAGATACCTTCTGGGTACAACTGAAAAGAGTTTTCTTTGCTGTTGGAACCTGCTCACTTGTGCATGTAAGATCTTTTTCTAATTCATTACTACTTCCAAAGAAAATGCTCACAACCCACAGAAAATTGCTGCTGAACTCTGGAAATTATAAGAACCGTGCAGATTCTATTTTAACTCCGCAGGGGCCACTCAGTTTCTGTTGTTTTCCTAGTCAGCTAGATTCCCCAGCTTTTGAAATACTGCACCTGTATAGGTGTTAGTTTTGTTAAGGGGGCACCTCGGTGGCTCAGAGGATAGAATGCCAAGCCTAGAGTCAGGAAGACTCATTTCCTTGAATTTAAATCTGCCCTCAGACATTTACTAGCCATGTGACCCTGGGCAGGTCATTTAACCCTGTTTGCCTCAGTTTCTTCATGAAGTATATTTGTGTTTGTATCCTCAGTGTTTGTATTTAAACCTAGTGAGCCAAGGCCATTGTGTATTCAAAAGAGTGTCTGTGTGCAGTGTTTGTTCCAAGAGATGTCCCTGAATCATTTATCTCAGAAGATTACCAATGGCTAAACAAATCCCAGTTTTACTTCTTAAATGAATCACAGGTAACTGTGGAGATTTTTGGAGATTTTTTTTAAGTAAAAAAAAATGAGCCAGAGAAGGAAATGGCAAACTACTCTAGTATCTTTGCCAGGAAAGCCCCAAGTGGGGTCGTAAAGAGTGGGACATGACTAAAGTGACTGAACAACAAATGTTAAGGATAAAGTTAAGAAACAAACTCACGTTTTCTAACTCCATAGTGTTCTTTATGCTGCACCTTGTTCTCTCCAATGGAAAAATACCTAAGGCAGTTGCCCCTGATATACTTTGGTTCAATGAAATTTGTCATCAAGGGAAATTTGATGAGTTGGGAATAAGTTATACAGGGTATACTGTAGCTCTGCCCTGTTCTTTGACTCTAGTATAATATTCCAAAGAATATTTAAGTCTATATACATATTTGACAGGGAAATGTGAAATATTAATTGTTTTTATTCTGTCTTCCCTCTGGAGATTCTGTCTTCTTCACTGGAAATAACCCAGTGAAAGTCGTACATGAGTAAACCAATCAGTTTGAAGTCTCTATAAGTTTGGGGTCCTTATCTGAACTTTGGACAAGAAATTGTCCACATTTTTTATTGTTTGGTAAGACTAAGAATTAAGTAGTTTCTTTTTTATTAATTATTCTTACAGTGGAATGGAGTGTACAACTCAGTGTTATAGTTTTGGAGCCTGATCCCAATTCAGATAATATTGCTGCAGTGTCTTGGTCCTCCGGAGGTTCAGACTGTAAGTACTTCACTAGCAAATGGTGATCAAAGGAGATAGAGATAATACTTGATTATTTTTTTAACCTGTGAGATAATTGAGTTAGATTTAACTTCAAAACAAATCTTCATTTGGAACTGTGTTGCCTGAGACAGACCACTTCCCTTTCCTGATTTCCAGTCCCCAGGCACGTTTTAAGGCTCTGCATTCATACTTGGTTCTGAGAAAATTACATATTTTCCTGAAAATAATTAAGGGCTAAGGACATATACTTTCTGGAGCAATTCATAAGTTTGGAATACTTTGCAATTCTTTGAAAAGAAAATATATATACTTACCTAAAACTAACTTTGCCTTTCAGAATGCTAATGTGTTTTCTTTTCTCCTCAGTGTTTGTATTTAAACCTAGTGAGCCAAGGCCATTGTGTATTCAAAAGAGTGTCTGTAGAGAGAAAGTCCAGTGTGCAGTGTTTGTTCCAAGAGATGTCCCTGAATCATTTATCTCAGAAGATTACCAGTGGCTAAACAAATCCCAGTTTTACTTCTTAAATGAATCACAGGTAACTAGCACTTGGAGATTTTTTTAAAGTGGAAAAAAAACAGTCCTACACTTATTAAAATGTATCTCCTACACCCATTCGCTCTTCTCTCTCACAGTGACTTATTTCATTAAAGTTTTCAGTTTCCAAAAGGAATTTTGTTTTGTGAATTGTCCTCAGTGTCATAAATTAACAACCATAATAATAACTCATTTGTATAGTGTTTCCCTTACTAAGAGGCATATTGACTAGGGAGCCTTGAAGCCAAGGAGACCTGAGTTCAGATTCCGTTTCTGATACATACTGTGTGACCCTAGACAAATCACATAACCACTCAATGTTCTAAATAGTTCCCTAATACTATATGTGGAAGAGAAGATAATGACCTTTCTTGGTAGAGGGAGTTTGTTCATCCTCGAGTACCCTGTGCCAGTGCAATTCTAGTCTCCATCTCTATCCCTTTCCTTACTGTGAGATAATTGTATGAGATAAAAATTAACCCAGTTTATAGATAAGGAAATTGAGACTTGAACTTTAGGTAAGTTGCTGGTAGTAACTAGTCACTTAGTATTAAATGTTGGAGGCAAAACTTGAAACAAGGTCTCTTAACCTCCTATTCCCCTAGTTCCCAAATTTAGTGCTCTTTCTACTATACCACAAAAGACCTCAAAAACTTTATTTACAATGCTTTTCCTACTGAAGACCTTAATTACCTCAGTGCTATAACCCAAATCTTCTGTTTCTGGTTTTCTAACTGAATTCTGCCATAATTTACACATAGTATCAAAATCCAGGCAACCCATGTGCCAAGATGTGGACACTTTTTTAAATGTCATAGTAATTCTATACATTGCAAGCAAAGGACATTGATACAAAGCCTGTAAAAAACTTCAAGGGTCCTTGATTTCATCAGTGTGAGTACTTCTTATACAAAGAACAGCACCTTGGGGCTGTAGTAAATAGTTTTTGTGTATTTCTGTAGTGAAAATAACAGATCACTTCTGCCAGTTGAGTGATGGGTCTCTCCAGATTTGGCCCTGCTGGTCCTCAGATCACAGGCCCAAACTCGCCCTCTCCCTGGTTGGCCTTGCCAGAGCTAGAGCTCCATCATGAACACAGCCTTCACCAACCCTGGTTTAACTAAGCTTTTGCTGCCATGAGATGTCAGAGCAGGGCTTGAGTGGACAATGCTGTAAACCAATAAAACAACGTTTTTTAAACCATAATTACCTAAGTATTGTCCTTCAGTTTGTTTTTACTGAATTTTATATGGACTCCTCCAAGACGTATTTCTAACATTCTTAAAAATAATGGTTAAATGTGTTTGAAGTCTTGCATTATTTGATTTTCTTGATTCAGACTTGTAATTTTGGTGTAGGAAACTCTCAGGGTAGAAAGCAAATCATCATCTAGTTTTAGAGAGCTGACTGAGGCATAGACTGCAGGTCCTTTTCCAAGGTCCAAGCCTTGTGCCCAAGTCTGCTGACTCCAGCAAACCATCAGCCATTTGCTGCCATTATTTTATTATGAAGAAATCACTATCACAGTAAGCTCTAGCTTTGTCTTAGATTTCTCACTAAATACAATGTTTTGTTGCTGTTTTTTCTCTTTTTAGGATTTAATGACCTTCAGTACAAAATCCCCAGAAGAGAAACTCACACCATCAAGCAAACAGGTATATTAGAACCTCCCTGGCCATGAGACAGTGACAACAACCCTACAAAATAAGGGGCTCTTAGATCTCAACAATGAGCTGACCTTAAAACAGAGCTAAAAATAATGAAATACTATGTATAGCGAATTTCTATGTTTTTAAAGCTGTATTCCTTCATGAATGAATGTAGGCTTTTATTTTTTTCCCTTCCTTCTGAGCATATGATCATAAAATACCAATGTTTTTAAGCTAAGTCATCTATTACAACCCTCAGAGAAGTTAAAAGATTTACCCACGGTCACACAGGTAGTAAGGAAGTGAGCCAGGGATTGGAACCAAAGCCCTCTTGACTCCAGCCCCAGGACCTTACTGTGTTCTAGGAATCCCATTCCAAAAATTATTTGTAGTTTCAAAGCTGGAAAGAATTAGAACGAGTTCATCCAGTTCAAGCACTTCTTTGGTTTTGTTTTGTTTTTTGCTTTTTGGAGGGGGGAGGGCAGGGCAATTGGGGTTAAGTGACTTACCCAAGGTCACACAGCTAGTGTGTCAAGTGTCCAAGGCCAGATTTGAACTCAGGTCCTTCTGACTCCAGGGCCAGTGCTCTATTCACTGAGCCACCTAGACACCCCTTCAAGCATTTCTTTTAAGAGAGAGGGAAACTAAAGGCCAGAGAGGCTAATTGACTCACCTTTGGTTGCACATCTGACAAGTGTTAGAGAAATGCCTGGATTTGGATCCCAGGTAAGTCCAGCCCTCTAGTATGTTATGTTGCATTAAGGCATACTTAAAGACTTTAAAAATATGCATTACCCATGTGCTTCTGTTTCATTTTGTCCTTGTTTTTCCCAATAACATCACAGTCATTTTTAGAAGGGGAAAAATCTCCTGATCCCTCTAGATTGAATTCTCCTTTATAACAAAGGAAAGTAACTAAGTAAATGTATCCAATACAGTGACCACCTTTGAGACTATCTGCAAAGGAATGTTGAAAGGCTAAAGAATATATATAACTGCCAGTATTTAGTATATTTGTTAAATTTATGCTATAGTTATTGATGTTGTAAAAGTAAAAAATATACTTTGCCTGGTTTCATAATTACATGATATGGGCACTCCTACAACTGGTTCAAATCTGATGAGGATGGTAATAATAACAGATAACATTGTTAGTGTGCTTTAATTAGTTCAGAGTACTTTATGTACCATATCCCATTTGATCCTCATGACCATCCTATTGAAAATACATTAGAGCTATCATCCCCATTTTACAGTTGAGACTATCTTTCTTTGTACCTGTATTTATATTTCCAGTGCTTACAGTGCCTGGCACATAGTAAGCACTTAATCAATGCCTGTTGGTGATGAATGAGTGAGTGAGTGAGTAAATGGAGAACCTGAGAAGTAGGAAGACCAGGTAAGTAACTTGCCTGTAGTCAGAGTAAATTCAGAGACAAGAAAATTCCAGTACTGTTTCTACTCCAGTCATGCTACCACAACCTATTCATTACTTCTGTGATTTTTATCTATGTCCTTCTACAAATCTTCAGTAGAGATTTACTGCCATACACTAGAAATTTTCCTAGAATTTTTTTTTAATATGTCATGAGCCCTATTCCACACTTGGACTTCTCTTTTTGGACTTCGTTTTTTCTCTGTGACCCACTCTGCTTCTGCAGTCATTCATGCATTTTTCAAATATGCTTTAACCTCTTTGACACCATTATATTCTCATTGCCTTTGGGGTAACCTTCAGTTTTGATTACAGGATTCATACCCTTGGGGTTCCTTTGATTTTGGTGCTGTGATTTGAAGATATTCACGTAGGATTGTTAAAAATTTTATCAGGAGGATGCTGAGCTCAGGTGGAAGTGATTGAAAGGGTAGGGAATGGTCAGGATTTGACCCAGGGCTCAAGTCAGATTGCAGCTGTATGTTGATATTTGTAGGCTTGAAGGCTAATAATACCTGTTGTTAACTATATATACAAGCACCTAAAACCAGGCTGACAGCAGTTTGAAAATAAGGCTCCAGTTAGCACCGTGCCATGACAACTACTTCTGGGTCAACCGAAAGTCCATTTCTCATCCTGGACCCTGGTGGATTAAGCTTCACTTGTATTCCAGGTCTTGGTTTTGCCATTGTATTCTCCTGCTCTCAGGACACACTTGCTAATCAATTAGCAAGACATGGCCAAGGGTGAAGAGCCACAGCAACCACCAAGAACTTCAGATTCAGCTTACATTTGATTTGACGTGTTTTATGCATATATGTCACAGGAGTTAGAGAAAAGAAGGACCCTTCTACAATTCAGATACGACTTGAGGCAGATAGCCTTAAGTTTTGTTTTGTTTTTTTAATTTTAGTCAAGTAGCAACCTGTAAAACAGTAAATTTCACACCCTATATTGTAGAGTTAAGCAAATGAATTTTTAAAACCTGCTCCCTTTAGTCTCAAGATGATGACCCCAGTGCATAGTATGAAGTTAAAGTAGTTTTACTTTTGCACTAAAATAATCCCAGTAACTTTTGAGGAGATTCTTTTGCAACTGTTACAATAAATAGCCTTCTCTCCACTTTTCCCTCTTTCATTTCTTACAGCTAATAGCAGAAGAAAGCCTTCCAGCAACCCCCTTCTATTTCCTAATGGGAAAGCATAGAAAGCAGCAAGAAACCAGTACAAATGAAATGATGGAGAATGAGCTCATCTATCACCCTTCAGCAGAAGACATGCCTGCCATCAGTGAGGTAATACTAATAATGTCAGATTGGATCCAGTGGCGGGG
>CM053582.1:282416567-282430786 GCA_028627135.1 Pseudochirops cupreus | reverse complement strand
TATGGAATTGAATGTTGTAAGCTAAAAGTAAATAAATTTTAAAAATATATATTCAGAGGATGTTAGGGCTGGAAGAAGTTGGGAGGGGCAACAGTAAAGATGTCTTTCAACCCCTTTCCTCATTTTACTTATGAGGAAAATGAATCCTAGAGAAGGGAGGTGACTTACCCAAGGTCTCAGAGCTACAAAGAGATGGGACTTGTCTTTCTGATTCAGGAGTCTAGTGTACTCTGCTGCCTTCTTAGTTCTTTTAAGATCATGATCATTAAGTAATAATATAACGTACAGATTTAAAGTGAAAAAGGACAGGACAAGTTATATGTTGCTTTGAGATACATAAGAGAAAAAATGTATCTTAACTTGGTTTTACTTCTCTACCTACCATTCTTTCTGGTATTTATTATTATTGCTTCTTTAATGGAACTAGGTAGGATACATAGAAAATGAAGGTAAAATTACGTAATAAGATGAGGAATTGAAAAGTTCTGAGTAAAACAAGGGAAAACTTAGATTAAAATTTGTTGTGTTTTTTTTTTAATTTAGCTCCTTCAAACTCCTGCCCATGTACTACCATCTGCCTCCTTTCTGTGTTCCATGTTTGTTAATTCATTATTGATATCCAAAGGTACTAAGAGGTAAGAAGCCTTGAAATTAATCACTTAATAGTTCGTGTTTTTGTATAATAGCACATGATAATGGCTGTTATAACTGTTTGGGTGTTTTCCTCTTCTTCATAAGAATATTTGACCAGTATGTTTTTGATATGGTAAAAATTAAAGCAGTTTAAAGATTAACATATTAAACTGTAAACTAATGTGGTAAATGTAAGTGATAGAAAAATAAATTATTTTCTGTGTCCCTTAAATAGAGTTCATTGTGATTTAAAATATTTTATAGAGATTTATGCAGCAAAACCCAATTTATAAAATGTAATTGCTAAGAAATGTTTTTGTTAATATTTTGATGTATAAGTACATCAAGGTGAATGTTATAAAAGTCACTATATAGTAATAAGTTTCATGTCTCTGAATATTTTTTTTATAGTGCTGAGGAAATTCCAGATGATACAGAAATGGAAAGTGAAAAGGCAGCTGATGACTCAGATGAAGAAAATGATTTTTCTGAAAAGATCCAGAATACAATAAATGATACAGTTATAGAGGACGAAATAATACCTCAGCTTTCTAAAACTCAGGAAAAAGAATTACGGAAACTTAGAAAAGTGGACTATAGCTGGATGTGTTCTCTTTAACAGCAGAAAAAGAAACTTTGCACTTTATTTTTTTATCATACTGCTATATCTGTCTTTATGTCATTCCTTTTATAAAATAAATACTAAATTTTGGCAGCCTGTACTTTTAAGAGATAGACCTTTTCAAAAAAGTTACAAGAACATCTTGTATTTTTATAATACATTACCCTTTTTTAAGTGGTCTCGTGTATGTCATGCCATTTAATACCTACAACTCTTTCAGGACAGATATTTGCAAATCGACAAGAAGAAAAGATATTGAATGATTAGGAAAAAGCATAGATGGTTTAAGTTCTTCCCCCCACCTCCCCAAAAAAGGAGATGGATAAAAAGCAATTAAAAGAAAATTTCACAAGCAGAACTTTACAGCAGAGGTACCAAACACACCACCTATAGGCAGCACCCATGATTGCAGCCCAAACTGGATTAAAATGTAATTGGGAAATATCAAAATAATAAAAATACAATAAAACATAAATATTACATTTTAAAATTAAGAATATTCAGCCTACCAGGATTCTTACATGTAGATTAGTGGCTTCGGTTCCTATTTGAGTTTGATACCATTACCCTACATCATACAAACATTAAGTTTACTGCGTATCAGACAAAAATGAGATGGTCTCTTGCCCTCAAGGAGTTTACATCTCACATCTTATTGAAAGATACTGAAGATACAGGCTTCTGGCTTTGTTTATTGCCTATAAAAGAGCATTCAATTTGGTAGAGCAAAACGTAGCCTTGAAAATTCTAATAACGATTCCAGATATCTGCGAATCATGAAACACCATTGTTCAGAGAATCAAAATTGCCAGTGGCCCAAAGGGCAATGAAGATATAAATGGTGGGCGTTAGGTAGACTCAGATGTTTTACCAATAAGGACTGATGTTCAAGAAGCTTTACATGAAGTCAAGAAGATGTGTAACCTAAGAGGAGTTGGGAACACAACAGTCAGTGAAAAAGTGAAGAGTTGAAGTGTACCTGCTGAATGTTAAAGACCCAAAAGGAGACCTCCAGTAAACGAATGAATGAATAAAGCATTTGATAAGTATACTGTGTGTTGAAGCTGGGAATATGAATAGGAAAGGAAGAGAGTCCCAACTGTCAAAAGAGCTCTCACTTTCTAACGGAGGAGACGGTGCAGCAAAGATTTCAGCTGTAAGTCAGATGGAAAGGTCATATGGTCCTTAGGAGCAGAGTGGCAATGCAGATGCGAATGTTATTTACACTGATAAAAGGGAGTTTCTGATGTTGAACCATTTGACGATGCCAAGGACTTTAATGACAAGAATTTTCTGTTATGGGTCTAAAGTAGATGTGGCCAAAACATCTGAAGGGAACGTAGTTAGGCTGTATCATCATAAGGGCTGCTTCTAAATATAATGGCTGTTTTCACCAGGCTGAAAGCATCATTCCTCCAAAAGCTCTTGGGCTCACGATCCAAGGGGAGATCTTGATCAAAGTGATAGTGGTGGTGGTGGTGGGTCATCTTGCCTAGCATATGCTGCCTCCTTTCTCCTTTAGGGTGTTCCATTACTTAAGCTAAATGAGCACACCTGCCCCATGAGTGACAGTTGGTGGAAATGGATAACCCCATCTCCACATAGAAACATAGTGATGATCTGAGGAATGCTTTGGGTAGATCCAGAAGACGTGGGCAAGGATTATGCAGGATAAGGTTTAAATGGGTTGCAATCTATACTACTGGAGGTAGTACATATATCAGTGTTAATAGAGTCATGGAAGTATTACTCTTTAATAGTTATTGGAGTTGCTATGTAGGAAAATAAATTTAAATTTGCCAGATACCCATAGATATTAACTACAATGTCAATATCTGATTCTCTGATTGTTTTTTTTACCTCCTTTGCCTGATCATCATCCATCTGCTCCCTGAGAACTATCCTAGTGCCTCTTCACTTTCTCCCTTGGTGGTACTTCAAAGGGTTTAGCTTAGTTTAATTGAATGTGGATGGCTCCTTTATATGTATATCCCATCCTACTCCATTCCACCAACCTTACTGGCATCTCCCATCTAGAGGTCCTGTTGGCTTCTCAAAATCAGAAATTCAAAACAACTTGTCTTTACGTCTCTCCTCACTTCCAAATGGAACTATTTCTGGAGAAGGTGTGATTATCATTCAGTCATCAGGTTTGTGGCCTCAGTCATCTTTTATTCTTCATTTCCCCTCACCCTTCATATTCTATCACTTCCCAGGTCCTATTTAATCATACCTCCATAATTTCTCTCATATCTGTTTCTTTTCCATTCACATAGCCATCATCCCAGTTCAGGCCCTTCATCTCTTGCCTGAATTATAATGGCCTCCTAATTGGTTTCCCTGCCTTCAATCTCTGCCCTCTCCAATCCATCATCTTCCAGTTGCTACCAAAATAGACTTCCCAAATCTGACTATTATTCCCTTCAACGACTGTTGTCTGAAATAAAATTCTAACTCTTCAGTCTGGTATTTGAGGTTTTTCATGTACTAGGTCCAGGCCACCTTTATAGCCTTTTTCTAACTGCATTCCTGCGTTCCTCCACCCACTCTACATTCCAGGAAAACTGGACAACTACCTGTTCCCTAAACTTGACACCCCATCTCTCACCTCTGCACATTTATAGATCCTATGCTACATGCCTTCTTCCTCATTTCCACCTTTGAGAATCCTTCAAGGCTCAGCTCCAGGGTCACCTTGGTGAGCTTTCCCTGAGCTCCCCAATTCCTAGTGTCTTGTCTCAGATCACATATGCCACTTGTGCATGCTGTATTTCCCCCTCTTTGAGTGAAATGCTGTTTCATTGTTCTATTTAAGCAGAGCATGGCACCTAGTTTAATGCTATGCCTAATAAAAGGTAAACATTGGAATAGGTGCTTAATGTTTGTTGAATCAGACATATAAATGATGTGGTGAAAGAATTGTTTGGGTGTGGGATTTTGTTTTGGGGGAGAAGGGGATTTGAGAAAACTAGCTTGGGCAAGTCATGACCTCTGAGTCTCACTTTGTTCATCTGCAAAAGGAACACAAAAATATTTCTACCATCTGCTTCACAGGGTGGCTGAGGAACAAGCACTCTAAAACTCTCAAGTTTGTATACATATGAGCTATGATATCACGGGATCATAAATTTACAACTGGAAAGGGATCTTAGAGGTCAAATCAAATCCAACCCCTCATTTTACAGATGAGGAAACTGAATCCAAGGAGTTTACATAACTAGGTCTCATAGCTAGTGTCTGAGGCCAGATTCAAATTCAGATCTTCCTGACTCCAAGTCCAAAGCTCTATCCATTTCATCCTGTCATATGTGAAGGGTATGTGTGCGTGTGTGTGTGTGTGAGTATATATCAGTAAACGTTGATGACTTCTTTATATGTATATCCCATATATAATGTATATCTCCTTTACATGTAATATGTGTGTCCATATACATATACATATATGAGTATATGTGTCTATGTATGTATATATACACATGTGTATATATACATATGCGCACACGCACACACACACACACAAAGATGTACACACCCTTTAACAGTCTCATTCTTTACTGTTTGGCTGTATCTTCCTTAAATCCTCCACATAAGCTGCCCAACATGTTGGGGACTTTCATCTTACATTGGGCAGACCAGTGAAATATATAGGCTACCCATACTTCACTCCCTACATAACTGGCCCTTCATCTCTTCTGGTTTGTAAGACATCTCAGAAATCCAACTTACTAAATAATATCTAAACTTTTTTCCCCCGATTTCCCAATTCCCTTTTGTTTTCCCAGCTAAAAATATGACCACATGTGCAACACTCTTCTCCCAGTCTCCCAAATCCAAACCTTACTATCAACTTTTGCCCCTCCCTGCCCAAACTACGGGCAGCCTAGCAAGCTATTATCTTCTATATCATTTCACAATATATCTACCCCATACACTATCAAATCCTTCATTAATTCCAACCAGTTTCTGCAATATTTCTCAAATCTCAGATCCTTGAGGATTGTATATCCACATTTCCATGACAACTTCCTGGGTCCTTTCTGCCTGTACTTAACACTAATTTTATCTTGCCATCATCCTGTCAGGAAACGAAACCTGTCACATCACCTATTTCTGTTTCAAAATATAAGCACCAAAACTTAATTCTCATTGTCCTCTGGCAGTTAGGAATAGGGACTCATAATGGCAAGCACAGAAGTAGTTCACACCTTGTTTCAGTTATTAAATTAACACCTTGTTTCAGTTCAAGTTTCTTTTGAGCCTTGTATCAAGTCTGTTAAGAAACAGAACATGTGAACCCCACAACTTGTGAACCCCAGAACTTGTGAACTCCTGGGGAGGAGCTAATGACCATATATAAGGAGAGCCCCAGGCTGGAGACAGCCGAACTGAGAAGAGGACTCTTGTGGTGGCAGAGTCAAGAAGGAGAAAACTTGTGGTATCCTGGCACCCTTTGTCTATTCTATCTGTGTTGATGTTTGTTTATGATACTTTGTACAGAAGCCCTGGGACCTTACAGGAAGCCCTAAAAGAGGATTTTCTGGTTGTATGTTTACAGAAGTCCTAGAGGACGGTTTTGGAGGTGCTGGAACTTTACTGATAATTTGTGCTGACCTCTTGGACCTTGTTTGTGGGTCTGTGTTGATTTCTATGTTGATGATTTGTGCTGACCTCTTGGACCTTGTTTGTGGGTCTGAGTTGATTTCACAGGAAGATAGTGAATTGATGATGGTGCCCACAATGTGTATGAATATTATTGTGGCTCTGTCAAGCTTTGTTTTCCCAGAAATAGGAACTGTGAAGGACTTGAGGTGGATTGGACACTGTGAACTTCAATATGGAACAGCAACTGGATGAAGAATTGGACAAGGAGCTGGACAAGGAACTGGGAGCTGCCTGCCTTTGAACCCAGGTGACAGTTGGAGCTGGGGCCATGGAAAAGGAACCATGGAAGCTGAGAGCCAGCCTTGAGTCAAGCTGAAAGAAGACTTTACTTGGATACTGTATACTGACTGAGAAGATTATGATTTTCTGTGACCTAGGAGTAGAGAACTTTGACTTTTGTACTTTGTGATTGAGTTAAGGATTTTGTGATTGACTAAATGAATGTACTTTGTGTAAAACTATGTGACCACTTTGGTGAAAACTATGTGGCCATTTTAGTGATAAGTTATTGAGTTGTGACATAGTGAATGCTGTATTTTGATTTTCTGTGATAAGTTGTAACATTGTGAGTGCTGTACTTTGACTTTCTGTGGTTGTTTTGCTTTGATTTGTTATTGAATAGAGAGTTTGCTATACTATGTAATCAGAACCTTGAAAGCTGTTCACAGCAGCAGTACCCTGGAAAGCTGCTCATGCTTGGTGTTACAGGACTGGACTAGAGAATTCCCAAATGAAGAAATTCCTCTGCCAAGGCAGGCCAACATTTTTGCAACTGACAGCTTTAGAGAAATGCTTGGAATTCTGAGAATTTAAGAGACTTGTGCAATTACTTAAGCCAGTTTATACTGGTAAGACTTGAATCCATCTTATTTCCAGGTCAGCTGTCTATCTATAACTCTAAACTACCTAAAACAGGCATACCTTGTTTTATGGGACTTCACTTTTTACATTTTGCAGATAGATAATTGAATTTTTTTACAAATTGAAGTTTTGTGGCAACCCTGTATCAAGCAAGTCTCTATCAGCGCCATTTTTCTAACAGCATGTGCCCATATCACATCTCTGTCACATTTTGGCAATTTTCTCAATATTTCAGACTTTTTCATTATTATATCTGTTATGGTGATCATTGATCTTTGATGTTACTATTGTCATTACTTAGAGGCACCACAAACTGCATCCATATAAGACAGTAAACTTAATTGATAATAAATATGTGTGTTCTGATTGCAGCCATCAACATCTGCCAGCAAAAAGATTATGACTTGAAGACAACTGAAAAAATGGTTAGCACTTATTTTAGCAATAAAGTCTTTTTGTATTAAGGTATATACGTTGTCTTCTTATACATGATACTATTGTACACTTAATAGACTACAGAATAATGTAAACATAATTTTTGTGTGCACTGAGAAACAAAAAAACTCACATGATTATTGCAGTGGTCTTGAACTGACCCCACAATACCTTTGAGGTATGCCTTTAGTGATAAACCTAACCTAATTCTAAATCTCTCTACTCCAGAAATGTGAAGTTATATAGATATCTGGGGCCACCTATATCAAACCTAGGCTAATAGCTAGCATTCATGTAGTAACTTAAAGTTTTCAAAGTGCTTTACATATGCTGTCTCATTTGATCCTCACAACAGTCCCATGAGGGAATTGCTTTTATCCATATTTTGTAAATAAACTAAAACTAAGAGAGAATGAGTGACTTACCCAACCTCAGCTAGTAAGTGTCTGAAGAAGAATTTTAACCCAGATATTCCTGTCTCTATCCATTGGGCCACCTAGGTGTCTGAGGATATGATGTTATAATTTAAGACATTCTAAAAATACTTCAAGCATCTGTTTTGGGTTTAGGCCTGACCTGGGTGTAATAAAAGAAGTGTGTATATATATATATATATATATATATATATATATATATATATATTCATTTGGCTAATTGACATCTGTCTTTAAAATGTCTCTAACAAATTAGAAGAGTTAACCCTTTAAACCAATGAAATTCCTTGAGGGTTTATCATCAGGTACTTCCCCAAAACACCTTTAGCTGTAATTTTTTAAACTCTCAAGATCACCAAAATAGCAAACTAAGTCATTCTGGAAGCTTGTTTTCCTGCTAAGAACTAAATAGATCAATTGCACTAAGGAAATGCTTGTTCAGGGAAGGAAATTTTACTGCATCACTGCTTGAGAAGTGGGGTTGGGTAGTGAGACATATGTAGTGTCAGAGCTACTGAGTTAAGCTTTGTATAGAGTATTGGAATTGAATTCAGAATAACTGGGTCAAAATCCCACAAAATATATGGCCTTTGGCAAGTCACTCAGACTCTTCATACCTAAAATGCCTCTTTGTAAAAGAAGGCATTAAACTGGATTATTTCTAAGTATGTCTTCTAGCTGTCATTCCTCTGAGACTCCAGTAAACAGAGCAGGGAACTCTAAAATTACAGGGTAATGGGTCAAAGGAATTAGGCCAATGGATACACACAATTTAGAAACTTTTAGTGCATAGTTCCAAATTTTTTGTGGTTATTTATTTCTGGTTTTGTGTCTGGAACATCTCTGTCATCATAATTCTTATCATAATAAGAATTCTTTTTGGTTTGTTCCCTCTTTCAGCTTTATTTCCTTACTTTGGGCTTTGTGTTAGGGCCAGGCCCTATGCATGTCTGACAGGAAATGGCCCCCCTGTGCTTCATCTTGTTTTCTGTGCTCTTGGGTCTTACTGCTGTATTCTTGGAGTATTGATTATTGTGATAATCCAGGATCTCAGAGACAGCTAATCCAGGATCTCAGAGACAACTCAGGTTGGTGACCTGAAAGGTTTCCAGACTTGTCTGATCCAGGGCAAAGTCATTGCCTTCATGACCTGGCATTACAAGTTCCTCACCTGTGTTTGAGTTGAGGAAACACAAAGGTGAATTTGTCCCTGGTTGGACCTCCAGTGGACTATTGTTGGATTTAGCCTTTTCTGGCCTGTTGGAAAACTTCAGAGTGATAGAACAGCAGGATCAGCCTTTACTCTGGGCTCCCTCATTATTCCACTGCAGGCTTCAGGCTGAGCTGGGGGCTGGATCTGAGTCTCTGCTCCTCTCTCAAGGTCAAAGTCACACAGCTACTACTTGCTTTTGTATATGCGCCTTTATAGGACATAGCCTAGGATCTGCAATGATAATGACTACTGCTCCTTGCTCTGGACCACCCCAAGGTGCAGTCCTCAGTCCTCACTTGATCTTTGTAAGCAGTGCACAGTATAGCTACAAGTCATCATCTACTCCTGATCCTGGAACAAGTTTGGGCCCCTCTGCATCTGGGAAGTTTCTTTCCCTGGTACTTATCCATACACAGGTGATTGCATGGTTCCCTGCAGGAAATGCCTTATGTGATCTTTGCTAGACCTATCCCCAGCATACAAAAACTCTCTTTCTCCCTAAGCTGCCCTCAGGCTGATAAATGACTCCAAGTGATTTTTTTTCCCTTGGATTTCCCAGTCAAGACTTGGTTGGTCTGATACATTTTCTAGGTCTTTGTAGAATGACCGTGAGGGAGATCTCACCAATGATACTCTCCTACTCTGCCATCTTGGCTGGTCTGAGGTGTAGATCTTGACCATACACTTACCTGCTCAAAAATCTTCACAGCATCCTATTACTTTCAGAATAAAATACAACCTCCTTAGCCTAGCACTACTGGTCTTCCATAAAATGGCTCCTAACCTCCCATCTTTTTTTTATACTTCTTCCTTTTATACACTCTATCTCTGGGCCAAAGTGAACCTCTCTAAATTGTTTTTTAAACTCAATGTGGCCTCCTATCTCCATTCATTTATCCAAAACTGCCTCTCCCTGCCATCCACCCTCCATCCTTGAAATGCATTTCCTCATCTCTGACTTTCAGAATCCCTGTTTCCCAGCTGAAAGTGTGGCCTCCCTCCTCAGAATGTCCTCTAGAGCACTGTCAGGATCTCCCTTGTACACATCATTTCCCATTTTCTTTTATTCCATATGTTACAGGTGACTTTAATACCAGTACTTAGTTAAGGTTTGATGTTGACTCAAAAGTAAGGTATTTGTGAATCATTGAACCAGGAAGGTTTGTTTTGCCCTCACACAGCAAGGCTATGTGACAATGTCACTTACCTTCTTTGGATATAGCCCTCCTCATCTCCATATGGAATTGAGTCTGATGTTCAGAGCAGGCTGTGCTGAAGGACATGGTGACTTACGTGGGCTTTAGAAATCCATCAACTCTGAAAAGCCTAGACTTCATGTGGCCAGGACTTTTTATGCTGTTAGTGACCAATGAAACTGGACTCAATTCCCAAAGAAGTTTTGGATTCTTTTAGAGAAAACCTCCCCATATTGTGGGTGAGAAGAAAGGAGATGTACCAGCAAAACACTGGTCCTATCACACCCAATCCATGTTCAATAAATATGCTCCATATTTTCCCACCTCTAGACCTTGACTCACATTCTTCTCTATGCATAGAATGCCTTCTATGACAATCAAAGTCATTTGAATCTTAGATATCTTTTGATACATGACTCAAATGCTACCCTCACCATTGAGCTTTCTCTGTTTTCCCCATCCGGTAATGACTTTTCTCCCCAGAGCCCTCACAGAACACTTTGTACCTCCTTTATTCAATAATCATTCATGTTTTAGTACTATGGTTTTTGGTATATATGGCATATGTCCCCTAACAGACCACAAGCTCTAAGAAGGCAGGGAACAGGTTCTTATCTAAACTTTTATTTTTTATATCATCAACCCCTAGCTTAGGGATCTAAAAGTAGGTACCTAATAGTATAGTACGTACCTAATAAATGTTTGTCAAATGGAAGTACAATATATGAAGGGGAGTTATATACAAAACCTTGAAACAGGTATATCTTGAGGGAAAATAGACTCTCCTGTAATGGGAATATGGATGGAACCAGCCTCTAAACTGTGGGTGGCCAGAACTGAACAGAGCAGGGTAGAGACAGGAGAGGCAGGAATAAAGCAAGTTTAATTTCAAAATGAGGGAAATTGCTTTCAAACAAGGACACATGTGCTGGAGCCCCACCCCTAGTGGGGAAAGATGCCAGGCCATGAAGGCCGATCTCAATATTTATACCTATGGCTATATAGTGAGCTGCAGCCCTGCCAAAGAGAGATAACAGTAATGATGAAACAAGTTTGATGCATAGCAGGACTTTAGGACCTGAAGTGGGCACTTTTCTGGGCTTGTGAGCTCAGAAAACACCTGGTACTGGTCAAAGCAATACGATAATTATGTGATTTTGCCAGCAGGTGAGATCATCCAGCAAGCAAATGCAAAGAATTGTTGTTAGGCCAAGCTCAGGACACAGCTTGCTTGCTGGGCCTTAGCTCTGGAAAACAAGGTGTCTCCCACTATCTTAACATTAACCCCTTTTGGCCAAAGGGAGGGGGTCTAGAAGAACCCCTACCCTTCTGAGAGGCAGGTACAAGCCAAGACTCCATAAGAAGACAGTAGGGCCAGGACAAGCATTTTTATCCCAGGAGGTGAGTTCCTTGAGGTGACCTATTGGGGAAGTGTGTCCCAGGTATTATTGCTAGCCATTGTTTGCTTGCAAACAGAAAAGAGTGGGGGGCCAAGAATGTAGAGGGAACAAATGCCAACACACATTTGAATCAAAGCCTTGGTGATTGGGCACATAACAAAAGGGAAAAGGAGAAAAAAACTAAGACAGTATACTCAGTCCTCATCCAGAATTTTGGGACAGCTGTCTCATCTGATGTGAACTGCTTCTGGATCTGTATTAAATAAACCTTGAGGTCCCTGGAGGGTTCTGTCATCCACTCAGGAGCAGGAGCTTTCTTCAGATGATGCAGGAGTACACATCCACAAATTTGATAGCTATGAGAATAGTCAGAAGGACCTAATAGGGGCCCTTAGAAACAATGATTGATTGATCAGTACAGGGCCAGTTTTCAGATAAGAAAACTCCTTACATCAACCTTTGGATCTGAGTTCTTGGTCATCACAATATGGGTCCTTAGTTAAGAAACTCTAAACAACAGGGGCAGCTAGGTGGCACAGTGAATACAGCACCAGCTTCGATGTCAGGAGTATCTGACTTCAACTCTAGCCTCAGACACTTAACATTTACTAGCCATGTGACCTTGAGCAAGTCACTTAACCCCAACTGCCCTCCCCTCTCCCCTCCAAAAAGCAAAAAATTTAAAAACTTTTTTAGAAAAGCATTGGGGGCAGAGCCAAGATTGCAGAGTAGAAGCACAAACTTGGTGTGGGTTTTGGCTCCAAACAATTCCAATACTTGTAAAAAAAAATTACTCTAAAGACATTCTAAAGCTACAGAATTCACAAAGTGACAGAGAGAAAAAATCTCCTGCTGAAGACAGCCCAACAGGCCAACAAGAAAGGCCTGTCACAGCACGCTGGGAGCTGAGTGCAGTCCTGCAGAAGCCACGCAGTTCCAGCCCCAGGGTGGCCCCAACCAGCAGAGGCCAAAGCAGACTTCAGGAGAGTGAATAACCAGCAGCTGTGGTGGCTTCCAAACTTCTCAACCCATAAACGCCAAAGTAAAGATCAGTGTGGAACTCTGTTGGAACAGGGGTGGACAGAAGAACATGCCTGGCTCCTGTCGCCAGGGCGAGAAGCAGTAGAGGCACAGTGGCTGCACCACGTGGCTGCCTCAGGAGCTACTGGCCTGTAGATTGTAGAGGGACCAAGTGATCATTCAGAAGGTAATAGTTCTTGTTCTAACCTGCTTGGAACTGGATCACGGTCTTGGGTGGTGGTCCTGGGGTGTGTGACCAGTGAGCCAGAGCTTGTGGGGACTGTAGAGATGGCTGTGAAAACCCCAGAGATTTGGGGCAAAATTCTCTCCATTCTGGAAGCAGAGTTCTCCCGTGGCAAAGAGCTCAAAAGTCAAATAATTGGCTGGCAATGTGAGCAAGCACAGGAAGCACAAACAGACCATAGAATCCTTTTGGGGGGACAAAAAGCATCAAGGCATGGAATATGAGGAAGATAGCAAAGTCAGAACTCCTGCATCCTCCAAGAAAAATATGAATTGATTACAAGCCATGGAGGAACTCAAGAAGGATTCTGAAAATCAAGTAAGAGAAGTGGAGGAAAAATTGGGAAGAGAAATGAGAATAATGCAAGAAAATTATGAAAAGCTAGTCAAGAGCCTATTAAAGGAGATCCAAAAATACACTGAAGAGAATAATAACATCTTAAAAAACAGACTAACTCAAATGGCAAAAGAGGCCCAAAAAGCCAATGAGGAGAAGAATGCTTTAAAAAGTCAATTTTGCCAGATGGAAAAGGAATTTCAAAAATTCACTGAAGAGAATAACTCCTTCAAAATTAGATTGGAGCAAATGGAAGCTAATGACTTTATGAGAAATCAAGATACTATAAACAGATCCAAACAAATGAAAGAATAAAAGGCAATGTGAAATATCTCATTGGAAAAACCACTGACCTGGAAAATAGATGCAGGAGATATAATTTTAAAAATTATTGGACTACTTGAAAGCCATGATCAAAAAAAGGATTTAGACCCCATATTTTAGGAAATTATCAAGCAAAATTGCCCTGATATTCTAGAACCACAGGGCAAAATAGAAATGGAAAAAATTCACCAATTGCCTCTTGAAAAAGATCCCAAAAAGAAAACTCCTGGGAATATTAGAACCAAATTCCAGAGTTCCCAGGTCAAGGAGAAAATACTGCAAGCAGTCAGGAAGAAAAATTTGAGTATTGTGGAAACACAATCAGGATAACACAAGATCTAGCAGCTTCTACATTAAGGGATTGAAGGGCTTGGAATATGACATTTTGGAGGTCAAAGGAGATAGGATTAAAACCAAAAATCACCTACCCAGCAAAACTGAATATAATGTCTCAGGAGAAAATATGGTCATTCAATGAAATAGAGGACTTTCAAGCATTCTTAATGAAAAAAAAAACAGAGCTGAACAGAAAATTTGATTTTCAAATACAAGAAGCAAGAAAAGCATGAGAAGGTAAACAGGAAAAAGAAATCATAAGGAACTTACCAAAGTTGAACTATTTACATTCCTACATGGAAAAACGATAATTGTAACTCGTAAGACTTTTCTCAGTATGAAGATAGTTGAAGGGAATATATATGTATATATGTATACATACATATATATGTATGTATGTATAGGAGGATGTATGTGTATATAAATATATATGTGAGTATGAGTGTATGTATGTTCATGTATACACAGACAGAGGGCACAGGATGAGTTGAATATGAAGGGAT
>CM053582.1:282362527-282416067 GCA_028627135.1 Pseudochirops cupreus | reverse complement strand
AAACATTTTTGAAAAGGGATAGGGTCAAAGGAGAAAGTAGAATAAGTGGGGGGCGGGATAGGATGGAGGGAAGTATAGCTGGTCTTTCACATTATAACAATTATGGAAACAATTTGGGTAACTACACATGTTCAAACTATATTGAATTGCTTATCTTCCCAGTGGAGGCAGGTGAGGAGGGAAGAAGAGAAAAATTCTGGAACTCAAAGTTTTAAAAACAAATGTTTAAAACAATAAAATGTTTTCTACATGCAACTTGGAAATAAGATATCCAGGCACTGGGGTATAGAAAGCCATCTTGCCCTACTAGAAATTTGGGGGGGCGGGGAGGTGATGGAGGAGGATATAAGATAGAACAAATTGGGAAAAGGGTATTCAGTAGGCTTGCTATTTTGGGGTGGGGTAGGGGAAAGACTGGGAGAAAAACTGTAACTCAAAATTTTGTGGAAATGTATGTTGAAAACTAAAAATTAATTAATTAATTATTTTTTTTAAAGCATCTCTAAACAACACATGGAGATGATCCAGTTTCCCAACCACACAGGACTACATTCAAACAATGCAATAAAGTTTTTCTCACAATTCCCATAATTGTATAATTACATTGTCAGGTACAGATCAGACTAATTAAAGAGCTTTAAATGGATAAGTTTTGAGAAGGGAGAGTTATAGATCACCAAGGTAACCAAGACAACATAAACATAAACATCTTGAAACAAAAAGCCAAAGCAATACAACAGTTATCACCAATATTAACTAAAAGCAAGTATTTTAATGACCCGTTCTCAATATCCATTTAATCAGCACATTTTGAGTCCCAGATGTCTCATGTAGTTATCTGGTCCCTAGATATCTTTTCTTGGACAATGAGAGTATTCTCAGGATAGCTCAGAAAGGGGATCTGCTTCTAGAGGTTCCTAGATAATTCTAACAATATAATTTGGTAAATTTGGTTTTCCAATCTTAAAACTTCAGGGAATTTCAGTTTATATAACATTTGCTGTTTCTATCCTTACCTAAATCCTGTACCTGATAGAAGAATCTTTTAAAAATTTATGAGAATCCAACTATAAAAATGATCTCTTCTGCCTGTTAAAATTGTCAGACAGATACTTTAATAATGGGAAAATAATTTCATTTTCTTTACCATTATTCATATAATTTACATGCAAAGTCTGCAGTCTTTAATTAATAAATCCTTAATCCAATTTTGACAATTACTAAAACATACTCCAAAGCCTGAATTCCCATGATAAAAAAATTTTGAATCCAATCATATTCATATGTATATAGTTCTTAGAGAAAACAGTCTAGTCCTGTTTTTTTTTCTAAAAATTTACTGTTCCATTTAATTAGAAAACTTTCACATTACATTTTTGTCTCATTACCTTATCTAATCATTTCTCCCTTAAGAGGAAAATATAATTTGACCACAAATATAGGTTAAAATTGTAAGATGTTCATACTTTTCATCCTATCACACTCAAAGATGTTCCATTTTCTTTTTTTTTTTTTTTAAAGAGCTGTGTCTACATTTATTTTTGTATGTGGAGGCTTTCCCTTTTTCTTTTGATCCTTTGGGATACAGACCTAGTAGTGGGCTGGGTCAGAGGGTGCGCACAGTTCTGCAGCTCTTTGCACTTCTCTTTTGCTTTTTTGGAGGGCAATTGGGGTTAAATGACTCGCCCAAGGTCACACGGCTAGGTTTTGTGTTAAGTGTCTGAGGCCAGATTTGAACTCAGGTCCTCCTGACTCCAGGGCCGGTGCTCTATTCACTGTGCCACCTTGCCGCCCCCAATGTTCCATTTTCAATCTGTTATTTAATAGATTTAGTGTCATACTTAGAAAACTTCTTGATTATAGAAATTTGCTATAAAAGGAAAAAGAGGAACATAGTTATAACAATGTCATATATATCTTTAGGGCTATGTTTTTAAAAGTCTGTGTCTTTAAAACTGGCAAAACCAAGATAGTTAATCTCTTTTTCCTGCTTGTTCTTTCTTGTTGTGTCCACAAGGTAAAGAATGCAAATAACCACACAGCCCCAGTGGGTATGATGAAATAAAGTAGGGTGGGGGAATATCTTCCTTTCTCCCCCCCCTCTTTTTACCTTGGCTCTGAGAAATGGGCCTGGGGTCTCTGTTCTGTGTCATTTGTCCTTAGTTTCAGGTGATGGCAGTGATCAGGCTGGAATGGAGAGTTTGAGCCATAATAACCTTGGAGCTAGGATTACAGGCAGAATGGTGAGAGTCAGCCATCCCTGCAGACAGGGAGAGAAGGTAGGGTGACCTGGGAGTCAAGAATAAGGGGAATTTTGGACTTTAAATTTGGGCTATATACTCTATAGCAGGGCTTCTTAAACTTTTTTCCACTCATGACCCCTTTTCAAATACCTTGAATTCATTATGTGTTTGATTTTTAATTAATTTTCAATTAATTAAATTCATTTTTAATTAAATTTTGTACATTCAAAAACTTTTTGCTGTTGCCAAATTTTTCATGACCCCATATGCCACCCACAGTTTAAGAAGCACTGCTCTATAGGAAGCCAGCTAAGCTTCGAGCCTAATCCCCTTCCTCTCCCCAGAGATGAGGTGATACAAAGTAGAGGGAGGGAGGATGGGGAGGAAATTATGCTTCCCACCTTTTGCAGAAGTTTGTATATTGGTGATTATACCATTAAAGTATAAAATCTAATTTGTAAAAACTAATTTGACTGTTAGTGGCAAAAGGAAACTTGAGATAAAGGGGAGCCCCCCCCCCCACATTGGTGGAGGCTAGAGCCATTAACAGAAAGCCTAGATACCACCAAATCCTCCCTAAGGTAAACCAGAGAATTCTCAGGGGAAAGAGAAATTTAACCTACCTGGCCTTTCAGGGAGTGGAGGCCATGGTAGTTCCTGTTGTAATCCTAAGAAGTGTTAGGCAAACCACAGTTAACTGACCCAACAGTATTCATCTCTTCCTTGACCAATGCCATTTGGTGTCTGCTTGACTTGAATCTCTAAACTACATGCCTCTTGCCATCAGCACAGGAGGAAAAGGGCTGGCAGGCATGGGGAACCTACGGCCTCAGGACCACATGTGGCTCTCTAGGTCCTTGATCCATTTGGATTCTGTCAAAGGGCCAAACTTGAGGACCTAGAGGGCCATACATGGCCTCAAGGCCTTCTTCTTCCACTTTACCCCACGTCTCCCCCAACCCTCGTGAGGCTCCAGAATCCCCATGGGCACAGGTGCTCCCTGAACTGAAGGTAATAATAGCTGATTGTGTTATAGCACTTTAAGGTTTGTAAGGCTCTTATATGCATCCTCTACTTGGATTCTCTCAGCAACTCCCAATGAGGCAGGTACAATGGGAACTGTTATTCCGTTTTACAGATGAAGAATCTCAGTACAGAGAAGCACAGTGACTGGCCTATGTGATCACACAGCTAGGAGGTATTGGGTTGGATTTGAACCTAAGTCTTCCTGACTCTTAATGGGCAACTAGGTAGTACAGTGGATAGAGGGCTGGGCATGAAATCATGAAGACTCCTCTTCCTGAGCTCAAATCTGACCTCAAAGCCTTACAAACTGTGTGACCCTGGGCAAGTCACTTTACCCTCTTTGCCTCAGTTCCTCATCTGTAAAATGGACTGGTGAAGAAATGGCAAACCACTCCAGTATCTTTGCCAAGAAAACCCCAAATGGGGTGACAGAGATTTAGATACAATTTAAACAACTCAACAACAACTTCCTTGACTCCAAGACACTATGCCATAATGCTTCTTGGGCCTTCCAGAGCTCTCTAGCACCTGCGCTATCTTTTATCTTGCAACTGCAAAATGATATAACTAGTTTTGTGTAATATCAAGTGTTTACTAACACTAGCCATTCCTTAGATAAGCTGGAGTTTATTGCTGTCCACAGACATGAAACTTTCCAAAGTCATTCTAGGATTGCTTCCTCCTCCACTTTACCCCATGCCCCAACCCCTCCTTGCCACCTGCACCTTCTACACTCTGAACAGACTACTACAGTATTCTGTAAGGCTCCTGGGGGCAGAAGTAAGAACAATGATTAGGAATCCAGAGAAGCAGATTTCAAGTCATATTATGGAAGAATTTTCCAACAGGCTATGAGCCCCTTTCACTGGAAATTCCCTGATCCTGAGTACTGATAAAGGAATTCCCATGGGGACGGGGGGGATGGAGGAGTAGATCTCCCAGATACCTTCCTACTCTAACATTCTATGATCAAAGTAGTAAATGTTACTGACTAATGTGACATTTGACTTAACCAAGATCATGCTCAAGTTACCTCATACCACTCTCTGGCCTATGTGGTCAATACTAGGTCATCCTAGTAAATGCTTAACTTCTTAAGGGTGGGGATATTACCTATCTAAAATATGAAGTACGTGTGATCATCTATTGCTCCACTAAGCCCTGGAAGGACTAAAGAAATAGCCCACTTTTCAAAGAACCCATTTATAACCAGGAAGCTCAGACTGTATATCTAATGAGAGCTGACGTGAAACAGACTTATGTTAGAATGCAAGGAACATAGCGTCATTCTAGCAGACATTGAGCTGTAATTTTTAGTTAGGTCATCCTGCCAATCCCTTAATCAAATGAAATCTTTCCCTTTGGACTTCTTATTTTTGTTTCTTACAAAATACAACATTGTGAAAGCCTGTTGATTTTTCCTAATATTTCATTTGTCCTTATAATGTTTGCTCTCACCTTATTAGCTTGAGTTTGCCAGGTTAGCAATCCAGAGATCATTTTATTCTTTCCATGACATTTTGTCTATAATTAAGGTAAAGTTCAATCATGTGGAGCATTAGTTATAGTCTTATGGACCGAACTGCAAGACTTTTCAGTATTTGCATGGTTAACTGAATTAGAGAAGAACTTACTTCCCATCTAATTATGCTGTTTATTAAAATTTTTAAAAATTATTTTATTTTTATTGAATTTATTAAAATTTAATTTCACATAGTTAAATACAAGTGTTTTTATAAACATTGTACATAGCAATATTTAAATAAATAACATTTATGTACATAGTTACTTTACTTACTAATCTTGGACAATTCTTTTTTATTTTACTTTTTTAACATTTTTATTTAAAGTTTTGATTTCCAAATTCTATTCCTACCACCTCACTGAGATGGTAAGTAGCCAGATATATGTTATACAATGTGTAATTATGTAAAATATTTCCATATTAGTCATTGTGTACAAGAAGACTCAGATAAAAGAAAAAAATTAAAGTAAGAAAATGAAAAATAGCATGCTTTCAGTCTGTATTCAACCAATATCAGCTCTTTCTCTGGAGACAGATAGTATATTTCATCATTAGTCCTTTGTGATTGTCTTAGATCATTATATTGTTGAGAATAGCTAAGTCTTTCACAATTCTTCATAAAACGATATTGTTGTTACTGTGTGCAATGTCCTCCTGGTTCTGTCCACTTCACTATTCATCAGTTCATGTAAGTCTTTCCTGGTTTTTCTAAAAGCCTTCTGCTTGTCATTCTTTACAGCACAATTATGTTCCATTACAATCATATACTACAGCTTGTATAGCCATTCCCCAATTGATGGGCATCCCTTTGATTTCCAATTCTTAGCTACCACAAAAAGAGCTGCTATAAATATTTTTGTATAAACAAGTCCTTTTCCCTTTTTTAGATGTCTTTGAGATATAAACTGAGCAGTGGTATGGCTGGATCAAAGGGTATACATAGTTTTATAAAGCCTTTTGATCATAGTTCCAAATTGCTCTTCAGAATGGTTGGATCAGTTCACAACTCCGTAACAGTACATCAGCGTCCTAGTTTTTCCACATCCCCTCCAACATCCAACATTTTCCTTTTTTGTCATATTAGCCACTCTGATAGGTATAAGATGGTACCTCAGAATTGTTTTAATGTGCATTTCTCTAATCAACAATTATTTAGATAATTTTTAATATGTCTATAAATAGCTTTAATTTATTCATCTGAAAACTTCCTGTTCCTATCCTTTGGCCATTTATCAATTGGGGAATGATTTACACTTTTATAAATCTGACCGTTTTCTCTATATATTTGATAAATTAATGTTTTATCAGAGATACTTGTTGCGAGAACTTTTTCCAAGTTTTCTGCCTCCCTTATAATTTTAGTTGCATTGGGTTTTGTGCAAAAACTTTTTAAATTTCATGTAATCAAAATAATCTATTTTACATTTTGTAATTCTCTCTATATTTTCTTTGGTCCTAAACTCTTCCTGTATTCATAAATCTGAGGAGATATATCATTCCATGCTCTCTTAATTTGCTTATGGTATCACCATTTATATGTAAATCATGTACCCATTTTGATATTATCTTGGTATATAGTATGGTATGTTGGTCTATACCTAATTTCTGACATATTGTTTTTCAGTTTTCACAGCAGTTTTCGTCAAATAATGAGGTTTTGTTCCAAAAGCTTGGATTTTTGGGTTTATCATATGCTAGATTAGTATGGTCATTTGCTATAATATTGTACCTAATCTATTGCACTGATCTCCCACTCTATTTCTTAGACAGTACCAGATTGTTTTGATAATTACCATTTTATAATACAGTGGTATGGTATATGGTATGGCTACACCACCTTCTTTTGCATTTTTCCCTTTGATTCCCTTGATATCCTTAAGCTTTTGTTCTTTCAGATTAATTTAAATTAATTTAGTTAATTAATATTTTTCTAGGTCTATGAAATAATTTTTTATAGTTTGGTATGGCATTGAAGAAAGAGATTAATTTAGGTAGAATTGTTGGACAATTTTTAATCATTGCTTAGGATAATCCTTGTTTCCCTAAATTTAATAGAACCAAATTGCCCTAATTTTATATGAAAATTGCTCTGATTTTATATGAAAATTTCTTCTGACTTTGTTACCTCTGGCCCTGGCTTTGTTTAAAAGTCCTTGGATGCAGGACTGTCTCTTCCTGTCTCTTATCTTCACTCTGACAGTTAATAACTTAGCAACTTCCCTTCCTCATGGTACCAGAATATCTGTTCCCTACAATGATAGTTCATTTTTATGAATAACTTTATACTTCATAAAAAATGTTTATTAGAACACCATGAAGTACATAGTACACATATTCTTATTACCATTTTCCAGATGAGGACACTGACACACAGCAAGACCACACAGCTAATTTAAACTGCTGAACTCAAATCTAGGTCTTTGGTTTTTAAGTTCAGTGCCATTTCTGTTATACCTCCAACCCATAGCATCTTAGCATTGGTTGTTAGCTACTGAGAAAAGAGCCTCATATAATTTTCATAGCATTCCTAATTATCCAGGAGGTCTGGGATTTGCATCATCTTTCCTTTACCCTGTGAAAAATCAAAAAGAGGGAAAATGTCCAAAGCAGTACCACACGATTGATCTCCATGACAACTCTAGTGTTACCAATGTCCAATCAACAGTTTTCCTGACAATAAGCCTCCAAGTCCCTTCCATCAGATGAATATTCACAATCATTTGCAATGTCTCTTACATGTAATTTTGTTCATTTTATTATTGTTGTTGTTCAGTCATTTCAGTTGGTATCCCAGTATTTGTGACTCTATTTGGGGGTTTCTTGGCAAAGACACTTGAGTGGTTTGCCACTTCCCTTTCCAGCTCATGTTACAGATGAGGAAACGCCAACAGGGTTAAGTGACTTGCCTGGGGTCACACAGAGAGTAAGTGTCCGAGACCAGGTTTGAACTCAACCGAGTCTTTCTGACTTCAGACCTAGCACACTATCCCCTGCTCTACCTAGCTGCCATAATTTTATTATGTTCTCAATTACGTATTTGAACACCTTCATTTATCAGTGAAAGGTAAAATATATGTAAAATGAAAGGAAAAGACAATAAAGATAAGTATTGAAAAATAAAACAGATTTGTTTTGAGGATGACATTACACCTATGTGCATAATACTACCAGCTAACATTTAGATGATGCTTTAAGGTTTTCAAAACATCGTGCTTATATTATTTCACTTGAACTTCATAACAGCCCTGTGAAGTAGATACTCTTATTATCCCCATTTTACAGACAAAAAAAACAGAAGCTGAAAAAGGTTAAACAAACTGCCCAAGGTTAAATAGTTAATAAGTGTCTATTAATTTGAACTCAGACCTTTCTGACTTGAACCAGTACTCTAGCCTCTCTTTCACCCTTGTTGCCAAGAGATTAATTTAGTATAAAAACAAACGTGCAAACAATGACAGCTAAATGGAGGGTTTCCATTGTGCACACGTGTTACAGGTGTGCAGAAAATTTTGAGGAAAGAAGGAAGGTTTCACATAGGGAGGGACATATAGGAAGATGTTTGAACAAAGAAAGTGGAAGAACCCAACGCTCTAGGAAGGTGTAGACATTTTCATCTTCCTTCTCTGGTTTTTTTGTTGCACCTCTCTCTTGATTCTCCCCCTACCCATCTGCTTCTCAGTGAAGCTTTGCAGGAATATCATTTACATCTTGCACCTCAACTATAGGTGTATCCCATAGACCTGTTCTATTCTTTCCTGTTCCTATTTTCCTATTCTCTCAGTTATCTTCACTATTTCAAAGATTCCCGGATACACGGTTTAGCTGCTAAACATAATGCTTAAAACTGCACTAAGACTTTTGGGACACTCTAGCCAGCTCCAGTCCCTCTCCTGAGCTCCAATTTTACATCAGTCACTTCATACTTACATTTTAAGCTAGATATCTGAGAGACTGTGTCCAATATAGAACTCATTAATCACAAGCTTGCTATTCTCCTGAACTGTTAATAAATAAAAATAGAAGAGTATTTCTGTCAAAGGTATCACCATTCGTGCAGGTTCACAACCTTCAAGGCTTCCTCCACTCCTCATACTCCCTAACCCCACATGTCTCATCAGTTGCCAAGTTTTACTGATTCTACTTCCATAGTTTTCACAACTGACCCTTTCTCCAAATGTCCCATTCTCCAAAACCATGACCCTAGTTCAGGCTTACGATATGTCTCAACACACACACACACGCACACACACACACACACACCACCACCACCAACAACAACAACCACCCTACCCATATAGTTGCCAGTGATATTTCTAAAGCACATGTCTGACCAGGTCACCTTTCCAGTCTTATTACAAATTACTCCCCTTCACATACTCTGTGGTCTAAGCAAACTGACTTTCTTGCTGTTTTTCACACATTCATCTGCCATTCCCATGTCTTTTCAAAGGTTGTCCCCAGAATCTACTCTTTCTTCCCTTCTGTCTCTTAGATCCCTTTTCTTTCTTCAAGCTCACATCAGACACCATGTCATCCTGATGAATATCAGGTCATTGGATCCAGATGACTCTAGAGGAGAAAGTGAGACTGGTGATCTTGCACAGCCCTCCCTCACTCAAATCAAAGTCAACTGCAAGTCACATCATCATTTCCCTGATGCCATGGTCTTCTTTGAAAACGAAGGACAAATACAGCAACAATCTTCCTTCGGGAGACTTTTCCTGACCTCTCTAGCTTTTTCCTTTTGCATTTTCCCCTTCCTCTCCAAATTACTTTGAATTTTAAAAATTCCATTTTTATATACATATATATATGCATTTTCTTTTCTTACTACAGAATAAACTCTATGAGAGTAGAGATTGTTTCATTTCCATTTTGTTTTTTATAATCAATCTCTAGCACTGTGCTAACAAACAGTATTTATTATTGATGGATCCTTTGGTTGAAATTGGTGAAAGTCAAAGAACTGAAGCTAGTGGAGTAGAACCTGGAATTAGGAGACCTGGGTTCCAGTCTTATATCTGATATTTATTAACTGTGGGATCTTCAGTAAGCCACTCAATTTCCCTGGGCCTCTGTAAAGTGAATGGGTTGGACCAGATGATCTCCAAAGTCCTTTCCAGCTCTAAAGCCTAGGGTCAAATCTTGCTGGAGCAGAATGGTGTAGAGAGAAAGAAATTTCTTAGGTTAAGTATTCTTGAATTGTATCAAGTTTAGTTTGTAAAACCCTAATAAAAGGCCTAAGAATTCTCCAGTACAGCCTTGACTGTACTTTATTGGGTGGGAGTAAATATTTGAGTGTGGGCTTCAAAGTCAGTCCTCTGTCAGTTATCCCTATCCTAGTTTTTCTGCTTCACTATCCCATATCAGCCTGCCAAACCTTTTGCTGCCACCTGACAAACTTTCTCACTGCATTACCTTCACAACCTACACTGCTGATTCCTTCCTCTGACAGCAGCCCAAACTGAAAGAACCTCTACACACCTGTACATTAAGCAGTCATCATTCCTGTCCAGGTCTAGGTCCCAAGTTCTCCACAAACTATCTTTGGAATCTAATTCAATTAAGATCAGCGCAACAAAAGAATTATTAAGTGCTTACTCTTTACAAATGCTTGGAATATAAAGATGAAATGGTCTCTGCCCTCAAAGTGCTTATATTCTGAAGGAGAGGGGTGGGTGGAAGAGGATTCTGGGAGGATGGCAGAGTAGATCAGAAAATTCCAAGCTCTCAAGATATTCCCCCACAGAAGAATTAAAATAGCACCTTAGGGAGAACAGAGTGTGGCTGGAGATAAATGAGAACAGGGGCATAACCTAGGTCCTCCTGGGACAATTTGAGAAGATCAGAAGAAAAATCCCAGGTTTGGTCCCTGTGAAGAGTAAACACCTCCAGGCTAGGTTCTGTTTTAACAGCATGGGGCAAACCCTGCGGTTAATTGGTTTGAGAGGCTGCCTCATCCCCAGCCACCAGAACTTTTATACCTGGGATAGTGAGGGGAGTTGGGCGTTTAGCCCAAGGAAGATGAAGGGGATCTCTGCTGACCAGGAACAACAGACCCAACTGTGCTGTGAAGAGTGGTGGAGGCAAGAAGGAGCCAGCGCAAGCCCAGTGAGTGCAGAAGCAGTGGAGCAGAAAGCCCCTGGCTGTGGGCACTTACAGAAGTTTTAGAGGTTTGACTTTGGTTTCAGGCTAGAGGGGAGAATTAAAGATCTGGGACAAGAGGCACCATTTCCCAGGGCTAGAGGTGACTACAAATAAATAAGATATCACCACAAAAAAAAATGCACCAGCAAAGGAGAAAGAATCCAACTATAGAAACCTATTATAGGAATAGAGATGACAAGGGTTCATCTTCAGAGGAGGAAACTGACATAAAAAAAAAAACCAAAAGAGTAATGTCAAATGGTCACTTGTCCAAAAAGAATTTATAGAAGACCTTAAAAAAGACTTTAAAAATCAAATGACATAGGGGTGGCCAGGTGGTACAGTGAATAGAGCACCGACCCTGGAGTCAAGAAGACCTGAGTCCAAATCCAGCCTCAGACACTTAACACTTACTAACCATGTGACCTTGGGCAAGTCACTTAATCCCAATTGCCCTGCCTTCCTCCCTCCCCCCCAAAAAAGGCCAAAAAACCCCCAAACAAATGACAGAGGTGGAGGAAAAAACAAAAAAGAAAACAAAAAGGAGATTCAGAATCTTAAGGAAGAAAATGATACCTTGAAAATTAGAATTGAGCAAAATGAAGTCTGTAAAATTATAAGAGATTAAGAAATGATTAAACAAAATATGAATAATGAAAAAATAGAAGAGAAAATGAAACATCTTATAAGAAAAACAATAGATTTGGAGAATAGATCAAGAAGAGAAAATATAAAAATTATTGGACTTAACTGAAAGTTATGAACAAAAATAGAATCTTGATACAATAATAAAAGAAATAATTAAATTGTCCTGAAGTATTAGAACAATGGGGAAAAGTAGAAACAAAAAAAATCCATTGATCACCACTTAAAAGAGATCCTGTGAGGAAAACTCATAGAAATATCATAGTGAAATTCCAAAATCCCCAGCTCAAGGAAGAAATATTAAAAGCATCAAGATGAAAACAATTTAAATATGATGGTGCCACAATTAGAATTACACAAGACCTAGCAGCAGAAACATTAAAGGACCAGAGGTCTAGGAACACAACATATCAAAGAGCAAAAGAACTGGGGCTCTGGCCAAAAACATCATACCCTGAAAAGTTAACTATTATCTTGAATGAAAAAAAAATGGACATTTGATAAACTCAGATTTTCAAGACTGTTAAAAAAAAATCCTGAACTTAATAGATGATTCGATATACAAGAACCAATAGAAATATAAGGTACATAACAAAGACTGATTATAAGGGATCCATAAAGACAGGCTGTTTACTTTTTATATATGTAAAATGTAAAATTTATGTCTAAGATTCTTATTAATAATTGGGTAGTTCATAAGAAAAATTGGGGGAAACCTGAGCATGATATGAATTTTAAAAATAAAAGCATTTAGAAACAGTTAAAAAGAGCAATTAGTTTATACAAATGAGGTACAAGAGGAAGAATTGATACATAGGAATTAGATGGGGAGGAGGGTTGGTAGTTCTGGTAACCTATTTTCATCAGGAATGGGTGTAAGAGGGAACAATAAAATGTGTTTAAAAGAGTATAGAAGTCTTCCAAATTCAGGGAGAGGACAAAGGAGAGATCTTTAGAGGGGAGGCTGAGGAAATAGGTAAAGCGGTGGTGTAGAAGGGTGTTTAGGACTGGGAGGATAGGAGAGGGACCCTCGGAGGGGGGTAGCAAGTCCTAGTAGGGCAAGGTAGTGGGTAAAAGTAAAATAGAGGAAGCAGGAGATTATTGCTATAGAGAAACATCTCAACTTTATTGTGACCTTGGGGGAGGGGGAGAGGGTGGGAGGAAGGAAAAAAGACAAAGTAAAAAAGTACACAGCAGAGAACTAAAGAAAGCTCATGAAGAAGCAAAGAAAAGATGGACAATTCTCAACACAACGGGTATTGTTTATCATATAGGCTTTCTTGAAATGAAAATTTATTGTTACATATTTTGAATCCTCTCTTATATTCTACTATGTCCATGACATGCTTTTATTTCTTTCTAACTTTATATATTATAGAAAAAAAAAGAGGGAGAGGGGTGGGGAATCTAATCCAGAATGTGGACAAACCAGTGGCAAGGGTTTTTCATTGTTTGACAACACAAAGGCTTCATTCAGCCTTAGAGTCTGAGGCACTACTAAGATCTCACAAGTACCACCGGAGGTCCCAAGCTTTTAGAGTGTGAGGTAGGAGATCCTGATGGTGACTCAGAAACATCAAGACCAGAAGCCAAGTGTTTGCCCCACATAAGAGGTATCCCCATATATTTATCCACTCAGATGCCTAAACAGATATCCCTTCTTCCCCAGCGTGAGAGAGAATATAGCACTCCCATCTTCCATCATCACAGTATCTTTAAGGATCAAGTCCTAATCCTGGATTCAGCAAAACCTGAGTTCTATCCAGCCTCAGAAACTTCCTAGCTGTGTGGCCTTGGGCAAGTCACTTAACCTCTGTTTGCTACTGAAGAAGGAAATGGCAAACTACTCTACTATCTTTGCCAAGAAAATCCCATGGACAGAGATTCCCAGGATCACAAAGAGTTAAACATGACTGAACAACAACAACAACCCTAATCCCATAGCCAACAAGCTCCTATATTTTCCATTCCTAATCACTCTGATCAAGTCACTATTTGCCTAGAAGAAAATCTCCTGCTTCCACTCCTGGCTCTCTCATCCCCATCCTCTTTAGCCCTATACTTCTTAAATCCTTATGTTGTTCTTCCCTCCATTTCCAGGATGCCCTCGGAAACCCTCTTCTATTGTTAATTTGCTGCCCTTTTCCCCTAAATGTCTTCATCTCACACTCCTGTCATCGTCTTGCACTCACAGAAACCATCACCTGTCAGCTGCTTCCTTGGCCACCTTCTCCACTACTACGTACTTGTCTCGTTCCCCCAGATTCACTGAGCAGAAGGAGGAGTAGGCATATACCTTGTTCCTCTCTGGCACTTCAGGATGCTCTTTGAAGTTCAATCCAACAGTTTTTATCTCCCTAACTTGTAATCTCCCCCAGTGGAAACTTGGATCCCACCCTCTGACTCCTTGATGACCTGAGAGGAGACCTTTTGCCTACTTTGCCAGGAATCAGGCCTCCTCTCCACTTCCTTGCCATGCCCCTTCTTGGGTATCCTCACCCTCCCCATATCTCTCCAGCTTCTCTTTATATTCTGTTTTCACCTTTTAGAATGTAAACTTCTTTAGGACAGAAACTGTCTTGTTTGCATATATTTCTATCTCCAGTACTCAGCATAGTGCCAGGGACACAATAAGGCAGTGGTTCTCAACCTTCCTAATGCCGCCACCCTTTAATACAGTTCCTCATGTTGTGGTGACCCCCGACCATAACATTATTTTCGTTGCTACTTCATAACATAATTTTGCTACTGTTATGAATCATAATGTAAATATCTGATATGCAGGATGTATTTTCATTGTTACAAATTGAACATAACCCACAGATTGAGAACCACTGCAATAAGGGTTTCATAAATGCTAACTATCCACTCTTGAGAATTGTGCAATGATGTCCATATCTATAGACCTTAGCCTTGGTTTCTCCTGAGCTCCAGTCTCACATGACCAACTGCTTATTGGACATTTTGAACTGATTGTCCTGTAGTCCTTTCAAATTCAGTATGTCCAAAACAATTCATTTTCTCTTCTTTCAAACCCACTCCTCTTCCAAATTTCCTTATTTCTTTTGAGAGTACCATTATACTTCCAGTCACACAGATTCAAAACCTTAGTGCTATCCTTGATTGCTCTCATTCTCCTCCATAGCCAATAAGTTGACATATTTTTTCTTTTCTTTTTTTTTGACATATTTTTTTCAATTCTACCTCCATAATATACTTTATATTCATCCCCTTTCTTTTATCCACACAGCCACCATGCTGGTTCATATCCAAATCACCTCTAGCTTGCACTAATGCAATATACTTCTAATTGTTCCCCCTCCTCAGGTCTCTCCTCTCTCCCATCCAACCTCCACACTATTGCCAAAGTGATTTTCCTAAAGCACACGTGTGACCACATAATTCCCATGCTCAGTAATTTCTATTGACTTCCTGTTGACTCTATATTGGCTATAGACCAATTACAAATTCCTCTGTCATTTAAAGCCCTTCATCTAGCCCAGGGGTGGGGAACCTGAGGCCTTGAGACACATGTGGCCCTCTAAGTCCTCAAATGAGGCCCTTTGATTGCATCCAAACTTTGCAGAACACCCCTATATCGGGGCTTATTACACACAAGTCCCCTTCAAATTTTCTGTGGTCTCAGGGATGGTGAACTTGCGGCCTCGAGGCCACATGTGGCCTTCTAGGTGCTTGTGTACAGCCTTTTGAATGAGTCCAAGTTTTGCAGAACAAATCCTTCTGTGAAGTATGGATTCAGTCAAAGGGCTGCACTTGAGGATCTAGAGGGCTACATAAGACCTTAAGGCCACAGATTCCCCACCTCTGCTATATTGGTCTTCTTGCTCTTCCTCATACAGGATTCTTTCTTGCATCTGTATGCCTTTACCTAGGCATACCCCCACCCCCACATGCACATATCTGAAGAATATTCCCTACTCACATCTACCTTTTAGTATCCCAGTTTTATTTCAAAGCTGTGGTCAAATGCCACCTTCTTCTTCAAGCCTTTCTTGATCTCTTCCCTCTCACCCCAACCAAATGTTTGTGTTATCTCTCCCACCAAATCTACCTTGTATGTATTTTGCATATACATATATAGTGTGTATGTATACACACACAGGTTATCACCTCCTATAAAATGCAAGTTTCTCAAGGCAGGGATTCTTTCATCTTATCCTTGTCTCTGCAGTACCTAGAACATAGTAAGTACTTGATAAATACTTGCTGATTGATTTATGGATAGGTTGATCCACATCCTACTTGCAGTGATTTCCTGATATCAGATCATTCAACATCCTTTCTCAGGGAATTCAACATCTAGCTCATAGTTTTCTCCTTTCCCAATATTCGTTGTCATGTTTAGAAACTTCAATATATGCATCCATGTCCCTTCAAAGACTCTGAGTACAACAACATTCTCAACTCCCATAATCTACAACTTCATTTCACCTTAAATATCCCCAGAAAAAATCATAGCCTTCATCTCACCTGTAACTAGGTACTTCCATGATCCAAAAATCTGAAAATTTGTCTAACCACAATTTCCTTTCCATCCTCTGCCTCTCCTTCTAAACCTGTCTTCTTGGCTGGTTTAACATTAATGGGATGGAAGGTGGAGCCCATTAAGGGAAGCTTCCTAGTAGGAAGGCTTTCACACTTTTTGCTAATTTCTAATTAGGCACTGAGTCAAGAGGGTTGTGATGCCTTCTGGCTCTGAGAAATGTATATATACTCTGAGCTGGCATTTTGCTTTGAGGTCTCACTTATGAGAAGGATCTTATGATTCCCTGGTTGACATTCTGAGTGGCCATATGTTCAGAGCTCCCCATCTGCTCTGATGTAAAGGCTCTCTCAATCCAGGGATGTATGTAAAGTGTATAGTTGATTCAGGCAGTCAGAGCCCTGTCTGTTGGTCTTTATTTCTCTGCTTATAGTGTCTCTGTATTTTCTGTTTGTGTTTTCTCTGAAGTTCAGGGTGCTGACTTTTCCCCTGAACTAGCGAATGTAATTTGAAAAGATTGTTGACCCCTTAAAAAGCTACCTTTCCTAGTAAAACAGATCTAAGAACCTGTGTTAGCAGCCATCCTGGGTATGCCAGTGTGTTTGCTGCTACAGCTGGAACATGTCATTTCTCTTCCCTACTCTCCCCATCTTCCCTGGTATCCCTTACTGTTCTCCCTTCAGTCTTGACCTTATAGCTAAGCATTTTAATTAGACACTGTCTTCTACCCATGATTTCTTTGCTTCTCTGTCATGTGACTCCTCACTCCCAGTCCTACTGACATGTTGCTGCACACCACTGGAGAAAGTCACAAATGTGATGACTATATCCCTCTTACCCGATATCAACTAAGGCCTCCCTGGTCCATGCAAATCTTTTTTAATTCTTCTCCAATTGACTCTTTATTTCACTCACCACTGTGGCAGTTCTGAACTTTGTCTTCTTTCCTTGCACCTCCAACACCATATTTTCCTGTCACTCTAAGCAGAAGACCTGGTCTCCAAACTTACCAAGAAAATGCACGCCAACTGATTGACAATAGTCACTCTCTTTTGCTCCTCCTCTTTATGTCTCTGTTTCTATTAAAGTGTACCAGGTACATGTTCATGTTCAAAATCTCAATGCCATCTTCAATCATCTTCTTCATCTTGTCAGTTCTCTCTCCATATCTCTCTTGCATCTGTCTCTTTCTTTCTATTTACCTGACCATTACCTTATTCTACTCTATCATCACCTGTCACATGAAATAGTGACATTGAAATATTGAAATAGCCTCCTAATTGGTTTTCTTCATTCCATTCTCTTTACTATGTCATCCATCTTCCTCCTAGCTGCCACAATAAACTTTTGAAAATATAAGTCTGACCATATCACTGTTCTATCAAGAATCTTCAATGACTCCCTAGTGCCTATAGGATAAAATTCAGCATCCTCAGTTTAACATTTAAAGCCCTGTCCAACCATAGCCCTCTTTTCCAGTCTTCTTTCTTATTGCTAGCCCTTGCTTACATTTACTACACTACAGCCAGCAGGCTATTCTATTCATGGCATTCTGTCTCCTACTATAAACTTTTGCTTCTTAGAAGGTCTAGCATTTTTTCCAGTACCAGGTCAGATGCCACCTCCTTCATGAGAACTTTCCTGATACATCTCACCTATTAGTGTTCTCTGCCTCCTAGAATGGTTCATTTGAATGTGCTCTGCATTTTTCTGTTTCCATGTTGTAGCCTACCCTTCTCTCTCACCACCCCATTCCCATGGTAGAAGGTAAGTTTCCTGAGAAGAGATAATTTAATTTCCTTTATTTTTGTATCCCCAGTACCTGGCACATGATAGGCACTTAATAAATACTTTTTGAATTGAAACCAGTTGTATAATTTAATTGTTAGACATGGCTTCTCTACTGCCAAGCAGCTTCATCAATTACCAAGCCTGATCCCTCCGGAACAGTCAAAAACCATCTGTTCATCATACCTCATAAGCGTGGGTGGGAGAACAGACATCACTGAGCAATATTTCCATGTGGTAATAATCACAGGCAAAAGTCTGCCGAGAATCCAAAATGTTCCACCCAATATAAATACTCCTTTGTCCATAGTAGTGCTTAAGAAAGCAAAAGGAAGCAGTGGAGGTATAGTTTGCTTTATGCAATGAACATTTTCCATATATATACATATATAGATATATACATATACACACATATGTGCGTATACATGTGTATATATGTATCTACATGTATATATGTGCATATATACATACATGTATATTTGTGTGTGTATGATTTAAGTGCACTGGGAATGCTTGGAATTAATTTTTAATTAATTTAATTTAA
This sequence comes from Pseudochirops cupreus, assembly GCA_028627135.1. NCBI lineage: Eukaryota > Metazoa > Chordata > Mammalia > Diprotodontia > Pseudocheiridae > Pseudochirops > Pseudochirops cupreus. The sequence goes on along the minus strand of CM053582.1, from coordinate 282,397,645 downwards.
TTAATTGAACTCTGAAATTCTCACCTGCTGATCTTTCCATTTATCCCACTCTCACCTTTACAAAGTCTACTCTAGAACTGTATTGCAACCTCCAGTCCTTCAAACCCTTCCAAAGATTCCATTCCAGTTTCATTTGTCTTCTAACACCATGAATCTCTGTCAACTAATAAATCAGTAAGTATTTATTAAGCTCCCACTGTGTGCCAAGAATCGTGCTAATTGCTGAGGATACAAAGAAATGTAAATGACAGCCCCTGTTCTGAAGGAACTCCCAATCTGATGGGGAAAACAGGCACCAACAAGCTATATACAAGACAAATAGGAAATAATCAATAGAGGGAAGGCACTAGCATTACAGGAGATTGGAAAGGGCTTCTTGTAGAAGGTGGGATTTAAACTGGGATTTGAAAGAAGCCAGGGAAGGTAGAAGGTGAAGATGAGAAGGGAGAACATTCCAGAACGTGTTGGGGGAGGTGAGAGGGACCATAAGGAGAAAGAAGGTTGCAAATGATTTATGGGAGGATATGAAAGTGAGTAGACAAGGATAAGAATATGTGCATGTGTTGAGGTTTAGGGGTGCTCAGGACGCCAAAATAGCAACACACTGGGTCATGCATGAATGAATTTGACTCAAGTCTTCTTTTAGCCAAAGAAAGACAAAATTCATTAAAGATCCTCCATATTGGGTAGACTCTTAAGGAATCTGAGCATTTCTGATGCTCCAGATAAAATCTAAACTAGATTGCATATGAGCTATCTTCTTGAAGGCAAGATGGATCTTATATACAGAAAAACCGTGAGAGGATTCTAGGGGTGGTCTAGAGGAGGCATTTGGGGAGAGTCTTGAGGAGGAGTCTAAGGAGGATCTTGAAGAACTGCAGTCAGACTCCAGAGATGGGATTAAGGGTGGGAAATATCTGAAGGCTACCTGGAGATGACAGACAATGGAAGGATAGGCTAGTTTAAGGATAACAGATTTGGGTATAGATATTTTGATAGGATTCAGGGTGGGAAGTAGCAGGACAGTGGAGGGCTAGGCTAGGTTAAGCATAATGGAGATTTGGGTCTAGATGTAATGAAAGGCTTATGGCCTCAGGCAAATGCCTCATCAAGTGGGAAGATTCAAAGTTCAAGGGGTTTCCCAGAGCCTGAACCCCATTGTTGCTTCCAGTCTTTCTCCCACTACAATTACTCTTCATCCCACTAATGAGTTTTCCTTCCTCAACACAGCTGTGCTCATCTCCTTCCATCACCTGAAAAATCTTCAGTGTCTATGAATAATTTTAAAATTCCTTAACCTAGTGCTTAAGGTTTTCCACAGCCTTGTTCTGAGCTACCTTTCCAGCTTTTATCTCCCACTACACTCTTCTATGCAATCTATACTCAAACTGTCCCTTCCTTCCTCCAAGTTCTGGTTCCTACCCATCCACCCTTCAAAGCCAAACTCAGATAGCAGCTCCTACATGAAACCTTTCCTGAATCTCTCATCTAGAGGTACTGTCTCCTTCCTCTGATTCCCTATAGCACTTTATATATCTTTCTATGACTTCACATATTATAGTTAATATCTGGTATCATAGTTATCATAGTATTGTTGACATGGGCTATCTTACTATCTTAGTAAGCTAAATGATTAATATTAATCAATTAATATTAATTATAGTAATCAATTAATTAATACTGGTCAATTAATCAGTATTAATAGAAAGAGTGAGTGAATGTATCTGACAAATGAAGTGGTTAGATTAGGTGACCTCTAATATCCCATTCAGGGGGCAGCTAGATGGTTCGATGGATAGAGTGCTGGAATGGTAGTCGGAAAGACCTGAGTTCAAATCCATCCTCAGGCTCTTACTAACTGTGTGACCCTGGGCAAGTCACTTAGCTCTGCTTGTCTTAACCCACTGGAGTAAGAAGTGGCAAACCACTCTAGCATCTTTGCCAAGAAAATCCCATGGACAGTATGGTCCATGGGGTCACAAAAGTCAGACATGACTGAATGACTGAACAGCAATGTCCCATTCAACACTAAAATTATATAACTTTAACACTCCATTTTGAGAAGCAAAGACTCATTCCTTAGGTATCTTTCGCATAAATTTTTATTTGTATATGTCAACCAGCGTTGCTTAAAATAAGGTAGGTTTATGGCTTAGCCATCACTTATAATTGACTAGTACTGTTGTATCAGACTGTGGCCTTGTGGCTGGCAACAAATCACTTGAACTTCAGCTTTTCATGCCGTGAAAGGTTGGCTGACATTACTAGAGGGAACTAGGTGGGGCAGTGGATAGAAGGATGTGCACAGAGTCAGAAAGACATGAATTCAGTCTAGCCTGTGACTTTTCTTAATGGGTAACCCTGGGCAAGTCACATAACCTCTGTCTGTCTCAGTTTCCTAAACTGTAAAACAGAGATAATAATAGCACATACTTCCTGGGATTATTGTAGGATAAAATGAGATAACATTTGTAAAGCACTTTGCAAAACTTAAAGCACTATATAAGTACTATTGTTTATTATTATTGAGGTAGGGGTTTAGTTCATCTTGGCTTAAGAGACCTATAAAGCTAAAACTTTCTGAAAGAGTAAGACTTATTTTTCACTACTAGCAGATCTGAAAAACTTTCTTCCAATATAACTTGTTAATATGGTACTGATAATTAAAAACTGGGCCTGTTGATACACTATCTCCGTCATTTGAAGATCAGCCTACTAATCAGTTCGGGGAAGCTAATTATCAGACCAGCTGTGGGATGAGGAATACTTCATCCACAGAAACTGCTCAAGTCCATTATTAAATTATTGAAGGATTTGTAATCTGTGAAGAGGAAAGGAGCACACAAGCCAATGAAATCCACTTCCTTTAAATGTTTAATTATAAAAATGATTTATTTCTTCCTATGTTTTCAGGAATAAGTGTTAGCTTCTTGATTCACAACATAAAACTCTATTCAAAGAAATAATCATGAGCACATGCCATGTTTGTGGTTCTGGCAGTACTGCCTAAGTACACACAAGGTACTGGTTGGTTTTTATCCCAGAAGAGAAAGGGATAAAGTTCTATCTTTGGTCTTCCAAAATCAGCTTCATAAATACAAGATGGTGGAGGTGTGGCTAGGCAATAGTTTGTGGGGAACAATTTACCAGTTTTGGGTGGTCTGCAAGTTCAATGAGAGTCAATAAATAGTATGTCATGGAAGCCAAAAATAGATTTGATGTGAATAATCTCGGTTGTATTAAGAGAGGCCTGGTGTCCAGAATGAGGGAGGCAACAATGCTACCTTATGTTCTGGTGGGGCCACATTTAGAGTTTAGAGTTTGGAGTTCTGGATACCACATATTGGGAAAGATGAGGACAAAGAGGAGAAGGGACTGGAGAATCTTCTGGATAAAGCTCAGCTGAAGGAACTGCAGATCTTTAACCTAGAGAAGGGTTAACTTAGAGGGGACATGATAATTGTATCTGAAGTATTTGAAGGGTGACCACATGCTAAAGGGATTAGATTTGCTCTGTTTGGGCCTGGAGGGCAGAGCTAGGAGCAAAGAGTGGAAGAGAAAGATTTAGGCTTGATATTTGGAGAAACATTCTAATGCTTTCTAACCATGCAAGGGGGAGATAGGAGTTTCTCTACACTGAAAGTCTCCAAACAAAAGCTGGACCACCTCTTGCTGGGATATTATTGCAAAAATTGTTGATCAGGTATAGGTTGTACTAGACGGCCTCTGAAGCCCTTTGATTCTGAGAATCTCTCTGCCTGGTAGTAGTGCAAAATGCCAGAGAAGGTTCTCATCTGCATTGGGAGAAAGAAGTTTCTCACTAGGGAGTTCCCTTAACTAATGAAATCACAGATCTAGTACCTACACCTAGAAAGCCTTCAAATGAAATGTATTAATGTCCCTATCAGATTTTCTTCTTACTTAGGAATGTTTCTTTTGTTTATGGTCTATTTAAAAAAAAATCCAAGTACCTAAAACTGAATTTTTCAAATATAAATGACAGTGTTAACTCATTTCCCTGATTAATCAAGTTGTCTGAAATATGATAATAGATGTTAATTTTTATTAAGGAATGAAAGGGTTGGTTAAATTTCATTATCTTCAAGTTAAAATGATTCATCTCTCCCCAAACAGAGAATGATATCTAAAGCCAGGAACAGCTTAAACAATAATAACAACCGGATGTAAGACATTTCCTTCCCTTAAACAGTAAAATGAACCAATACCCTCTTACTGTTACATGGATTTCCACACCAGGGTCTGGAATCTAGTAGGATTACATTGCTTTCTGAATTGTATCCATTCTGAATTAAAATAGTTTTATAGTAAGAGTTCCCTGCCCCAGCCCCAAACACAGACCTACATGGGAACATGTACTTGTTTTGATCAAAAACCATTGACACTTTAGTGTTTTCCAAAGATTTCACATAAATTCTCATTTAAGCCTCACAACAACCCTGGGAGGTGGACAGATCCCAGCATCACAACTTGATAAGATTCCGAGCAGGAAGTCATCAAGTACAATCCCTTCATTTTGTGGATGAGGAATCTGAGCTGGGAGTTAGAGGTATTATTATTCCCATTTTATAGATGACAACACTGAGGTCCAATGAGATGAAGTCATTTGGTCACGATCACAGAGCTACCAAGTGTCAGAAGTGGGATTTAAAACCAGGTGTCTAGCGTTGTAGTCACTATGCCTCCATGACCCTAACCTAAGGACTTTTTTGTTCTTTTCTGAGGGGAAAGGCAGATATGATTTGCAGCTAAATAGTGCAGCAGACAGAGCACTTGGAGTCGGGAAGACCTGAGTTCAAACTTGGCCTCAAATACTTACTAGCTGTGTGACCCTAGGCAAGTCACTTAACCTCTGTTTGCCTCAATTTCATTTGTAAAAAAGGGATAATAATAGCATCTACTTCCCAGGGTTGCTGTGAAGCTCCAATGAGATAACATTTGTAAAGCACTTTAGAACAACTGGTGGCACGTAGTAGGCAGGAAAGAAATATTGTTTCTTTCCTCCCCTTTGAAAAACGCAGCAGGCAAAAGCCAAGCACCTAACTCACAACAAATACCGTCATCAGATTCTGCAGATCAGCTACCAAAGTATCTGCCACAGCTTTGTTTCCAGAGAGGTCCCTAAGGTCGCTAGTTATCTCCTCCATCAGAAGGGGAACTGCTTGAGGGAGGGGACTGAGTTATTCGCCTTTCTCGGTAACCCGCATGATCTGCACAGTGCTGGCACCTAACAAAAGTTTTGTGATTAGTTGATTGACTGATTGAAATTCAACCAAGTATGTCAACATTTGTGGATGTGACCCAGCCGCCACTAGGGTAGCTCTAAGCTATCTTGGAAGTAATTCTGACTTGTCCGTTTCTGCTTGAATCAGGATTAGACTTCTGAGTTCTCCAGGCTACAGTCAATACACACCTATAGATCTAAGGATGACCACACCCAGCAGTCTAGCCAGGTATGTCCTGCCTCCTCAATGCTCTACTCATGACTAAGTGTGTTTGTTTCTGGGATTTTTTTTTTCTGTGGCATTAATGAGGTCAGGGTGTAAAGTCCAGCACTGATAAGGACTTTCTTCTAGGAATGATGGTGCTAGAAGGTGATGAGGTGTAGGCTCTGGGACCCCCCCCTTGAGTTCTCCTTGAATCTTTGAGGTACAGGCTCAGGGAAACCAATTGAAGTGTGATTGAATCTTCTCACTTGATGAGGCATTTGCAGAGGCCATAAGTATCTCATTGTGGCCAGGCCCAAACTTCTGTTACTAGCCTGGCCCTCCATTGTCCATCTGCTTCCCACCCTTGAGCCTTTCAAAATATCAATCCACTCTTGCATTGACCTCATTAACTCCTCCTGAAGACCCTCCCCAAACTCATCACTGGAGTCTGACTTTATTGACTCCTCCTGAAGACCCTCCCCAAACTCCTCTAGACCATCCCTAGATTCCTCTGTATATAAGAATCCCATCTCCCTTCCATGTGGTGTGAGAGTGCCACAGAAGGCCCTAGCACAGACTTGCTCTGTGAAATCTCCATAGAATGACCTAGCATAGACTGGCTCCTTAAGAGTCTATCCCATATGGCGAACTTTTAATGAACTTTTAATAAACTTTACTTTTCTTTGTCTGAGAAGACTTGAGTGGAATTCTTTCCGCAGGACCTGGCATGTTGGTATTTTGGGGTCTCAAGCAACCCTAACCCTCTTATGGGTAACCACATCAAAGGCAGGGTGGTACAGGGGAAAGAGCACTGAGTTTGAAATCAGATGTCCTGGGGTTCAAATACTGCCACTTTCACTTATGATCAGTGTGATTTGGGGCATACTTAACCTCCTTGGGGTCCAGTTTCCTCATTTGTAAAATGAAGAGGTTGGACTAGGTAAAGTGCTGGTCCTGAGGTCAGGAAGACTCATCTTCCTGAGTTCAAAAATGCCTTTAGACACTTAGTAGCTGGGTGACCATGGGCAAGTTATTTAACTCTGTTTGCCTCAGTTTCCTCATCTGTGAAGTGAACTAGAGAAGGGAATGACAAACCACTCTAGTGTCTTTACCAAGAAAACCCTGAATGGGGTCACAAAGAGTCAGACACAGCTGAAACAACAGCACAACAAGCTCCCTTATGGCTCCAAATCTATGGTCCTAGGTCTTTTTAACAAGGCGTGGAATGTTCTTGAGGGATTAATTCTTCTATGAGGTTAATTCCATGAAGACAAATGAATGTCCTGGTTTGGATTGCCCATTAAAATAGATTGATTGATTCCTGGCCAGTTTATACCACTGGATATGCCCTTAGATTTAACCTTTTGAAAGCAGAGCAAAGAGAGAGGTGGGTAACTACACAGAAATAGAGTGAAGGGATCAGACAGAGGGTGTTGATCACCACAGTTGCTTTGACTTACACAGACGCTACAGAACGGGAGAAGGGAGGTGACTGTCTCAACTCTGAATGATTTCCATTTTGGGGCAATTCCATTCAGAGGCATAGTAGAAGTCAAGAGAAATGTAGAGATCTCTGGAAAGTGGGTTTACTGGAGAGGGAAGTTTGATACTTAACAGCCCTGATTTTTTTATTCTTTCATTTTTATAAATGGTGCTGACCCAGTGTAATACTCTCTCTTTAGGACTGTATTTGTTTCATTTTCCAGTTGTGTCTGACTCTTCATGACCCCATTGGAGGTTTTCTTGGCAAAGATACTGGAGTGGTTTTTAATTTCCTTCTCCAGCTCATTTGACAGATAAAGAAACTGAGGCAAACAGGGTTAAGCGACTTAACCAGAATCACCCAGCTACTAAGTGTCTGAGGGCAGATTTGAACTCAGGAAGATGAGTCTTCCTGACTCCAGGTCTGGACCTCTATCCACTGTGCCACCTAAGTCATATAGATCTCTAGAGAAAGCAGGGATCCTCAGAGAAGGAAGGAGTTTTATTTTTATTATTGTGGGTACTTATTTTTTTTCAGTCATGTCTAACTCCTTGTGATACCATTTAAGGTTTTCTTGGAAAAGATAACTGGAAAGGTTTGTCATTTCCTTCTCCAGTTCATTTTACAGATGAGGAAATTGAGGCCAACAAGGTTAAGTGACTTTGAGTGGCTCTGGGAAAGCCCTTGAACTCTGATTGAATCTTCCCACTTGATAAGGCATTTACCTGAGGCCATAAGCCTTTAGTTCTCCTAGGCCCAAATCTCTGCTACTCTTGTGTGGGCTACAGGGACCCCAAAAATTCCCTACCCAATAAAATGAAAAGTCAGGTGTCTTGAGGAAAGAACAGGAAGTTTTATTCAGTTCTCACAAGAGGGCATCCCTTCCACCAGTGTGAACCAGTGGAATGAGGTGTGTTACAAAAGACAGAGCAAGAATTTATACCCTAATGCAGTCAAGCCCCCTCCACCAATGTCCCTTCTCCCATTGGCTGGGAGGTGGGCTTACAATCTGAGTGCAAAATCTTCTCCAATGACAAGGAACAAAGCCCACCACTATCTCTTATTGGCTGGGAGGCATGTTCACAGTCTTGGGCAGAAAAAGGCCAAGAACAGGGAAACAGAATATTGTTCGTATCCTTATTTGGCAAAAGCTAAATAAAGCAAGGGAGGGGAAAAGGTTGCAAGCAAAGGTGGAGGTTGGAAGCCTCCTGAAGGGCTTAATGCTGATGTGGCAGTAGTAAAGAAGGAGGTTAGGGTGAAACCGAAACTCAGGCCTGTTCCCATAAGAAACCTTACTAGACTTTAGGATATAGGCTGAGAAGTTTTCACCCATCCCACTCACTCTTAACCTAGCCTAGCCTTCCATTGTTCAGCAGCTTCCACCCTTGATCACATCAAAATATCTATACCCAAACCTGTTACCCTTAAAACTAGCCTAGCCCTTCATTATCTGTCATCTCCAGGTAGCCTTCAGTTAGTTCCCACCTTTAATCCCATTACTGGAGTCTGACCTCAAGTTCCTCAAGACCCTCCCCAAACTCCTCCTCTAGAACACCCCTAAATCCTCCCACAATCTTTCTGTATATAAGATCTATCTTGCCTCCATGAAGGGGCTGAGAGTAATCTAGTGCAGACTCGTTCTGCGTCAGATTATTCTGGACTGTTTCTCAATACAAACTTCACAGATACTTAGGCTCCATAAGAGTCACCCATTATGGTGAATCTTTAATAAATTTTGCTTTTCTTTGGCTGAGAGAAGATCTGAGTTGAATTCATTTGGCAGGACCTGGAGTGTTGGCATTTTGGGGTCTCGAGCACCCCTAAGCCCCAAACCTCAACAACTTGCCCAGAGTCACCCTGCTACTAAGTATTGAAGGTAGATTTGAACTCAGGTCTTCCTGACTCCCATTCTGGCACTGTATCCACTACCACCTAGCTGCCCTTTATGGGAACAGATAAGAATTTTTGTTGATCTTAATAAAGTCTTTCATATAGTCAGTATTTTGTTAACCTGAGAACTTAAATGTGAGCTGAGGCCAGGCCTCCCCCCTTTTTTTTATAAACTACGTAGACATAAGCCAGATCTCTCCTTAGGTAGAGCCAGCATGAACCAATTTTTACATCCCAAGGGAAACCTAGGTGAAGTCCTGAGTGAAAGTGGAGCTCTCAAAATTGAACCCAGCCCATGGAAACCCAGAATTGGCTGAATTTGGAATCAGAGGAGCTGGGGGCAAACACTGGCTCTGGCTCTACTTGTTGGGCATACACCGTTGGGCAAATTACTTCACCCATCTGGGCCTCTTTTCCCATTTATAAAATGAGGCAGTTGGACTATTATGAGAGCCCAAAGGTCTCTTTGTGGCACTAAATTTTACAAACAGGACATGGAGCACATACCTCTGCCCAAGGATCAGAGTCTATCTCCCTTGCTTGTCACTCCCTCAGATACAGGTCTTGCTTTTCCTGTTGTTCAGTTGTTTCAGTTGTGTCTGCCTCTTTCTGATCCCCTTTGGGGTTTTCTTGGCAAAGACACTGGAGTGGTTTGCCATTTTCTTCTCCAGTTCATTTTACAGATGAGGTAACTGAGGTAAACAGGGTGAAGTGACTTGCCCAGGGTCACACAGCTAGTAAATGTTTGAGGTCAGATTTAAACTTGGGTTTTCCTGATTCCCCATCCAGAGTTCTATTCAATGCACCTCTTTCCTTGCTTTTCTACCTAAACCTATTATGACCATCTGATGAGTCCTGCCGTAGGTCCTATTCCAGTCCTGGCTTTTCATGCCCGGAATTGAGCACAGTGTCTGTCACATAGTGAGGGTTTAATCAATGTCTACTGATTGCTTAGGTGACCTGCTTGGACTTGACTTCTTAGACCTGCACTTTGTAATGGAAAGAGCCAGTCTTAGACTCAGGAGATCTAGGTTTGATATTGGTTCTCACATCTGCTAACTGTGTGGCCATAAGCAAATCACAGGAAGCTGGATGGGATGTTAAAGGACATCTAGTCCAATTCCTTCATTTTATGAATGACTTGATGATAGCTTGCTGGTGCAGTAGATAGACCACTGGGCTTGGGGTTAGAAAGACTTGAATTAAAATCCAGCCCCAGCCTCAATCACTCTAGTAGCTTTGTGATCTTGGACAAGTCACTTAACCTCTGTTTGTCTCAGGTTTCACAGCTATAAAATGGGCATTAATAACAGCACCTACTTCCCCAGGTTTTTGTGAGGATCAAGTGAGATAATACTTGCAAAATTCTAAGTTCAATACTTAGGACATAGTGATGAGGTACAGGCTCTGGGAAACCCCCTTGAACTCTGATTAAATCTTAATGAAACATTTGCCTGAGGCCATAAGCCTTCATTATCCTAGCCCCAAATCTCTGTTACTCTTAACCTAGCCTAGCCCTCCACTGTCCATCTACTTCCCACCCTTGATCCTGTCTAAATATCTATACCCAAACCTGTTACCCTTACACTAGCCTAGCCCTCCATTGTCTGTCATCTCCAGGTCGCCTCCAGCTGTTTCCCACCCTCAATCCCATTTCTGGAGTCTGACCTAGTTCTCAAGATCCTCCTTAGACTCCTCCTCAAGACCCTCCCCACAGTCTTCCTCTGAATCACCCCTAAATCTCTCCCATGATCTTTCTGTATATAAGATCCATCTCACCTCCATGGAGGGGTTGAGGTTAATCTAGTGCAGACTCAGTCTGTGTCAGATTATTCTGGCCTGCTTGTCCGATACAAGCATCACAAATGCCTAGGCTCCTTAGGAGTCTACATATTATGGCAAATCTTTAATAAACTTTGTTTTATTTTGGCTGAGAGAAGACTTGAGTCGAATTCATTTGGCAGGACCCAGCGTGTTGGTATTTTGGGGTCCCTAGTGCCTCTAAACCCCAAACCACAACAATAGTAGCTCGTAAAAATGCTATTTCCTTCTTTCCTTCAATGATCAGGGTCCCACTTCTCTGAATCTCAACATCTACAAAATGTTGGTTATAATATTTATACTATTCACTAGACAGCATAGTGTTGGGGAAATGCTTTATAAATCTTACAGCACTAGAGTAGCGCAATCAACCAATCAATAACTTTTGTTGAGTACCTACGATGTACTAGGCACCATGCTAAGTGCCCAGATGAATTATTACTATTATTATAGTATGAATTATTGTTACCATTATTGCTCTCTGCTAGGTCCTTTCTGTTCAGTTGGATTGTTCATAAGATCATAGGCATCATATAGTAAAACCTCTCATTTTACAAATGGATAAACTGAGGCACAGAAGTTAAAAGAAAGGGTGTCACACTATTCAAGGTCATGTGGCTAATCAGCATCCATGGACGCATTTAAACCCAAGTCCTCTGACCCTTGACCAGAGTTCTTTCAAGATGCCATGCTCCCACTGATGGTCCTAGTCCCCTCACCCCGATCAACCTTATCTCCTTGTGGCCCATCTTCTATGGTGCTGCTCCAGCCCCAATATGGCAGCTGCTAATATGACAGACTGGAAGACCTGGAACTATTAAGATTCTTCCATCTGATTTCTGGAGGAATTTCATCAGTACTGTGTATCAGCCACAAACCACATGAAATCATAACGGACAGGAGGGCCTCTGACAGTGTGAAAGTGACTCCCTAACAGTCTGTTTCCCCTAAGGCTTGCACAAAGGACCTCTCTCCAGAGCACACTTCAAAAGCTGTTGAGATTAGGTGACTGCTTGAGGACCAAGTGTGGGAAGCCCTGTAGAGTCAAGTATGTGGCATAACCCGGAATTACTGGGCAACAGGGGAAGCAGATGGACCAATATAGTCTGTGGTAATAAAGGACTAGGTGGCTTTTCTTGAGAAAAGGCTTTTTTGTGAGCTTTGAGGCAAGGAGACAGAGCCACAAAGGACACTGAATTCAATTAAAAGACACAAAGAATTGGAACATAAGTAACTCAAATTCTCTCATCTTTGCTACCTACTAGCTATATGCTCTTGGACAAGTCACCTTACCTCTTTAGGACTCAGTTTCCTTATCTGTAAAATGAAGAGATTTGACTATGTGATCTCAAAAGTCCCTCCCAACTCTATCAGTCTATGAATGAAAACCTCTCCAAGGAGAGCTTTCCTAGGGGCCATCTGGGAATGCACATAGGTCTCCCATCCCTTTTCAGCCCCACCCATATAGATGGGTATCTGCATCTCATTAATCAAACAATCACCAAGTCTTTACTGAGCACTTGCTATGTGTCCAGCACTTCCCTGGGCACTGGGGCTGCCCATAGACAAAAAAAATGAAACAGTACCTAATCATAAGGCTCTTGAACACATCACAACAAAAACAAATTAGGGCCATTCTAGTAAGAGCTATACCCAAACAGCTTCAGAAAATGTTGGAAAAACCCATTTAAAAAACAACAACAAAGGCCTTTGTTAATCACCTTCATTTGATTCTGTCAGATGTGCCACGAGTTCCAATTCTTGCTTTGGGTATGTTCTTTTCTAATATTAACTCACATTTGCACAGGGCCTTCAGATATGCAGTGCTTTCCATATATTTCTTCATTTGAGCCTCAGGAGAATCCTCTGAGTGAGTACTCTAGATATTAGTATCTTGATTTGACAGATAAGGGAGCAGCTACGTGGCACAGTGGATAGAGTGCTGAACCTGGAGTCAGAAAGACTCATCTTCCTGAGTTCAAATCTGGCCTCAAACATTTACTAGCTGTGTCACCTTGGACAAGTCACTTAACCCTATTTGCCTCAGTTTCCTCATCTGTAAAATGAGCTGGAAAAGGAAATTACAAACCACTCCAGTATCTTTGCCAAGAAAACCCTAAATGGGATCATGAAGAGTCAGACACAACTGAACAGATAAGGAAACTGAGGTTCAGAGTAAACCTCAGTTCCTGATGTCATGATCCTCTTTGAGAATGAAGGACAAAACTACAACTACACTCCTTTTGTACGGTCTTCTCTCTTCCTTCCCCTTTTCTACCCTCCCCTCCCCTCTCCTCCTCTCTTCTCTCCTCTCCTCAGAGGTCGTTCAGCCAGTGCCTTGGATGAGCTATGAACCCAGGTCTTCCTTCCTCCAAGTTGAGCACCATATTCATGATGGCACATTCCTAGACATTTCATCTCGGCAATCCTACAATGACTCTGTAAGCCTGGGAAGTCACTTAATCTCTCTTTGCCTTATGCAAGTCTCCAAAAGGTGGCCCAGTAGATAGAGTGCTAGACTTGGGAAGTTGGGAAGATCTGAATTTGAATCCTGTTTCAGGTACTCAGATCATTGTTTGATACTAAGAAAGTCACTTAAACTCTGCCTTAGTTTCCTTTTCTATAAAATTAAGATAATAATGGCACTTACCTCCCAGGGTGCTTGTAAGGATCAAATGAAATAATGTATATAAAACACTTCGCAAATCCTAAAGTGCTACATAAATGCCAGTTAATATTTTGTTAATTACTGTTACTGTGACTATGAGTTGTAGAACAATTGCTGATCTACATTGTGAAAGGAGTTTCTTCACAGGGAATTTTCTACCCCAATGACATCATAAAAAATCCTATAATACTATTTATTGTTATGAATTTAGCTTAAAATAGTGCTTGGCACCTAGTAGGCACTAAATAATGTTTATTCTGATCGACTGAACCTAATTTTATTTCTTTCTGAGTGTACTTTTAATAAGTGGAAAGTCTCACACTTTAAAACCCTCTTTCAGATCCCTTTGCAAAGCAGATACAACATAAACTCTCATAAAAATAGGCCTTGTATAACCTGACATCAAAACTCCTTCCCTAGCACCAAGGATTTTCCAAGCTCAAAACACAGGCATCTTTGGTACTGTGTTTGGTGGGCCAAACACCACATCCCTCATTGGGGAGTTTGGCTTTGTCTCTGTGGTCTGCTTTTCCTGTGTTATTATTACTGGGTGGAAGAAAGCCATGCCATTGACTCACCTCCTAATTAAACCAGTTAAAAAAAAAAGGCAGAACATTCCAATTGTATAAAAAGAGGAGGGCGATGTGTCAGGTGTCCTAGAGTTAAGTACTGTGTAAAAACAGGGCTGGGCAGAAAGCCAGAGGAAGATGAGCAAAGTTACTGAAGAGCTCTGGCAGTTCCCTCAGCATCAGTCAACTGTATTTTTAAGGATCCATTGCTGGGGGAGTAGGAGGGTTACAAATGACATAAAAGAGTCCTTAAGACTATGTTGTCAGAGCACCCACCCTGGAGTCAGGAGGACCTGAATTCAAATCCGGCCTCAGACACTTTAACATTTACTAGCCATGTGACCTTGGGCAAGTGGCTTAACCCCAACTGCTCTGCCTTCCCGACTCCAAAAAAAAGAAAGGCAAAAAAAAAAAAAATAAAGAGTGTGTTGTTTTATCCACCCAGAGCTATAGAGTAGCCAGTTCAGGATTGTGGGTCAGGTGAAAAAACATGGCATTTAAGAATCAGGAGATCTGGGTTCTAGCTCTTGGTTTTATTGTGTGATGTTAGAAAAGTCACTTCACTCTCTGAGCTCCTGACAGCTCTGTTTCCTCAGCTGTTAAAATGGAGTTGGATCAGATTATCTCTAAGGCCCCTTCAAGCTTTAATTATTGTTTGTTCTTCGTTTTCAAAGAGGACCAATGACATCACAGAGTGACATCTTGACTTGCAGGTGAATTCGATTTAAGTGAGGCAGAGCTGCACAAAGCCATGAGCCTCACTCTCTCCTTCACAGTCATCAGAGTTCAATGGTAGGAAAAAAGTCAGGACCACTGGCCCAGGATACAGTGGATTACTCTGGCATCTTCAATGCCTGACCAAACTCTAGACACTCCACAGCACCTGCCTCAGCTGCCTTCATGGCTGTCACAACAAATGGTTCTCATCTGTCAATTCCACCCAGGGGAAGTCTTCACATGCTTGGTGTAGACATCCCCCTAACTCACTGATGGGTCTGAGGCCTGTCAGTTACCCTGGACCTGGTTTAGTCTGTCAGCCAAGATGGTTTTCTGGGGTATGGCCACTGCACACATTACAGTTTCTTGGAGTCAGCTCTAATAGGCATGAAAAAAAATGTGCAAACACAGCTGATGCAGTAGAAAGAGGACTGGATTTGAAGTCCTAAGTCTTGGGTTTGAATCTTGCTTCTGGTGCTTATTATCTGTGTGAACTTTCTGTGCTCTTGGGCCTCAGTTTCCCATCTTTAAATGTAATGATCCAAGTAGAAGCTCTCTTTAATGTACCTTTCAGCCAAGGATATTCTGGGGCCAGATTATTATGTTGTTTGAGAGCTGGTAATTAAATTTTCCGTGCGAGCATTTACATTCTGGAAATCAAGTGTATTGATTTTATCAACAAATTGGGGCTTCATTTATTGTTTCTTTGATTGTCTGTGTTTGAGAAAGTGATAAGGAAAATATTAATAATGAAAATTAAACTCGATAGATGTGTCCTGCAACCAAGTTGTTAAACATTTGAACCAGGTTGTTAAACATTTACCAGCACACTCCTTCTCAGAGCTAAATCCATTCAGCTTACTTGCTTACCTACTCCTCTGCCACTCTCTGACCTCCAACCACCCACGAGAAGGACATACATTTTTTCACAGGACAAAACAGACTCCTCTTTCAAGTGGGTTTTTGACATTCAACCAACCAAGTTTTTATTGAGAATCTATGATGTGCTTAAAAACTCTCTGGAGTTATAGAACAAGTTTGACATGGTCTCTACCCTAGAAGAGATTGTTACCTAGTTGAGGAAATAGAACTAATACATGTGAAGTGATACTGAATGAGACAAGACTGTAGGAGTAGGCCTAAATCTTGTGGTATAAACTTTGATTCAATTTAATTCAAATGAATGAGCATTAACAAAGTATTTAGAATGTGCCAGGATCTGCTTTGTCTGGAAATGCAAAAACAAAAATAATATAACCCCCTCCTTCACAGAACTTACATTCTGCCGAGAGGAAGCAGGATGTTCACAGATGCAATCACTCAGTCAACATTTAACAAGCTCCTACTAGGTGCCCAGTACAACATGCAAACAAATATATGCAAATCAAGCTATATACAGGATAAATAGGAAATAATTGATAGAGCAAAGGCATGAGAATTAAGAGCGGTTATGAAAGGCTTCCTATAAAAGATGGGATTTTATTTCGAACTTAAAGGAAGTCAGTAGGTGGAGTTCAGAAGGGAGAGCACCACAGGCATCTGAGACAGACAAATAAAAGGCCTGTAACCAAGAGGTAGAGATGCATCAAATACACAACATGCATAATCAACGTAAGCCCTGTAAGGGTTCACTGGAGAGGGCAATCAGCAAGGAAGATCAGGATGTGGACTTATCTGGAAATACTTCTTGGAGGAAGTGAGACTTGCTTTAGCTAAGCCTAGAAAGGTGGGTAGCATGTGGCTAAATGGAAGGTTGAGGGCAGGGGAGTCCAATAACATTACCAAAGAGTCCAAGTAGGAATGAGTGAGTTGTTGGCAATGTCATGGAAAAGCCAACATACAGGGAAGCAGGAGGCCTGAGTTATAGTCCTGGCCCTGACTCTTTTTCACCGTGTGACTCTGGACAGATCTCTTCTCTCTGGGTCTCATGTTTCTTACCTATAAATTGAACAGGTTGGATTTAATGATCTCTGAGTTTTCTTCCAGCCCTGTCTGTGACTCTGAACTTTATACAGGTTCTAGCTCGTCAGTGGAAAATACACACTGAATGGTCCAATTTATTCAAAAGGTCTCACAACTTTTATCCTAGAATCATAGAGTGAGAGTAACAACTCCTATTTATATGGTACTTTGCAGTTAAGTTTCTTTCTTCATAACCCTGAGTAATACAAGCATTATCTGCATTTTACAGACGAGGAAACAAAGGCCAAGGAAGACCTTGGCCTTGCCCAAGGTTACCCAGCTAATAAACAGAAGAGCCAGGATTTGAAATGAGGTCTCATACTCCAATTCCAGCACCCTTTCTACCACTTCCACTGCCTCAGAGGTCAAATCCCAATCAAAACGGAAGTAATCTCCTCCATCATCTTTCTGAGAAATGGTCATCCATCTTCTGCTTGAAAAATCACAAGGAACTCACAACCTCCCAAAGCAGACTATTCTGTTTTGATGTCAGCATTCGTTGTAACGTATTTTTCCTTTATATTGAACTAAAATTTGCCTCCTTGTAACTTCCACTATTGGTCATTCACTCAACTAGCATTTCCTCTTTTGGTCAAGGCAATCAGAGTTAAGTGACTTGCTCAGGTCATCCAGCTAGTAAGTGTCAAGTGTCTGAGGCTGAATTTGAACTCAGGTCCTCCTGACTCCAGAGTCAGTGCTCTATCTACTATGCCACCTAGCTGCTTTTCAACTAACATTTTTTTAAAATTCATTTTATTTTCAAATTATGGAATAAAACAAGAATTTCCATAACATAGTACAATACAAAAGATGATTGCATCTGAAATGGAAAATCTGCTATGTACAACTTGCCATTCCTTTTAAATATACAACAAAATTTTCATTTAAATTTCTTTTTTTTTTCTTCTCTACTTCCCCCACTACCCAGAGATGGCTATCATTTGACACAAATAGGTACATATATATGTAAAGTTATTATATACATACTTCTACTTATCAGTTCTTTTTCTAGCATTTTAAAACACCTATTATGTGCCACATATTGTCCTAAGAAGAGGGAATACCAAATAAGACTAAAACAAAAAACCAGGCCCTGTCCTCAATGAGTTTACAACGTAAAGGGGAAGAAAACATGCAGACTTTGTACTAACAACTATATATAGCATAATCATATCAGCAGGAAGATACTAAGATTAAGAAGAACTAGGGAAGACTTCTTACAGAAGATGGGATTTCACCTGGGAACTGAAGAAAGTCAGAGAAATGAGGAGAGAATTCTAGGCATGGGGTTAGTCAATGAAAATGAATAGATTGGGAAGATGGAGAGTCTCATGTGAGGAACAACAAGGAAGCCAGTGTCACTGTGATGAGTTCAGAATGTTGAGGTGGTACCTGAAATGATGAGGAATAGATGTGTGGGTCCTATTGCCCTGAAAGAATTCACTCAAACAGTCTCCAAGTTAAAGAAAGGCATTTACTGGGGTGACATACCCAAGCAGGCCTGCTTCCACGTGGGAGAGACAAGCTCCCTAGGGGAGCAGAGTGGCCCCTGCTTCCCACAAGAGGCAAAGGCAGTTAGCCAGGTTAAAGGTATGGTTTAAATACAATTTTATGGAATAAGGGGAAAGGGGACGAGAGAACGGGAAGAGCAAACACAGCTCCAAAATGCCTGAGATAGCAGCTAGTCAGGAGGTGCCTTTATCATACAGATAAGCAAAGAGAATAGGAAAGGGGAGGGGAAGAGTTGTTCTGGCATTGGTGGTGCTTTGTGAAAGCACACAGGTAAGTCCACAGTGGGGGGCTTCAATGCATAATTTTCTTTGATCACTTTTCTGGCTGGTCACACACTGCATCTTATCTCATATCTCACATCCTGCATCCTGCTTGCTCCTTCTGCCTCAAGCACTCTTTTCTACCTCATCAGCCCAATCTGTGTATATGTGTGTATGTGTGTGTGTGTGTGCAGATATGTTAACACAGTCCTCAGTCAGCAGACACCTAACCCCCTGCTGGGTCAGTATTCAAGGTGTTTCCAGCTCGGGCAGATTTACTAAAGGAAACAAAACTAATAACTATGAAATGCTACTAACATTATTGTAGATATCATAGCTAAACAACATTGTAGAAGCAGTTTCCATTGGCAGAACCTTTCAAGAACTCAGGTTCAACCTTCATGTCATGACATTCATAAAGGGAGTGACTAACCTTAGTCAAAAATACTGGTGGGAGGAATTGTCTTCTTGAATAGTTTTTAAGTTTATAGGACAGAAGAATTTCTGGGAATCTGCAAAGGATTTAGCAGTGGAAGGGACCTTTAAGCTGAAACTGAAATGTCTTGTCCAGTGTCACATGGACACATGGAGAAGTATAGCTAGAATCTGAACACAGTTTCTCTGGTTTCAAACTAGTATTCTTTTTCCTTGTACCTTGGAAAACTTTGGGGGAATTGTCCATAATTTTGGAGCATGCTGCCTTTCTTGTTCTCATTTTCCTTATTTACTCAGTCTTCCTGGATACTCTGCTTATATTCACACAGGAGGAAGAATCCTGAGATAACTCCAATATGTAGACAAAATTTCTTGGTCCAGATGCAGAGAATTATCTCTCTGGGCACCCAAAATCCCTGATTTCCCCCAAATGCTAAAGTTGATCAATGGATTATAAAACTTGAAATAACATTGAGTTATATACAACTAAAAGTAACTTTGGAGTAACTGGGTATGTCATAAAAGTATCCTAATTAAGTTCTTTGCCTGGTAAAGTTGGGAAAACCTGGTGTAGAAAAAGGAAGAGACAATGAAGTATAATTCATGCACTGTCTTTCAAAGTTTTCTAGAATGGTACTATTGCATTTATTTCTAGGGATGTGTCAATTAACCTCTTTAAACCATAGCTTCTCTAGCCAAACCAAATGGATAGACTCCTGTCATCATTTATTATTTTGAAGTCTTTTGAAATTCTAAGATGAAAGATGTTATATAAAAACACAAAGCAATCTGGGTGTTTGCTTACTGAAGCTACAGAGAATGGAATTCATTCCTTCTAATTAACACTTATATAGCAATTGATATTTTCAAAACCCTTCATAATTGTTAGTTAATCCACACAACATCCCAATGAAGTTAATGAGATCTATTGAACCATTTTTATTTGCCCAGACATACACACATAGGTGCACAATGGTTTATCCTAGCCCAGACTAGAACTCTTCAGAATTTCCCATCTTGTTCTCAGACCATTAAGCAATACTGCCTCATATAATTAGGCACCAGACTTGGTTCCTTCCATCTCCCTAAAACTATTTCTCTTCTTTCCTTAGTCATTTTCTTCCCACATAAAGGACGCCCTATAAACTGAGGCTAATACCATTTATTACTAATGGTATTAGAAAGAAGATAAAAAGAAGAGGTTAGAATAACAATGGCATTAAAAAGCTACAGACTCATAAACAAGATGTGCTGTCTCTATACACTAATGGCAGTAAGAAAAATAATTTCATATCATTGACTGCTTTTAAATGTTTATTTTACCCCAAGCTCATAGTCCACTTATCTTTACAATGCTAATTACTAGTATTACAAAAAGTTATATAGGAAGGAAAAATGGATGATAGAATGGCCTGTGCTGGTGGCTTCTGTTCTCACTTCCAAAACTTATACAGTATTATATCTGGAAAGGATCATACATTTCATCTAATCTGCTTGTTTTACAGATAAGAAAACTACCACCCACTAAGAAAAATGAAGTAAGTTACCCAAGGTCATGCAATTCACTTCAACAATTTTCTTAAATGCCTAAATCCGAAGCATGGTTCAAGCTGCTGAGGATAATCTAAAGACAAAAAAACTCCTCACCCCTAAGTAACTCTTATATTCTTTTTTCACACTGCCAATGAACAATCATGGAATCCTAATAAAGCTTCCCCAAGCCCCAATATTCTAACTTCATTATAGGCCTGGCCCTACTGAACAGCAGGCCCACTGTATCTACCTAGCCCCACCCCACCCCCCAAGTCCTAGTTTCTTCATATATGCCTCACTGCTCACTGGAACAACAGGTGTGTCCCCAAAATCTTAGTTCCCACGGAAACAGCAAGTGTGTCCATGTGATGGGAACCCAGCTACTGCCTCTACCTGGTCATTGCCCCCAGACCCATTTCCACAGAAATAGGTCCTCACAATCACATTATCCATCTAGGCCAAGACAGGACCACAGTACCTAAATATCTATCTTGACCAGACAGGACCAATTGGAGGACAGAATGACCAGAATGTTTAACCACTGAACCATAGATGGTACCCCTCCTCCGTTACCTAATCCCTTAACAAACTCCTCCTGCCTTTTTCATATTCCTCTATTCTATATAAATTTTGATTATGTGATTGCATCTTTACCCTATAAAAATCCATCTTGCTTTCTCTGAAGTTGCTGGTTCCTCTTAGAACTTAACCCGATTCATGAGAGGCATCAATCTCAATAAATACTCGTGTTAGTTTTAAACTGCAACAGCCGCAAAGCCCAGGTTCCAATCCCGTGGGCCTTTTGACCCTAGGTTCAGTGTTCTTTGGGGCAGTTAGGTATCACAATGGATAGTGCTGGCCTGTTGTCAGGAACACTCATCTTCCTGAGTTCAAATCTGACCTCAGACATTTATTAGCTGTGTGACCCTGAGCAAGTCACTAAAGCCTGCTTGCCTTAGTGTCCTCATCTATAAAATGAGCTGGAGCAGGAAATGGGAAACCATTCCATTATCTTTGCTAAAAGAAAACCCCAAATGGGGTCACAAAGAGTTGGACATAACTGAACAACAACAAACCAGTGTTCCTTCCCCTACCTTATCAGTCAATCAATTTAGAAGCCTTTAAGTGCCTATCAGATGCCAGGCACTCTTCTAAGTACTAAGGATGCCAAGATAAAAATTAAATAGTCCCTGCCCTCAAGAAGGCTTTATTCACTGTAGGGAGATAACTTACATCAGCCATTGGAAAGGCCTCCAGAAGAAAATGGTGCTTGAGCTGAGTCTTGAAGGCAGTCAGGAACGTTGAGAAGAGGAAGAGCATTAAAGACCTGGTGATAGCCAATGCAAGGGTGCAGGGGCAGGAAAGAGAGTGGTATGTGTGAGAAACAAGAAATAGTTAAGTATGCAATCAAGGCTTTCTTTCTGATGTTCCAAAGAGAGTTCACAGCAGTCAGGACTTGACTCATGCCATTTGATTCCTGATCCAGAGTGGTCTCTATCATACCATGCTGCTTCTCCTCCAGGCCGCCCTAAATGAATCACAGAGGGGCTTCTGCTGCTGGATCTAGTGTGAAAAGCAGATCTCTAAGATATAGCCTTTTATAGATAAGTAGGTACATTCTTCCATTTTAACACTAATTGAAGTAAAGAAGAGCCTAACTGGGTAGGGCCAAGGAGATTTCAGAATATCAATATTCAGTTCCATTTCCTGGATTGTCTTTTTTGCCTACCTGATAGTTCAAACGGTCACTGGAAATGTTCTAACAGAATTTGGATAAACGTCTATCTGTTTCGTTACAAACTAGATCCTGTACAGGTAATGGTCGGACTAGGTGACCACTGCGGATCTTTCTAATTCTAAGGTGTTGTGATTTTAGCTCTGTTTTCTTTATTTGAGGATATATTGGAATACATGTTATTTTTCTTCTAATGTTGAATTGAAAGGTGTAAGAGGTAGCAACCTTACCTACTAAAATCTCTATTTTTCTTTTAGACGTTTCTCCACTCAAGTCCTTTTTAAATTTTGTCATGGCATGGCATGATCCTGGGTTCTCAAAGGCTAGGTCATCAGTGATAACACTCCTAGATTTGTGCCCCAAGAAGATCAAAGAAAGAAGAAAAATATCCATATATTAATGGAGTGTCCATCAATTGGGGCATGGCTGAACAAAATACAGTGTATAGATGAAATGGAATACAGTTTTTCTATAAGAAATGATGAAGGAAGGGTATGGTTTCAGAGAAATCTAAGAAGTCTTATATGAACTGATATAGAGAGAAATGAGAGAGAACAATTAATACTATAACGACGGCATTGTAAAGACAACTTTGAAAGACTTAACAATCATAATGAAATACAAGGGGATGGCTGTTTTGAGGGGGGGTAGGGGAAAGATGGGGAGAAAATTTGTAACTCAAAATCTCGTGGAAATGAATGATGTAAACTAAAATAAATAAAATAAAATATTAAAAAAAAAAAGAATCATAATGAACAAACAATTCCAGGGCATTGATGGTGCAGAATGCCACACACCTCAATTTTCTCATCTAGAAAATAAAGGGTTTGGCCTCTGAAGTCCCTTTCAGTTATAGAGCTATGCTCCTAATCTGATAACCCATTGTGGCCTGGAGATCACTTTCAATTCTCAGAAGCTATGCTAATGGAATAAGATCTCTGACAAAACCTATCAAACTGGCAAGGCTTCAGGTCAGGGCCTGGAGGTAAACTGCTCTCCAAGGCACAGGCTTCTTGAGTTTGGAGAGTTTTTCTTACCAGGATGGCCACAGGATGGTGACTTTAACACAGCAATTATTGAAATTTAGTAAATCAGAGAGGGGTCATCATCTTCTTATGGAAGGAAGACCCACACCAATGAAATAAGAGGTCCTTAAGTTATTGAGGTAAGAAAGTTGTTTTAGAGTGAAATAGACCCATTTAGAAAAATATAGACCCACTGGCACTGTGGCTAGAGGGCTGGGCCTAGAGTCAGGAAGATTCACCTTACTGAATTCAAATCTGGCCTTGGATACTTAACTAGCTATATGACACTAGGTAAATAACTTAACCCTACTTGCCTTTGTTTCCTCATCTGTAACATGAACTGGAGAAGGAAATGGCAAACCATATCAGTATCTACCATGAAAATCCCAAATGGGGTCATGAAGAGACAGACATGACTGAAAGAATTGAACAACAAGCAAGTCCATTAACCTCTCTAGGTATCTGTTTCCTAATATATACAATAAGGGTGTTGGACTTGACAATTTTTAAACAACTGAACAACAACAAACATAAACCTCCTAGGTCACAGTTTTTAAACTAGAAGGTACATTGAAAAGCACCTAGTCTAGCTCTCTCATTTTCAAGTTTGGGCAACTGAGACTTAGAGAGGTAAGGTAAAATGACTTGACCAGCATCACAAATGTATTAAAAAGAAAGAACAAGACCTGAATCCATACCCTCTGACTCCCAGACCAGTACTCTTTTCATGAAACCAAACTGCTTCTAGTTCATCCGTCATCTCCTAACCAATGGAGGTTCAAGACAAAGAAATCATTGATTAGTAGAATGACCACGGGTGTATAAAACCACTGCCAAATCTATTTATGTATGTCCTTGGCATACCTCAAGTTTAGAATACAGAATCATTCTTTCCAAACATTAATTTTTGTAGCAGTTTGATTTGATTCAGTTCCCAAAAGACAAAATGTAGATTTTCCTGGAGAAAAAAACGGAATTTAAAGCATCTGCTTTGCCAGAACTTTGGAAAATGACAGGTAATTAGCTGAGCTAACAAATATGTGTTCCAAATAAAATAGAATACCAGGTAGGAAAGGTTTATGAGCTAGAGCTAGGTACTGTTTATTCTTCTGTCCAGATGTTCATGAGATTTTCATTCTTTCCTCTTCTGGGTCATTGAAGTGTCATGCAGAAAACCTTCTTTGGTGAAGGAACATGTTGATATCTCTCTCTTTCTCTCTCTCTCTCTCTCTCTCTCTCTCTCTTTTTCTCTCCCCCCCTCCTCTCTTTCTCCCCTTCTCACCTTCCCTCCTGCCTCTGTCTCTCTGTCTATTTATCTCCCCACCCCTCTTCAATATGAGCACACAGTTAAATCTAGAGTTATTGGTCTATGGACTCCTCTTTGTCCTTTCCCATTGTGTGTTCCACCCTTTTATAGCGAATACTTTCTCAGAATTCGATGAAAATCAATTTATCTTACTGAAGTCAAAATCCCATTAAATGGGATTTAATACTGACAGAAAATAGATAAGATTGAAAGATAGCAGGAAGTTCACTAGGTTATGTTGTTCCAGTTCTTCCCACAGTGAAGGGGCAAAAGGAGAAGGAAATGAAGAAGGAATGTGAATTCACATGGTCTCAGTGGCAATGACAGTAAAGGAAACAACAAAGTTTTGTACAGACAAATTATTCAGTAAGTGGGTAAGTGAGCCAGACAAGGCTCCAACTGTTCATGATTATATTCAACTCATGGTAATAGTGCCATTCACTTACAACTGGCTGGTCACTCCTGGATATCCATACTCTGGGACTCTGTCCACTCCAGGAACCTCCACAGTTCATGGGATACATACTTCCCACACCCCCCAGCTCCCCAAGTGAGAAGCTTCTGTCTCCCATCATCCTTCAGTTCCTCTTTCTAGCTGAAAAACAAAACAAAACAAAATACAACTTTAGTTCTAATCAGAGCTGTTGCCAATAAAGGGTTTCATTCTGGTAGGTCTGGAGACTATGCCCTGAAGGAGTTTCGGAATTCCTACCCTAGGACATGAGGTCTTGATGGTTAAAACCTAGAGATGTCTCTCTTCTGCCCCAGACCCAAACATGATCTTTGGCCGTAGAATTCTTCTTACTTGTCACTAAACATACTTTTTGCCAGTTCTACTTTTCATCTCTCACTCTGAGAACCATAATCAAATCAACACTACCATTATTTCTGGAAAGAGAATGCCAACTGACCAGCCTTTCGGAGGCCAACTCTCCCTATATGTATTGTCTCTCCCATTAGAAAATGTTTCTTGAGGGAAGGGACAGTCAGCTTTTGTATTTATATCCCCAGTGCTTATCACAGCGATTGACCCATACATAGCAAGTACTTAATAAATGCTCTTTTATTCATTCATCTAAATAAGCACAATTTAGGAGTAAAAAAGAACAGAAGGAATCAGAAATGCATTAGTAGAATTCTCTAAAGCAGCATCTGTTTAAACTAGAAGAAGGAAATAACTGTATCCTAGTACTTAGGGGAGTGGAAATATTAAAATAAGAATTAGCACATACAAGGCAAGAGTTACCCAAGGGAATCAGTTAATTAAAACATATTTATGGAGTGCCTGCTGCAGGCACAGCACCAAGACTTATCCTTGTTGCTTCTAAATCTCACAGTATTTTTAGGAAAACTAAATTTGCTTTGCACAAAGGTGGAGAAAAGTTGGCTAAACCATAGTGGAATTTGGACTCAGAATTGTGTTAACATCTGACACTCTAATTCTCAGAACTTGAAACAGGAAGATGGAATTTTAACAACAACAATAACAAAAGCCAAAACCACAAGGCAAGACGGTCTTGAAAGTTCTTGCTAGTTCTAATAGTATACAATTCCGACATCTGGCTAGTTTTGCTATACCTTTCTTCAAAAAGGAGAGAATCTAAGTGCCCTGGACAAAATGGCTGGAGAGCCCCTTTCTTTCAAAGAAAATCTCCCTCCCTGATCCCAAGGACTTCACAGAGAATGACCTGCTAGTGCAAAATAATGGAGGAAACTCTTGGGAAATAAATTAAGCCAAAAGGAGATGCATCTACTCAGTTGTTTTTTTAATGGGTTTAAGTAGTCAATGCTCAGCCGTTTTGGAGTGATGCTTCTTTGCTGCCAATTAGATCCCACAGCCATATCAGCTGAGTATAAGGCAAGTCATAAAATCCATGCCCAAACCACCCACTGTGATGCTCTGGACCAAGAAAATCACCCAGATCCTTGCCAATCTTCTACTTCTCCTGTGTAGACAATGGCTATGTTAACAGTGCTCCACCTACAAACTAATACTGTGCAGTAGAGACACAGGTAGGTGGCTTGGTGGAGAGAGCATTCGGCCTAGAGGCAGGAAGACCTGATTTCAAATTTAACCTCTAGCAATTATTACTAGCTCTGTGACCTTGGGTAAGTCACTTAATCTGTTTACATCAGTTTCCTCCACTATAAAATGGGGATAATAACAACACCTAACTACAGGGTTATTCTGAGGATTAAATGACATAACAATTATAAAGTGCTTAGCATAGTGCTTGGCACATGTTGTTGTTCAGTCGTGTCTGACTCTTCATGACCCTGTGGACCATGCTGCCCATGGGTATTTTTTGGCAAAGATACTGAAGTGGCTCGCCATTTCCTTCTCCAGTGGAATTAAGGCAAACTGTGACTTAACCAGGGTCACACCACTGATTGGCCAGATTGGAACTCAGATCTTCCTGACTACAGGCCCAGCATTTTATCCACTGTACCACCTAGCTGCTTATGGGTCTGGCACATAGCAAGTGATGTGTGTGTGTGTGCATACATACACAGATATACATATGTGTGTATGTATGTATATATGTACATATACTACTGTTATCATTATACATGAAAATAGGGAAGAATTGAAACCTGGACAGTTAGCTCAGAATTTACTTGACCTAAAATGTAAGGATTTGGATCAAGTCGGACATATCCAAAAGGACTCACAATACCTCCTCTTCCTCCTTCCCTCCACTCTGTCCCCCCTGACATAATATTTGAGGCAACAAAGATGAGAATCCTTCTCTGGTTTTCTTCCCACTTTGTCCAGTTTCTATTTCTCTCCTGCTCCTGTCCTCCAAAATGAGTGTCCTTGAGACTCTATCTAGTAATGAATGAAAGAAAGATCTGGGTACAAACTATTGTTGATTCTTTATGATAGTTTTGATGCATGTTCAAAATGCTTCCAGCTAGCTGACAATGTTCATTCCCTCCTCTAATTATCATACATACATTTACCTATTTACATGTTATATCCTTCCAATAGAATGCAAACTCCTTGAGAGCAGAAGCTGCTTTTTCTTTTCTCTTTGTATATCCCTGGTGCAGAATTCCTTGAACATGGGAGGTATTTGATAAATGCATGTTGGTTTAGATCGAGCCAGAACCTTTACACATGTGTTCCAGACCCACTGTGGCCAAGTATGGACAAGCACTGAGGTATAAAAGCAAGGATGGGGTGGGGTGGAGGAAAAGCAAGCATATAAAACAGGCTGCAGCAAATGAATCATAAGAGCCTGTGTCCTGAGCCTTCCTCTAAGTGTTTTACACCCTGTGGTTGAACAGCCTGCCCTTCCTCCTACCTAAGGGACTCCCTGACCCTCATTCCAGCTTTAATTGTTTTCCCAATTTTGTATCTCTTTAAAAATAGTCTCTGACCCCATCTTCTTCAGACACCTCCTTTGGCACACTGAAGTCTCAGCCCCATGCCCACCACTTAGTCCCTGGTCAGGACAGCCCCAAACTCCTGGTATAACCCAACAGTCCCTCAGAAGACCCTTGTTTTCCTATGAATGATCTCATTGCTGTTTGCCTTGGCCTCCATCCTGATTGTCCCAGATCTGGCTTCAGTTTTTGCCACAGCATTCTTAAGCTACAGAGCTACAGGTGAAACAGTGTTATAGAGGAATTGAAGGCAGGGGAGATAGGCCATCATAACCCTCCCTATGTTACAGAAATAGTTACTCCTATTATTCTGAATAAATATGGTAAGTGGTGCAGCAGATAGAGTGCTAGACATGGAGTCAGGAAGACCTGAATTCAAATCCATACGGATACTTTTGTGTGACCTTGGGCAAATCACTTAATCTTTGTCTGCCTTGGTTCCTTCTCCTGTAAAATGGAGATATTAACAGCATCTACTGAACAAGGTTGTGGTGAGGATAAAATAAGATATCCATAAAGTGCTCTGCAAATCTTGAATTGCTATATAAGTGCTTGCTGTCTACTAACTGGTTTGTTATGTTCACTTACAAATGTTTTTCGTGAGGCTTTCCTAACAGCTGCAAGGTAAGTTCCCTGCTTCCATTTTGCACTGCTTGTTTAATTAATAAAATGTGTGATCCACCTAGCTTTCACCATGGGTAGTTTGGGCATGGATCTTATGGATTGCTAGAATCAAAGCAGCATCCAGGCAACATACTGAAACCCTGACCTAGGACACTTGGATCTGAAATTGGTCCTAAGGAAGAACCAGCAAGAGAATTTGGAAGCATCACAGAAATCCATAACACCTCCTCAGAAAACAAAGTAAAGCTTGTTGCATTGCCCTGCAATGAATCAGCCACTCCATGCTCAGATGCAAAAGATAATGGTGTATCAGCTTCCAGATAAGGGCCTATTAGCACACCTAATTCTTCTTTGTACATTTTATATACTATTGATCTATTTATGTTATGTGTGGTGATCTGTTTAGATAAGCTCATATTTACAAAAATATTCTCACCCTGAATTGGAGAGAAAAGTTTTGTGAACAAGTATACCACGTGTATTTACTTTAACCTCCACTGTTGGGGCCTGTGTTCTCAAAGAAGAAAAAAGCTCTTTTCCCCTTTGACATCACTGGTATCCATTTATACATCTCTGGCCTTTCAGGACTATGTGAGAAGCAACACAGCCCAGTGTCTGGAGTGTCAGACTTGGAGTCAGAAAGACTTGGGTTCAATGCATCTTGGCCTCTAATTGGCATTGTGAACATGGGCGAGTCACTTTGTCTCTCTGAAACTCAGTTTCCTCATCTGAAAACTGAGATAATTGGCAGAAAGAATACCTGTGTTGTTCTGTCTCATGGGGTTGTCATGAGGCTCAAATGAGATAATGTGTGCAAAGGGCTTTGCAATAACCACGTCTTTGCAGCCACATACTATGGACTTTAAGATGCTTTGATCCCAAATGTTCATAAATGAGGTTTACACACCAGTGCACTGAAGAGATTTGGAAGCAGGAAGGATGAAATGAAATGCTTCCTGGTGGCTGGTTTACATAAAATAGAATTACCCTCATGTCTGGTATACAACAAAGGTATTCAGTCCAAGTGCCAGGGCTAGACTATGGTGTGTGGTCTGGGGGAAACTGAATGGCCTGCCTGACTTCAGACCAGCCCACATGACTAGGAGTCTTACTACTAGAGTCCCTAGATATTGGCCTTCAGCAGATCCCGCCATCTAAAGTGGGCTTGATGGACCCTTTTAGCTTGGAGAAGGAGGAACTAAACATCACAAGGTACTGAATATGTAGGAGAGGGAAGGGGGGCAGTGGAAATGAAGAGAAAGAAAAGGTCCCTCTCCTCCTTCCCCAATCAGGCTTAGAGCTACTCTATCTACTATAGAATCCTAGCATGTATTTAGTCTGAAATGACATAAAATGATACAAAGCCAACAGACCATGGTTTATGCAACGTCATGATTAGTACACAGCTGTTTTCACACTCAACTCAGTGTTAACCAACTTTGTCAAGTGTGAAGAAGTCTGGGATGATTATTTTGGATGATTGTGGCACAGACTGAGTTTTCCATTTAATGTTTCACTTATAAACAATTGGAGAAAATCATGCAACCAATTAAGCCCCACCTAAGTTCCTCCTTAGTAATTCTTTAATAACGAAAGCAGACAAAGCTTGTGATTTTTATTATTATTGCACAGGCTGTGTTTGCTGAAGAACCGTCCTCAGTCTATACATATCCTTTAATATTATCACAGTTTATTTTATGACTCATATACTGTAAAGCCTTTTTCCAGACTCTTCACTTTTGAACCATAGAATATCTTCCACAAAAGTCATCGAAAAAAATATAATTTCTTCAGATGGATGGAAATAAGATAATTTTAGCTAAGTTTTAGAAGGGATTTTAAAACAACAAAACAAAACAAAAACAGATGTGGAATTTAAAACAACAGTTTTATTTTTTTTTCTCTTATTTATTTTCTCTGTGTAAAACCACTCCTTCCCCTGCAAACTTGTATTTTTGTTCCTCCCTCCACCAAAGCACATTGAGCTAGTCAACTGTAACTGAAGCTCTTGAGTAACTTGCACCATTAGTGAACTACCAAGGACCCTGAAAGATGAAGAGATTTTCCCAGGTTTACACACAAGTATATGGCAGAAAAAGAACTAGGACCCAAGTCTTCCTGACTCTAAGGCAACTGTTCACTCCATTGGCTTATTTCCTACATAGTTGAAGTCATATAATCATATAGACTTTGAATCTAAGATTAGGCTAGAGCACCGGTGTCAAACTCAAATAGAAATGAGGGCAGGGATAGAATAACAGGAGCACACCATACATAAGGATCTTTCTTTGTGAACACATATTTACTTAGAAAACCACATATTAATACTATCTATGTTTTATTATATTTTTTAATGTTGTTAAATATTTCCCAATTATATTTTAATCTGGATTGACCCATTTCAGAAATGTTCAACAACTCTAGCCTAGAACATAGTTTTCATCCTCTTCACTTTATTTTTTTAATAGCATTTTATTTTTTCCTATTACATGTGAAGACAATTTTTAACATTCATTTTTTAAAAATTTTAAGTTCCGGGGCAGCTAGGTGGCACAGTGAATAGAGCACCGGCCCTGGAGTCAGGAGGACCTGAGTTTAAATGTGACCTCAGACACTTACACTTACTAGCCATATGACCTCAGGCAAGGCTTAACCCCAATTGTGCTGCCTTTCCCCCTCCAAAAAGTTTTTTAAAAAAAATTAAGTTCCAAATTTTCCTCCCTCTGAAACTTCCTAAAATGGAAATCAATTTGATAGAGGTTATATATTACAATTGTGTAAAACATTTCCGTATTACGTATGTTGTAAAAGAAGAAACAGACGGAAAGTAAAAAACCATGAAAAAAATAAAGTGAAAATAGTATGCTCTGATCTGATTTCAGACTTCATCAGTTCTTTCTCTGGATATGGATAGCATTCTCCACCACGAGTCCGTTGAAATTGTCTTGGATCATTGTATTGCTGAGAAGACGTAAGTCATTCACACCTCATGACGGTACAATATTGCTATTACTGTGTACAATGTTCTCTTGGTGTTGCTCACTTCTCTGTGCATCAGTTCTATAAATCTTCCCAGGTTTTTCTGAAACCATCTTGCTCATCATTTCTTATAGCACAATAATATTCTATTACATTCATATACCACAACTTGTTCAGTCATTCCCCAATTGAATTATCCCCTCAAATTCCAATTTTTTTTTGCCACCACAAAAAGAGTTGCTATAAATACTTTTTTATGTGTAGGTCCTTTTTCCTTTTATCCTCTTCATTTTCAAAGCACTGAACAGTTTATGTGAGTACATATAAATTATTAAATCTATGCACAAAGCTAATAGTAGCATCTGTGGGATGCAGTACCTTCCCTGAAAACATTGCCTGTGAGTTTTAATGTTAGCTGCTTAATAACCCACTCCACATCACCACATAAAATAGAAAAAGAATAATTCATCCCTACCTCTCTAACAATAGAGACATGGAGGGAGGAGAGAAAAGACACTGCAAATTATATCATTAGGGTTTTGTCTGAAGTACTCCCTTCCCATTACTGTCGATGGGTAAATGGTGTCTGTGTCAGGGCAAATGATTGCTTCAATGTCTAAGAACTTTCAAAATTCAATTATTCTGGATGAAAGGAACATGTCTGCTGAAATTTTCTCATGATAAAGCACTGGTATAAATATTCAAAATTGAGAAAATATTAATGCCTATGCCAAGAAATTGATCTTCTTTCATCTCACCTATATAGAATAAACTTGCTAGAAAAACAAAATGTTAAACTACTTGGGAGTTTGTCATAAAATCCTGGTCTGGAGATGGAAGGAAACTTAGGGGTCATCATGACCATTTTCGTCATTTTATGATGAGAAATTTAAGTTGAGGGAACTGCATCACAGAGAGGTTAAGTAACTTGATGAGGTCACACCAAAACTAAGTGCCTGAAACAGGATTTGAACCCATAGTATCCTGACTCCAACTCTGGTTCCCTATCCACTACACTATGTTTTCTCTGGATACTTACTGATATACCAAAGATATAAAGATTTATCTTTAAAAGTCTTTCATTCTTCCTTATATGTCATGACCTTTAATACATAGTCTTTGAAGAGGCTAAGCTAATAATTTCTCCTAAAGTCATCTCTCCCATCTCTGAATTCCTGCAGTACTCTGGATACACTTCAGTACGGCACAATCTTCAACTCTTTGTGTATATCCTATCTCTGTAAGTTGCTTCAGAGCATGGGTTGGATCTTATTCTGCTTTATGTCTCTCTCAGTACATTGAACATAGTAGGCACTCAATATGTATATGTCGAATGGATGGTTTTGATATTCAATTGGGCATGGTATCATAGAGCTGGGGTTAGAAGGCATGCTAGTGGTCTTCTACTCCAACCTTCTTATGGTTAGTGACTTACTAAAAATCACACAAATATTAAGTGAGAGAGTCAGGATTTGAACTCAGGTTCTATGGCTTCAAGCTCAGCATTCTTTCCACTTTGTTGCACTACTTTTAAGTATTTGTTCATAAAGATGATTATCTTTGATATGTGGCCTTACTAAGAAGCAGTGGTGATGAGTTGGTCTAACTAAACAAGGAAACAAGGTCTAACTAAGCAAGAAGAGTGAAATAATAACCAAGAAATGAAATGTAACAGTCCATTGCTAACGCGTTCTTTCATCTGACGGGCACATGTATTACTGTACTTTGTTTCATTAGTATTCAGTAAGTTCATATTAATGATATCCTTTAACTTCTCCTCTATTGTACAATGATATCCAGTAAAGAATCATGGTGGAATTTTTATGCAGTCTTCCTTGGTGAGGATAATATCTCCATTTGTTACTGATCATGTTCTTCTTGTTACCTTCAGGACCTGGCTCCACCGATCATCCTTCCCCTCCCTTTCCCCCACTGCTCTCATCATTCCATTTCCATTGGATCCCTTTCCCTATGCCTATAAGCATGCTTTGGTCTCCTCTAGCCTAACAACAACAAATAAAACTAACTCAATCCTTCCATCCTTTTAAAAAAATTTGTGTTTTCCTTGAAAAGTATCAGTATGACCCAATCCTCTCATACCTTCCCAAACTTCTAGAAAAAAAATGTTCCGTGCTTGCTGCTCTTACTGCCTTGACACTCATTCATTCCTTGAGCCCCTAAAATTGAACTTAATACCACTCTCCTGAACTGGTTCTCTCCAAAGTCACCAGAATCTTCTTAGTGCTAAATGTAATTGTTTCTCATTCCTCGTCTTTTCTGAAGCATTTGACACAAATGATCACACCTTACTCTTTAATATTCTTACTGCAATGTTGCCTTGATTTTTTCCAGGTTCTTTTCCTACTTGTCAGTCAGTCAATCAACTATTCAAAAACATTTATTAAGTGCTCACTATGGAATAGGCACTGTGCTAAACATTGTGCTATTCAGATTGGTCTATGGACAACAGAAACAATATATCACTGGAATAAATACTCAAAGCTTTTCCAGCCTGGTAGAATATTCCAGAACAAATACTCCACTGCCATGATTTCAAGAGGCTGTATAGGCACATTTAGACCTAAGATAAGGGAAATACTTTCTAATAATTAGAGCCATTCAAAAGTTGAAGGAGCTGTCTTTTGAGAGAATGGGTCTTCCCTCCCTGGAGATTTTCAAACAAGGGCTCTGTATCCACTTCTAGAGGAAATGCTTGCGTAGAAGTAGGTTAGATTAGATGGTCTATGTGATCTCTTCTAATAGAATTCTGGAATTCTGGAATCTCATAACAGCAGAGGTTGCATTTTTCTATCTTTGCATACCAACCACCTAGTAGGTGCTTTTAAAAAGTTTGTTTAATTCAATTGAACTGAATGGCATCAATGTTATTGCTATGAGAGTCCTGATCTAAGGTATCACTTGACCTTTGGATATGTATTTTTGTAGCTTAGAATTAGACTTTATCCAACTGGGCACCATAAAACCTGTTTTAATTGGAAAAGAATGTCTCTTAAAGAAAACAAGAAAAAGTCAAAATTAAATAACTTAATTTTCTACTCAGAAATTTCTTCTTCAGTTTCTTAACAGCACCTTATTTCACTCATCTTAAAGATAAGCTCTAAAACCTGAAATAGGCAGTTGTATGAAGCGATGTCATGCTCCTAGGCTGAGCAAAAATGACATACTAACAGTCTACATATTTTTTCACCTTCATAACATAGAATATACATTTCTATCACATCTTTTAATTCCTTTTTTTTTCAGTTCATCTGATGATTTTGTAAAAATATCAATAACTTATAATAGTATAACCCAGGGTTTAATTCTCCAACATTTGCATAAAAT
Source organism: Pseudochirops cupreus (assembly GCA_028627135.1). Lineage (NCBI taxonomy): Eukaryota > Metazoa > Chordata > Mammalia > Diprotodontia > Pseudocheiridae > Pseudochirops > Pseudochirops cupreus. Next base: position 282,362,944 of record CM053582.1, on the reverse strand, counting down.
TTTCCTTACTCTTGGAAAGAATGGTTACATGATACTCTGTGCCTGCTAGAAGAGGGGAGTTGACAAGAATTTGAAAGTCCCTATCTCACCCAAGGGGAAATTCCCCAAATTCTCTAATGTGACAAACTGGAAATAATGATGTACTGGAGGCACTATATTCCTATACATGTCAACTTCTTCTCAAAGTTTATCTCTCCTTCAGGCACTTCTCCTTGAAAAGAGATTGGAAACCTGTGTGTATATTCTCTTGAAAGCAGAAGGACGCCTCCCCCGTGTAATGCCAAGCAAAGGCAACTTCCAAGGTTCGGATTACCAGCATAGCAAACTCCATTTATTCAGTGACAGATTAAGGCAATACATTCACAGAACAGAAAAAATCAAAATACAGTGTAACTCATTCATTTAGCAAGTAAGTTC
>CM053582.1:282313421-282362427 GCA_028627135.1 Pseudochirops cupreus | reverse complement strand
CCCTGGATCACAACTGAATTACAATACCATCCATTAACGCCAAGCACTTTCTCAAAAGGGGCAGGAGAGCACAAAAGGCCATCTACCCTTAAGCTACAACAAGGTTAAGGTATTATCACAGCATTGAGAACCCAAGGAAAGGCCCTTCCTTCGTCTTGACACAAGGCAAGTTCTCAGCAATCTCAGTTCCTGGGGAAACAAGGCTCAACAAAGCCAATGCCAGTGTCCTCATCAAGTCACTCTCTGCCTGCAGAATAGTCCCAGAACCTCTGAAAACATCAGCAAGGCCTTTTTCCAGGATTTCTGTAAACACATAACAAGAAAATCCTTCTTCAGGGCTTCTGAACCAACAGTAAGGTTCCAAGACCTCTACAACAGCAGCACCGTCCTTCACCAGCAGGTGAATCTGGCAAAACAACATCAAAACAGACAGACAAAATATTGGCATCACAGCCATGCCTCCTCAGTCCTCAGCAGCTCCAGGTGGCAGTTCTCAAAAGTCCTGGGCAGCTCCAACTGGCCCTCAGCGGTTTTTCTCTCAGCAACTCTGACATCCTCTGCTTGGGCCTTCTTTCTGCTTGGGCTTCTTTCTAAATCCTCAGCTCCTCCCACTTCAGCCCTCTCTCTTCACGCCAACAAGTCCATCCCACGAGTGGGATTCACAAGCTCTGGGTTTTAACACTCAATCCCAAAACCAAGCCAATACAGGGAGATCTTTAAATTCTATTACCATTATACCCCAGGACCTCAGGAAGATGAAACATCAAGTAATCATTTAAGAAAAGTACTGCATAAATGTTAAGTCTTATATCCCAGGTTATATTCATTTAATTTATCATGCCTCTATAGGTATTAAGATTTTACTAAGGATTTAACCTTTGAAGACCACAATGCCTCAACCCAAAGGAATCAATCTCTAATGTTAGGATTTCCTACATTTTTACAGACTGGCAACTGGTAAGAAGGTCTTGCCTGGAATCTTACACCCTATAAGTAATGCTCTTCCTGTTTCCCAGATCATATAAAAATTGAATTTGACACATAATGTTGTTATGGGAATCTGAAGATCTTCCCTGCCCCAGGCCCTTTGCTAAAGTGGCTTAAGACTCTGAGAACCTTCCCAGATTTGAAAGTATACTCTGCCCCCTGATAAGCTGAATGTGGTCACATGGAGCCTGGGGTGGGAGGCTTGTTTTTCAGAAATGCTAGCACCTTGTTGTTTTGTGATTAGGCAGTTGGTCAAGAGGGCTGTGACAGTCTTTGATCCAGGAGAAGGCTATATATATGTCCTGATGTGAGGTTTTGCTTTGGGGCTCACTTTGAGAAGAGTTGTGTGATTTGGCCAGACGAGAATCTGGGAAGCCGTTGAGCCCCCTGGCTTTGATAAACCCAGATGTTGGTGCTTCCCTCTCTGGTAAACTGAATAGGTAACTGATGTAATGGTCAGACGCTGGAAGCCCATCTGCTGATCTGTTTCTCTGTCTGCTTGTAACTTATGTTTGTTACTTGTGTTTGCATTCTCTGAAGTTCAGGGTGCTGACTTTTTCCCCTGAACTAGGTAAATGATATTTGTTTGATTGATTAAAGTAAGATTGTTAACCCATTTTGAGTTGCTTTCCTTTAGAAAACCAGATCTAAGAACCTGTGTTAGCAGCTATCTTGGGTATGCTAGGGTGCTTGCTGATATGTGTTGTTTTAGAGAGCTTAGAGATGGGGCTAAGATGAATGAACAGAAGGAGTAATCTGTTCTGGATACATTAACTAGTCCTTGTTGTGAAGGGCACTGAAGAATAGGAACAGCATCTTAGACTGGGTTAATGGAGCTGTGAGAAGCCACTATGAAGCTTGAGGAAAGGACTGGCGAGACCAAAGCAATCAACATGACAAAGAGAGAAAATTTTTGCAATCAAAGGAGAGTTCCAAGTCAAGAGGGGAGTACTAGGGATAGTGATAAAAGGTTGCAGGGAACTGATTCCTGAGCTCATAAATCAATTTAATGTCCATTGAAAAATCTAATTGATTGATACTTTCCTTAATACCTAAAGGATCCATGATTAAGTTTGTATGGGTACCTGAGTCTCTCCATCAACTGAAGATTTCAATCTATCTGCAACAGTTTTTCAATAGCTAGAGAAATGAATTGTCCAATGAATAGTCTTCTGATAATGTGCTTCTCCAAAGGTAGCTACTTTATCTTTAGGACAGCTGATGTACAACATAGTCTGCCACTGGGTTCATACTGTATTACAAATTAATTTTCATATTACATATTTAAAAAATGTTTTCTAGTATTAAGAAACCACTTGTCTGAGTCTCCTGGGGCTGGGGAACTTTATTTTCCCTATTTCAATACTCAGCCATTGGGATTTGTGGACTGGATTTAAGCCTGGGGAAATCTGACTTCTAATCTAAGAGGACTAGTATCCCTAGTTTCACACACATTAGTTCACTAACAAACTCCAACCTAGCAACAATGTTAATTATACAGTAAAAGTTAGGGCTCACATCCAAAGCCCCCAAAAAGGAGGAGTTAAAGAAGTACTCAGTATATAAAAGGATCAAGTATTGGACACCCAGTTTATTAACTAAAAAAGAATACTAAGTGTAAAAGAATCATAGCATGTATTAACAATGATCAGAGCAGAATTTAGTAACACATTTACTTGATATAATCTGCTGAGAGGTTCATATTTAAGCCTCATTGCAACACAGTTTTGCAAGACTGGTAATTAGACACCTCATATTTCATCTCAATACTTCACTGTCCAACCTATGAAAGCAGTTTGTGTATCTTCTCTCCAGTACCCTCCCTCTCCAATATTGAAGCTTCCTTTGCAACTGGCCCACTACTACTTCTGCTAAACCAGAAACCAACTGCTCCAGTAGACATTACTGCTCCTACCATTGGTGGGCAATGCCAAAGCTAAAGCCAAAGAATACCTACACTTAGTCTGTATAGCCCACGTTAATTACATATGTACACACATTGTAATTATATATGAACATATATATGTGCATGCACATGAATATATGTGTGTATCAGAGAATTTTTTCAAGTGATTTTTTTTCAGAAAAAGCAGAATCTTTCCTAAATACTTAACAGCTAGAATACAGTATAGTATATATAGTACAGTACACTTTTAAAAGTTCCTCTCCTTCAACTTTTCTTTAAGGGTGGAGATAATAGCACCACATCTAAGGTTGTTGAGTCTTTTCTGATTCCCCCCAAACTACAACATTCCATGTTTTTTAAATTAGCTATTAAAACAAACCATTGATGCTACTCATCATCTTACCTTAGAGCCTAAAGGATCTCTAGATTTTTAAGTAGCTTGTAGAAAGTGATGGAAGATAGGATCAGCTTTAAACTGAGATTAATCAGATAAAAGTGAGTTCTCATATTATTGAGGATGGTTCATTTTCCCTTACCTTACAGCTATTAGGTCTTCTCTATAAACCTGCTAATTTGCATGTTTGCTAGTGTCTCAAATATTTGTTTCATAAACACGGTCATCTGCTTTTCACTTTTCTACACTCAAAAGGTCAATGGTTTTCAACTTTTTCAATTGCAAGTTGGAATTTGCTGTCCCATTTCCCCCCATCATTGTAAATGGTTAATAAATGCTTTTTTTTTATATATATTTTTTGGGCCTTTTTTTGGGAGGGCAGTTGGGTTTAAGTGACTTGCCCAAGGTCACATGACTAGTTTTGTGTTGTCTGAGGCTGGATTTGAACTCAGATCCTCTTGACTCCAGGGTTGCTGCTCTATTCATTGAGCCACCTAGCCGCCCCAATAAATGCTTATTGATGGACTGACTGCTCAAGCCTCTCAAGGAGAATTACCAGTATTCACTGATTCTACTTCAATCATTGAAACCCTTCATCTTCTTTCCCTCTCCCTTTTTCATTCATGTGTTTCGGCACATGACCTGGTTTGGTTAGTGGAAGGAACTCTGTGAGGAAACCATCTGCCAATTTAGATTAGTAATTTACCTGCAACTTAAAGTCTCAGAAAGTCATTTAGGACTCTGTGAAGTTCACTGACATGGCTGGGGTCACTGAATCAGAATGTGTCAGAGACATGCCTTCAGTTCAAATTTTCCTAGCTCTATATCCATTTGCCACAGAGAGGCACCCTGCTGCTTCTCCCTGTTAAAGAACACAAAGGGTCAGATTACTTATAAAAGATGATCTCGAATACCCTTCCCCACTATAACATATTCCTGGGGCTGAATGTACAGATAATTGTCTGAGCAATTTGTTCAGTGGAAAATAGACTAGATTTAGAATCAGAAGACTTGGATTTGATACTCAACTCCATCCCTTGCTACTTGTGTGCCCTGTGACAATCAGTAAACAAGCATTTATTAAATACCAGCTATGTACTAGTTTCTGTGCTAGATACTAGGGATACAGATATAAAAATGAGACAGTGACTACCCTCATAGAGCTCTACTCTAAACATTCCTAGTTCCTTCAACTTTTCAAATTGGAAGGTCTTCACCGTATATTCCCTTCTCTGGACGTTCTTGAGCTTATCAATAGACTTTCTAAACCGACCCACAGAACTTAACATGATCCTTCAAAGGCTGTTTGACTAGGCTAGATACAGTGGACTATATTCCCAAACTATATTCCTTATTCCCAAAGCTATACTCTCTTAGTGAAGCTCAAGACTGCATTGAGTTTTTGGCCACCATATGCTTATAGCACACTATAATCCTCATATCTTTTTCAGGATAATTGCTGTCTAACCATACCTCCTGCATCTTGCACTTACATAATTGATTCTTGGAGTCCAAATACAAGACTTTACATTTATCCTTATGAGATTCCATCTAATTAGATTCAGTCCAATGTTCTGACCTGTTAAGATCTTTTTTGGATCATAACCATTATCTACTGTGTCAGGTATCTATCCCTTCCTCTGAATGTTTGATAAACAAATAAAAGATACTTTATACAAATCATTGACAAAAATATTAAAAGCACAGGTTCAAATACAGGTCCTAGTGGCCTTTAACTGGAGACCTCCTATTAAGCTGACATAGAACACTTGTGCCTTGCTCTTAAACCAGTTCCAAATCTATTTAATTGCTTTATCATCTACTCCACATCTCTTCATCATAGCCACAAATAAAACCTGAGGCAACTTATCAAATACTTAAGTGATATTTAAAAAGTTCGAGAGACATAATTCTGGATAATTTAACTATTTTATTAATAAGGCAAGCATGTTATTAATAAAAGAAGTCAGGAGTACTCCTGAATGCCAAAGACCCTTCACTGGTGGTAGACTCACAGTTTCATGTCCTTGGAAGAGCAAGTTTTCCGGAGGGTGGTGATCAACTCTGATTGATTAACAATTAATAAGAGAATGAATGTTATAATGATGGTCTCATTCTAATGAGGGTTTTAGGGGTGTGTGACTTAGATTAGCCAAGTTCTGGTCAAAGAGACTTCTCAAGTTCCATATCACCTATCAGACAAAAGGAAGAATCCACATTTATCAGACCTGAGTAAACACAATAAGCAGGAATCCACTCATTAGTCTGAAACTCAGAATTTCTTTTACTGGCTTTGATTAGATCTTTAGCCTGAGTTAAGTCTTTGCTAAAGATTTCCCACAGTGGTTGACTTCCGAATGAGGAAGTAGAAAAGAGAGGAGAAAATCTTAGTCCTAATTCAATAATTAGTTATTAAATACAAAAGAGAAATAATCATTTCTCTCACTTAGACACATTCAGTGTGTAGACACAATCTAAGTAAATAATACCCGCAGATTTCCCACATCTACCATTTTAGTAATGTTGTCCAAAAAAGGAAATCAGATGAATTTATCAGGACCTGCTCTTGATGAAATACTGCTAGCTCTCCAAATTCAGTGCTTCCTTTTCTAAATGTCCACTAATGACCCTGTTAGAAATATGATCTAGAGGAATTTTGCCAGGAGAGGACAGAGGCCCAGAATGCTTAAATTAAGGCCACACAGTTAGACACAGAACTGGGACTGGAGTGATATCTGACACCTTGCCTTTCTTTGTAAGAACATTCTCTACCAGGAAGACTAAGTTTATTGTTTCCTTAAAAAGGTATTTAAATCATCCTTGATATTAAATGAACTCCAGAGGGTGAAGGCTCAGGTGGTGGCCTAAGTATAAAAGCCATCTGACTAGGAGGCGGGAATCTTGCCCCTCAGGCCCTCTGAGAAGGCCTGCCAACAAAGAGGTTGGAAAACTGCATTCCACTCTATACTGCACTGATTTTCCTTTCCTTGAAATGGCTAACCTCTCTTTTCTTAACCATGAGATATTCTAAAAGGTCTCCTTTTATTCTTAATTTAAATGTGAAACATCAGAGTTTATCTTTCCCTGGTTCTTATCTTAGTTCTTATTTTTGGAATCTTGGTCTTTACACTTACATATTTCTTTGTTAGTCTCTGCATTCCTTTTGAATATTATAACTTCTATTTTGAGTTCCCTCTACTCATTTCTTCCTTACCACCTTATAGGTCTTGTCTTCTCCATTTTTTTTTCCTGTTGAGCCTCACTCTTAGACTATCAATTCCTGCAGGAGATCAGCAGGATAGGAGTATTGCTCAAGTTAGAAATTTTCTTATGTCCCTAATTATGTGGTTCATTGGTACTGCCTTCCATCCCCATCAGCATTTTTTCCTGTTTGCCATAAAATCTCTTCTCTGGGTCCTTGTCCACCACCTTCCTGGATGTTACTTGCCACTAGGAGCTTTGATTCCCCATCTCCTGAAACAGGATTTTTTTTTCCATCGAAGCACAACTCTCTCTTAAAGGTAATGATCTCTCTAAGCCACAAATCTCCATGAATAGTAGAGATGTGTAAGGTCCTTATCTCCCATTACAAAGTATTTCTCAGTACCCAATAGAGAACTGTTCAGTGGGATCCTTTCCCCATAAATGGATCAAGATCATTTCCTATCTTGCCTCCCCCACTCCCACCATTTTTATCCCTCCCTTTGCCACCTCATTCATCCTCCTATAGTCTGTCTTCTCCCTGAGAGACTATGAGTTATTTTCCTTCATTGTCTACCGTTGACTTAATTAGAGTAGATCACATATTCCCTTCTCCTTTTCCCTGTTTTATACTCCCTAGAATTCTGCAGTTGAATCTCAGGAAAAACAAAACAAAATAAAACATCAATTCACCTGTAGGTGGGATGTTTTGAGGTTTGGTTTGAGATATTTCATGGCTGTTCCTTAGTCATTAAGTCTTCCATTTTAAGTTCCATTTTCATCCTTGTCTCCTTATGTAGTTTAGGAAGGAGTCTCTTCGTAGCCCTTCCGTTATTATTTTGTGATTTTTATCACTACAGGTGTCTTTTTCTTTCTTTTTTTTCATAAGGGAATTCATTTTGTTCTCTGGTTATTTACTTTTCTTCTGTTTCTGTTGTTTGGAGTGATTACAAAGCAAACATTTGTTCACGTCTTTTTTGATTTTTTTTTTTGGTAAGAATGTTTGCAACGCCACTCTTTTTATTGAATTTTCATATCTTTTCATTGATGATTAGGTTTAGATCTGCAGGGTGTGTCACATTGGGTTGAATCCTGAACTCTTTTGCACTTTAGAACACATCATTCTAGCTCTTCCATGGTTTCTGATGGCCACAGAATCAGTGTTATTTGTCTTTCTCCTGGTTGCTTACAAGATTTGTTGTTTGTCGCTAGAATTGTTCAATTTAACCTCTAGCTGTCCTGGAGTTTGAGTCATAGGTTTCCTTTGATTTTGTTTTGTTTTCTGGAAGTAATGTGCAGATTCTTTTGATTGTCATTTTGTTTTTTGTATTCAGAATTCCTGGCAATTTTTTTTGTATTATTTTTTGTATTCCACTGTTCAGGTTTTTTGTTAGAAATAACCATCTTGAGTGGCTAGGTGGCACAGTGAATAGAGCACTGGCCCTCGAATCAGGAGGACCTCAGTTCAAATCCCCCCTCAGACACTTAGCACAAAAACTAGCAGTGGGACCTTGGGCAAGTCACTTAACCCCAACTGCCAAAAAAAACACCAAAAAAACCCAACAAATTAAAAAAAAAAAAAGAAATAACCATCTCACCAAGAATTTCAGCTGGCCATGAGTGAATTTAGAAAAAAAGATTTCTATTTCACATCATTTCATATGGGTGACTTGGCCTTTAACCCCATGTGAAAAAGGGCCAGGTGCAAGCATACCCTCAAGACAATTACAAACTCTTTTATAACCATCCTGAATGGCTAGATGCAACCTCCTGAACCTCCCACTTCATGTTCTCCTCCCTGATAGGTTCCCCCTCAAACAGCTCATTAAGCATGCATACAAGCTTCTGACCTTTTACCTGATCAGAAACCTGGTTCTGCTAGGTCACAGCTCTGATTAGAACCAGTAACCTCTGACTTACATTCTGCTATCACTCAAAGCTGGGAGGAGTTTTGATCCTTGGACACAGAATTCCTCCTTTTGTTTCCCACATTTTTTGACTTGTATTCTCCTGGGTTACCTACAATCTTTAAGTTACCTCTATACATTCTGTCTTCAAGAATAGTCTACTTGTATAAATATCAAGCATCCTTTTAATGTCATTCCTTTCTTCTTCTCTTTTTCCAAAATGTCTTTCATTTCTGTATATTTGCATTCTCAATCAATTGTTCTCTCCTCTGTATGTGTGTGTGTTTGTGTGTGTGTGAGGGAGAGAGACAGAGAGAGAAAGACAGAGAGAGAGAGGGGGAGAGAGAAATTTGCCACTGTGAATTCAGGTTTTTTTATTTTCCCAATTATTTCTGCTTTGTAGGCCAAAAATTCTTATTTCTTGGATTTTATTTCTCTCTTGAACATCCTGACGTGCTCCCATTCTCTCTTAGAAATCCACAGGGTCCTTGGCCTCATCAAGTATTGATCCATTTCTTTTGTCTTGCAATGTTTATTCATAGGTATTTGGACTAATGTAGATGTCATGAAGCCCACCTCTCCTTCTGTTTTAATATCTTTGCTGCTGATATATCTACTTGTATTCAAAGTTTTTTAACCAAGTTTTCTTCCTCCTGAGTTCTTTGGAAATTTCATTCTTTTTCCTTATATTACCTTTTTAATCATTTTCAGAATTCCCCTTTGAGGATGGTTTCCCCAGGGCTAGACTTCAGCCTCCTCCCAACTAAGGGAATTTACTTTTCACCCACCTTAGTCCCTGATCCAAGTGACTTCTGTAGGGAAAGAATTGTTGCCAGCTGGATTTGTGTCTCGCTTCCTTCATACTAGATGCAACCCTACACCTGCATTGATCCGCTGCCCCAGTTCCTCGGTTCTTCAGGCTGAGCTCTGCTCCAGCACAGAGTACACTTCTGCTTCTTTATACTTCTAACCTCCTACATAAGGAGTGGAGGTGAATTCTGGGCAGAGGTGACTCCTGCATCTTGGCTCCACAGGATGGTGGAGTGAAGGAGAGGAAAAGGACATGCCGACAGAAAGTGTAGCAGCAGCAGCAGGAAGAAAGTTGCTAGATCGATCCCAGAGCCCAAAGTCTATGAGTCCTGGTCTACTCTCTCACCAAAATATGGGGAATTGTAGAGGAAGCAGTGTTGAGTGGGTCCATTGGGATTTGAGATTAGCCTTAGTATTAATTCTTCATGTTATTACCCTCATTAGACTGTTTGGCCAGTGGAGGCACCTACAATTACTTTACCTTTTGTGCAAAATTTTTATATTAGGAAGTTTTGAGCATTTCTGAGGAACATAGAAATGTCTTGTTGATCATGTGACCCAGATGTTCTCAAAGTTTCTTATCATCAGGTAAATACATAAATAGGAACTGGACTAAATAAAATAAAGTGTCTGGGATTAAGTTTATCCATTCGGATGAATTTAAGTCACTGAGTTTTGAGGATGTTAAGTTGGCAAATATTTAGCAATCATCTTTCTGAAAATAACGGATATAGGACATAATTTTAAATCTAATCCACATTACTAACAATCAATGAAGCAATAAATTAAGCTCTGATTTGTAGCTTTGCCAATTTCTGAGGTGTAAATGCTCATCCCAAAAATTTAAGTCAGTTCTGGTGATCTGGTTAGAGTTGACTCCAGCATATCTCTAAGAAAAAATACCTTCCAACATAAACAAGACCCTGTTAGAGATTCTTGTAACAGTTTTTGATCAGAGCATATGTTGATTTCAAAGTTGAAATCCAATTTCTGATAAATATATTTCCGTATGAATGGCTATGATCATCAGATGTAGCAACAAGAAATTAATAGAACTAGAACATGAAAACCCTTGAGATAATCAGGGAAATGATGTTAGCATATATTGGAAAGTTTCTAATACAAACCCCAATATTGTTCTCGAAAGGAGGCCCAACTACACTTGTTATTTTTTAATTCACTATTATAAATATCCCAGTTCTGCCTCCTCATCCCCAAAATGAGGTCCATCCTAAATTCTGGTTGTCTTGTGTACTTGAAAAGCCTGTTATGGGAAGATCCACCCAAAGACCCCCAACCATGATCACCACATTAACATTGCAGCTCAGTTCTACAGTGTTTTCTGGCTAAGAAGTGACCTTGACTAACTTTCCAAGACTTAAATCTGGAATGTTATCTAGTCTGAGCCTCTCATTCTACAGATGATAAAAATGAGGTTCAGGGACTTGCCTAGAGTTTTGAATGGCAAGGATTCAAATTCAGATCCAATCCCAAGTCGTGTTCTGATACATCATAGTGGGAGACAAATTGGAGCCAGAACTAGAAAACCTTATTGCCTGCAAAAGTGGGTAATTTAACCACAAACACTATTTGATTTTTTTAAATTCTTTTATTATCTTACATTTAGACAACAGGGCAAATTACTAAAATCAGCACACGGAGGCCCAGAGAGGTTCAAGCATGTGGCCTATGGTCACAAGACAAAGGTTGGACTAAATCAGAGGTCATGAAATGGCCATTTGTTAATAATTCTTGTAAGAATGTTGATTTTGACAATTTAGGGTAATGAACATAAAGAGCTAAAACTGAATCATAACATTATCTGAAAGGTAACTGAGTTATCAGTTAATTCCCAGAGAACTGCCTTCCCTCCCCCTTCAGTCATTTTTGTTTAATCATAGAGAAACACAATTCTAGCTTAGGTGAGAGGTGGGGAACTTTTATTTAAACTATTCTCTCTTCTCTAGGAAAATACAGAGGTGGTACTACTAAGGGTTCGATACATAACTTCTGTGGAAATTTTACTTTTTATTCCCTGGTTAACGCTGTTCTGTTCTTGCTGCGTTGTTTTCATTTACTGTTGACCCATGTCTGTGTACTTTACTCAAACAGAAATAGCCACAGTCAACAGATTCTTCAGAAAGGAAGGAAACTTTGGTCTTTCCTGTGATGAGAGGATGTTTTTTTTTTCCACAAGAACCAGGACCTGATCAAAAATCAAGGAAAAATTATTCTTTCATCAGTCTTTAACAAGATGAGTTTTTCCATGCTCCATGCACATCTAAGCACAGGCACTGACTTTATTGTAAATTTTTAGATCCACACAGATCATCTGTTCTAGGCCTGAGACCCTCTCCCAAACATGTTAAACCTCAAAATAGTAGTGTAGGGCAAGACTTTCACAGAGCCAAAGTAAATATCCCTAGTCACAGTGTGATAAGGACAAGACTGCACAAAAGCAATCCCCCCATTAGCCTGCCATGGTACTGGTTTTGTAGTTAACTGGCCTTAAAATCCCATAAAGTTTCTAATCAATTAGATAACAAAGACAGACAAGGTCTCTCAGGAAGAATAGGCTTACAATGGGATCCTGAGATTCTTTCCCATAGAACAGATCATTCTGGGAGGAAAGGAATCCATGTTTTCAGTGATGTAGTCTTTCACCCTTCCCCCCCATGTAAAATCCCCTCTACTGGGAGCGATCAACAATTCATCCAGACTTTTACTGAGAGAGTTTCCTGGGGACACTGAAAGGTTAAATGCTCATGGTCACATTGCTAATATGTGTCAGAGGTAAGACTTGAACCCAGATCTTTCTGGCTGTGAGGCCTCTTTCCACTTTGCATTGATAGGTCAGTTTGTCATATTAACTGAGTGTACTACTCGACAGCACAGGGATCCAAGCCCTAACAGGATAAGATATACAATAGGAAAAATAGGAAAAATCATATTGAATAGGAAAGAAACAGAGAACACATTAGCCTTCATAAGCCCCAAGGCAGCTTGAGATACTAACCAGTCAGTCAATTAGCATTTATTAAGCACCCACTGTATGCCATGCACTGTGCTAAGCCCTTGAGATTGGAAGAAAAGTTAAAAAAAAAATTCCCTGCTGTCAAGGAGTGAACTCCTCAACAATGAACTGTCCAATGAGGAGACAAGCACAAACAGCTATGTACAAAGAATATACAAGCTAAGTTGGGGGTAATCACAGAGGGAAAGTCGTAAGATTAAGGAGAACTGGGGAAGACTTCTTGCAGAAGGTGAGACTTTATGGAAGCCAAGGAAGCTAAGAGATGAAGCTGAGAAGGCAGAACATGTGAGGCATGGGAGAGAGCTAATAAAAATGCATGGAACCTGGAGACAATGTGCTGTTCACTGGATTGAGAGTATGTGAAGGGAAGTAAGTCATAAGGAGACTGGAAAGATAGGAAGAAGCCAGGTTAGGAAGGGCTTTGAAAGTGAAGTAGAGGATTTCAGATTTGATAGTGAAGAGAACAGGGAGACACTGAAATCTATTGACTGGGGGGAGGTAAATGACATTGTCAGACTTGCATTTTAGGAAGATCAATTTAACTTCTGAGTGAAGAATGTAATGGAATAGGGAGATTTGAGGCATGAAGACCAACCAGAAAGTTACTTCAGTAGTCCAGGTATAAGGTGATGAGAGCCAATGCTAGAGTGGTCACAGTGTCATAGAAGAGAAGGGAGTGTATAGGATAGATGTTATGAAGGTAGAAGAGACGTGGACTTCTCCCACTGATTAGATGGGTACAAAGGAGAGATTGTGAGAGAAGGTGGGAAGTTGAGGAAAAAACCTAGAATCTGAGCCCAAATTGACAAAACCTGGAAAGGAAGGCCTGGAATGGGTATCTCAGCAGGTTCATGGACAATAGTAAGTCAAATGGCCCCAAACAAAGGTAATAGCAATGAGGCAAAGAAAGGTCAAATTTTTTCCATGTGCATTTATATAAAACATTTCCATATTAGTCACTTTGTATAAGAAGGCTCAAATAAAAGGAAAAAATGAAAGAAAGTGAAAATAGCATGCTTCACTCTATATTTAATCAATATCAGTTTTTTCTCTGGAGACAGATAGCATGTTTAATCGCTAGTCCTTTGGTTTTATCTTGGATCATTGTATTGCTGAGAATAGCTAAGTCATTTACAATTCTTCATAGAACAATATTGCTGTTACTGAGTATGATGTTCTGTATACTTCACTATGCATCAGTTCATATAAGTCTTTCAGGTTTTTCTGAAGTCATCCTGTTTTTCACTTCTTATGGTACAATCATATTTCATTGAAATCATATGCCACAGTTTGTTTAACCATTCCCCAATCAACGGGCATCCCTTTGATTTCCAATTCTTAGCCACCACAAAAAAGAGCTATTCTAAATATTTTTCTATAAAAAGGTCCTTTTCCTTTAAGAAAAAAATATCTTTGGGATATAGACCTAGAAATGGTATAGCTCTTTGGGCATAGTTCCAAATAGCTCTCCAGAATAGCTGGATCAGCTGACAACTCCACCAACAGTGTATTAGTGTCCCAGTTTTCTCACATCCCCTCCAAAATCTAACATTTTCTTTTTTTGTCACCCACTTTGATCAGTGTGAGGTGGTACGTCAGAGTTGTTTTAATTTGCATTTCTCTGATCGATAGTGATTTGAGCATTTTTTCATGTGACTATAGATAGCTTTGGTTTCTTTGTCTGAAAACTGCCTGTTATATCCTTTGACCGTTTACCAATTGGAGAATGACTTGTATTTTTATAAATTTGACTCCATTCTCTATATATTTGAGAAATGAGACCTTTATCAGAGATATTTGTTGCAAATTTTCCCCCAGTTTTCTGCTTTCCTTATGTTTGTTTGCATTGATTTTGTTTGTACAAAAAAAATTTAATTTTATGCAGTCAAAATGATCTGTTTTACATTTTGTAATGCAACTTCTTTAGTCTTAAATTCTTTCCTTATCCATAAATCTGAAAGATAAAACTATTCCAAGCTCTCTTAATTTGCTAATGTTTATTCTCCTTTATGTGTAAATCATGTATCCATTTTGACCTTATCTTGATGTATGGTGTGAGATGTTGGTCTATATGTAATTTCTACCATACTGTTTTCCAGTTTTCCCAGCAGTTTTTGTCAAATAAGAAGGTTTTGTTCCAAAAGCTTGGATTTTTAGGTTTATAACATACAAGATTACTATGATCTTTTACTATAATGTCATTTGTACCTAATTGATTCCACTGATCTACAACTCTATTTCTTATTCAGTACCAGATTGTTTTGATAATTGCCACTTTATAATAGAGTTTGAGATCTGGTACAGCTAGACCCCATTCTTTTTCATTGTTTTCAATGATTCCCTTGATATCCTTGACATTTTGTTTTTTCAGATGAGTTGTTATTATTTTTTCTAGCTCTAGAAAATATTTTTTAAATAATTTGATTGGTATGGCCCTGAATAAATAGATTAATTTAGGTAGAATTGTCATTTTTATTGGCTTGATCTACCCATGGGCAATTAATTTTTTTTTGATTGCTTAGATATGACTTTATTTGTGTGAAAAATGTATTATAGTTGTATTTATATAGTTCTATGTTTATCTTGGTAGGTAGACTCCTAAGTATTTTGTATTACCTACATTTATTTTAATTTTTTCTGCTTAATAGTATTTTTTCCAATTATATATATATAATTTTTAACATTTTTGTAAGATTTTTGAGTTCCAAATTTTTCTCCTTTTTGTACTTCCCTTGCCCCTCCCCAAGGAAGCAAGCAATCTGGTATAAGTTATACATATACAATCATGTTAAACATATTTCTACATTAATCGTGTTATAAAAGAAGAATCATAACAAAAAGAAAAAACATTAGAAAGAGAAAGCAAAAAAAAAATAGGAAAACAGTATGCTTCAATCTATATTTAGACTCTGTAGTTCTTTCTCTGGATGTGGATAACATTTTCTGTCATGAGTCTTTTGGAATTGTCTTGGATCATTGTATTGCTGAGAAGAGTTAAGTCTATCATAGTTGATCATCACACAATATTGCTGCTCCTGTGTACAGTGTTCTCCGGCTTCTGCTCACTCCACTCAGCATCAGTTCATGTAAGTCTTTCCAGGTTTTTCTGGAGTGGACCTGCTCATCATTTCTTATAAAACGATAATATTCCATTCCATTAACATATGACAATTTGTTCAGCCATTCCCTAATTTATGGGCATCTCCTTAATTTCCAAATCTTTGGCACCACAAAAAAGAGCTGCTATAAATATTTTTGTACATGCGGATAGTTTTTCATTTTTTATGATCTCTTTGGGTATACAGACCTAGTAGTGGCATTGCTGGATCAAAGGATATGCCTGTCTACAGTTATTTTAAATGCAATTTCTCTTTTTACCTCTTGCTGCTGGACTTTGTTGGCAATGTATAGACATGCTGATGATTTATGTGGGTTTATTTTGTGTCTTGCAACT
Organism: Pseudochirops cupreus; assembly: GCA_028627135.1. Classification (NCBI taxonomy): domain Eukaryota; kingdom Metazoa; phylum Chordata; class Mammalia; order Diprotodontia; family Pseudocheiridae; genus Pseudochirops; species Pseudochirops cupreus. The sequence continues at coordinate 282,346,734 of CM053582.1, read as the reverse complement.
TTGCTAAAGTTGTTAATAATTTCGAGTAGTTTTTAGTTGATTCTCTAGTACTTTTTAAGTATAACATCATATCATCTGCAAAGAGTGATAGTTTTGTTTCCTCATTGCCTATTCTAATTCCTTTAATTTATTTTTCTCCTCTCATTGCTGTAGCTAACATTTCTAGTACAATATTAAATAATAGAGGTCAAAATGGGCATCTTTGCCTTATCCCTGATTGTATTAGGAAAGCTTCTAGCTTATCCTCATTACAGATAATGTTTGCTAATGGTTTTAAATAAATATTAGTTACAATTTTAAGGTAACCTCCATTTATTCCTATGCTCTCTAGTGTTTTTTAATAGGAATAGGTGCTGTATTTTGTCAAACACTTTTTCTGTATCTATTGAGATAATCATATGATTTCTGTTGGTTTTGTTATTTTAATATGGTCAATTATGCTAATATTTTCCTAACATTGAACCATTCCTGCATTCCTGGTAGAAATCTCGTCTTGTCATATTCTATGATCCTTGTGATATACTGCTATAATCTCTTTGCTAAATTTAATTTAATTTTTTTTTTGCATCAGTCCATTCACTGAGAAGGAGACAGAGTTTAAAAGCTAGGAAAGGAAGCCTGCTAGAAAGTCCAGCTCTAGAAGCCAGTCAAATTATCAGTGAAAACAGAGAGCTTCAGGCCTGGTACTAGGACCCTGCTGATCAGAAAACCTGCTAGTCTAAGAGTCTTGCCTTAGGGCCAAGACCTGGAAGGTTTAGAATCAGGGAAAATCCTACTGACCCCAAAGCAAAAGTTCTAGTTCTACCTGGAAAAACTCATAGCAGTACTCATGATTTTAATGAAGCCTATAGCTGGAGACAGTAGTGATTATAACCAAGCAGTGGTATAGCCTCCAGTAGAGATGGTAAAGCTAAGAACAGTGGGAGGAAGGATGTCAGTGGAACATTAGAGATTGTGCAAAGATCCATCTTACAAAGCAGAAGAATCTGGGTACCCTGGTTTTATTTTGCCAATTGAATTTTATCTTAAAAACAAGGAAGAACCTAAGAAAATCTACTTTGATTATGACTTATTCCTGCACTTTGAAGGCCATCCACCCATAAATCAACTCCATTGTGGAAAAATAACTTTCAATGACCCCAAAGAAGACTTCAGAAGAAAGCTGCTGAAGGTGAAAGGGGACCCCAATAGGAGTAGCCATACAGACAGCAGAAGCACCAATGGTAACAGTTTCTTGAAACCTCACAAGTTATCAGAGTAGCACAAGGAAACACTTATTAAGGACTCAAGAGAACATAAAAGGGCCTTCAAAGAACCTTCCAGGGAACATAACAAATCTTCCAAAGAATCTTCTAAGAAATCCAAAGAGGGATGGCTAGGTGGCACAGTGAATAGAGTATGGGCCCTAGTATGGAGTCAAGAATTCCTGAGTTCAAATCTGGCCTCAGACACTTAACACAAAACAAAACTAGCCACGTGACCTTCGACAAGTCACTTAGCCCCAATTGCCCTACCTTCCCCCCTTCAAAAAGCAAAAAAAAAAAAAAATCCTAAGAAAACAAACCACTAAAAGAAGAAAAAATATTTCCCAAGATGGCCTTCAAGGAACCTAAACCCATGTTAAAAGAGCCAAAACATGAAAGCAGCTTACTTACCATCACAGGTGGGCAGCAGCAAGACAAAAAAGCTCCCAGTGAAAGGTTTCCTGTTTCAGTCTCAAAACAAACAAACAAAAACAACCCCAAAACCAAAAAAAAAAAGAAAAAAGAAGAAAAAGCAGCTCTGAGGCTTTGTTTAAAAACTTTTCTAGTGCTCTACCGTTGATACTCCCTTGTTCTTCTGAGAAAAAAAAACCTATAAAAGATAAATCTCATGTCAAGATAGAAAGTTAAAAATGGAAGGTGATACATCAGAGAAGAAGAAATTAACTTTCCCCTCTCTGATGATATTGTGGATCCCAGTGACTCTCACATGGAGGAAAACATGTCCTCTAAATCTGAAGAACATCCTGCAGATCTTTAGAAGATTTGGAGAAGACTGACTGAAAGATGAGAGAGTCTGAACAACCTAGTCCAGTCAGTTCAAGTTCAAACTCCAATTCCAGCTCCAGCTTTTCTCCATCCTACACCAGACAACAAGGTCCATTAAGGTCTATAATGAAATATCTACATTCTGATGACAGTGAAAATGAATCAGAGGAGGCAGATGAGAATGACAATGACTCCAAAATGGGGAGGTCTATAAACACCCAAGGAGGCAGCTGGAGTCACAGAGTTAGCTTCAGTGACAGCAGAGACAGGGAAAGTAGTTCTACCTCTTCTCCTCTACAACATGAACCCTCACTGCTTTTATTAAAAACCAACAGCAATCAGATTCTAGAAGTGAAAAATCTGATAAAGCAAAGAAAATCTGATAAGCAAATAAAGAATGGGAATTGTGCCAAGATGTATTTAGATGAACTAATAGAATTCCAAAGAAGGTTAATGACATTTTGGTAATGACATGTACTTCAACAGATTATAAACCTTATAGAAGAAGCTGGATATTTTCATATCATGAACCCGACCTTTGACCTTTGCTCTCTGGTTAAAACCACAGTCCATAAACTACATGGAAACATCTGGATCATCTTGAGGATACAGTACATTGAAAACTATCAGGATTCTTATTTGTGTGTGTGTGTGTGTGTGTGTGTGTGTCTGTAGTTGTGTTGTTGTTTTTTAATATGAAACACTCAGAATGAGGCAAAAAAGGGGGGGGGGATTAAAATGAGACAACTCACTTCATCTTTATTTTTCTTTAAAGTCAGTCATCATCTCTTGATAAAAGAGAGATTAAGTGACAAGACTCAGAGGTTACTCTTCTCATCAAGGAAATACTCCAGAGGAATTAGCCAGGACAGCCTTGAAAAAAATTCTAAAACAAAACCAAAAACTCATTCTTAATGACTGTATATGGTATCATGTTTCTCTCCTTAGGGTTCCATTCCACAAGCTGAATACATGTTCAACACACTGCCTTATAACTGATCTATTTATTATTGCATACAGCTACTCTAATGTCACTGAGGGAATGACATTATCAGATGTCATAACTACTCAAGTCCTACCTATGCTCCTTTGTTGCAGAACCAGTGCCCAGTGACTTTACCCATTTTTATGCCACTTACTGATGACTTTTCTTAGTCATTTGAAATGTGACAATCTTGTTTCTGTCTCTTTTTTCTCTTCCAGTTCTGAAAAAAAAAGTTACTGCAAACTGTCCCAAAACCAGCATTGCTGATCAACATTTTTATGTCTGTTTTTCTGGAAGTGAAGGCATTCCATGGGATCATCAGGTTTTTTTAAAAGAAAACCAAAAAGAACTTTTTCTAAAGTAACCTTGTAGAGAATTCTTAATTTAAAACTATTTCTTAGTTGACATTAATACTCTATTGCTGTGTGTGTTACTTAACTCTTTTCTGCACCTGGAATAAAACTGGAATAAGAGAGTTTGATTTGTTAACATGATCTTCTTAGACTTTTTTTTTAACCTCTGAAAAATTAAAATCTTTTCCTTGAAAAATTTTTTTGTTGTTCCACGATGACATTAGATTATGGACTGACTTGTAGTTTCAACAGTTCGACAACTATTTACGCCACATACTTGTGTTTCCAGAATTTATTCAGTTACTGAAAAGAGGGTGATTGTTTCATCATCTGAACCCTTAAGTTTAAACTAGGAGGGACTCTGTCCTGTGGCATGTAAAACAAAGCAGATATTTTGTTTTGTATTTTTTTCCAAAGGTGGGGAGGAGGTCAAAAATGCTTTTCATGCCTTTTCTCCATCCTCTCTATAGATCCCCTAAGTCCTTGTTTTAGGATCTCATCCCTCTGAAAGGAAGAGGAATAAAGAAATACTACTGCATCCAAAGGTTTGTTATATGGCTTTATGGCTACTGGTAGAACAGTATATTTCATATTTACTTACATGCCAGATACCATCTTTTACATATTGAGATTAGTGTCTGTTCAGTAAGTGATATTTTCAGGAATCCATTAATGTAAATGCAGATTCATAATGGAGTTATTTCAACACAACCAAAATTGGAATTTCATTGTTTATGTCCAAAGAGAAGACTTTAGTATTTTTCTTTTTTTAAACAAATCTTTAATTATGATTCAAACCATGCTCCATGTAAGGTCTCTTGTAAGGTTTCTTCCAAAAGAACAAGTGTACTTTTTTCAGTAATATTATGACTTATAATGATGACTGGCATGAAACTTACTTGACGAATTTGCTCTTGCTGAGTCTACATTTCAATGTGCAATTGCAGAAGATTCTTCTTTCTGAATCATTTTGGACATTTGTTGGTTGATGTTCAGTTTTATGTAGGTTTGTCTTTTTTTTTAACATTGTGGGGCTAGGGGAGGGTCAATGTTTATTCAAAACTGTTTGCAGGGGAGTATATAAGAGAGTGTAGATTGGGGAAAGGGGTATTCAGTAGGCTTGCTATCTTCAGGTGGGGGGTAGGGGGAAGACAGGGAGAAAATTTATATCTCAAAATCTTGTGGAAATGAATGTTAAAAACTAAAAATAAATAAATATAAGATTTTTAAAAAACTGTTTGCAAATTTTCAATCTTTAAAAAAAAGTTGAACTCCTAGTACACAGTCAAGTATCTTTTTATTAGTTAAGCCCAATATTTATGTGTATAGTTTGGATTATTTTGACTTTTCTAATTAAATTTTGTGGCAAAAACTCAGAATCTGGGGAGGGAGAATAACTTTGCATACCTTTCGTAGAACAGTTATTTACATAAAGACAGTTCATGTGTGAACCTAATAGCCAAGCACAAAGAAAAAATAAGTAATGTTCCAAAGGGAAATGTGAGGAATATTAAAGTTATCTTACTTTGAAGATGAACTTAGATTAACATTCAGGAAATTCATTAATTGCACTGAAAACATTGCCAAAATAAAGAACCTCTGATCTGTTGTTAAAATGGAGAAGAATGTAACTATTCCATGTTCCTAGTGACAGCACACTGAACTTCCCACAAAATTTTGATAGAGCAAGAGTCATGCAGTGTTGATCTTTTTATTTTCTAAAAAAAGAGTTTTACATTAGTTATTTTCATCTACTTTTGTAAGCAGAAACAATAAATCCTTTTTTATTAAAAAAATAAAAATATGCATCAATATAGGGAAATTGGTTTATAGTTTTTTTTTTTTCCCTCAGGTTTTGGCCTTCCTGGTTTGGGTATCAGCACCATATTTGTGTCATAAAAGGAATTTGGTAGGACTCCTTCTTCACCTATTTTTTCCAAATAGTTTTTATAGTATTGGGATTAATTGTTCTTTAAATGTTTGGTAGAATCTACTTGTGAATACTTCTGGTCCTGGGGATTTTTTTCTTAGGAAGTTCATTGATGACTTGTTCGATTTCTTTTTCTAAGATTGGGTTAAGTATTTATTTCTTCTTCTGTTAATCTGGGCAATTTACATATGTAGAACTTTGTCCATTGGGGACAGCTAGGTGGCTCAGTGAATAGAACACTGGCCCTGGAGTCAGGAGGACCTGAGTTTAAATCTGGCCTCAGACACTTAAAACTTACTAGCTACGTGACCTTGGCAAGTCACTTAATCCCAATTCCCCCCCTCAAAAAAAAAGCAAAATTAAAAAATCATCCATTTCATTTTAGATTGACAAATTTATTGGCATATAATTGGGCAAAACAGCTCCTGGCAATTGTCTTAACTTCCTCTTCATTGGTGGTGAGTTCATTCCTTTCATTTTTGATAATAGTAATTTGATTTTCTTCCCTTTTTGAAATAAAATTAACCAATGGTTTATCTATTTTATTGTTTGTTTATTTTCATAAAACCAGCTTCTAGTTTTATTTATTAGTTCAAGAGTTTTCTTACTTTCAAATTTATTAATCCCTACTTTGATTTTCAGGATTTCCAATTTGGTGTTTAATTGGGGATTTTTTATTTGTTCTTTTTCTAAAGTTTGTGTGTGCATGCATGTGTGTTTGTTTCATGTCCAATTCATTGATCTGTTTTTTCTCTATTTTACTGATGTAAGCAATAAAAGACATAAATTTCCCCCAAGTACTGCCTTGACTGCATCCCATCAATTTTGGCATGTTGTCTCATTGTTGTAATTTTCTTTAATTAAATTATTGATTATTTCTATGATTTGTTCTTTGACCAATTTGTTTTTAAGAATAGATTAATTCCTAATTGATGTTTAATCTCTTTCCATTGTCCATTATTGAATGTAATTTTTATTGCATTTTGATCTGATAAGAATGTGTTTACTATTTCTGTTTTTCTGTATTTGGTTGTAAGGTTTTTAATGTCCCAATATAGAGTCAATTTTTTTGTAAATGCCATGTGCTGCTGAGAAAAAGGTATATTTCTTTCCATTCCCATCCAATTTTCTCCAGAGATCTAGTATATCTAACTTTTGCAGAATTTTTTTTCACCTTCTTAACTTCTTTCTTGTTTATTTTTTTTATTTGATTTATCTAGGTCTCAGAGGGGAAAGTTGAAGTCTCCCACTAGTATAGTTGTATTATCTATTTCCTCCTGTAACTCATTCAACTTCTCCCTCAGAAATTTAGATGCTATACTATTTGGTGCATATATGTTTAACATTGATATGACTTCATTGTCTAAGGTACCTTTCAGCAAGATATAATTTCCTTCTTTATCTTTCTTAATTGTATCTATTTTTGCTTTTGATTTGTCTGAGATCATGATTACTACATCCTGCTTTCTTTGCTTCAGTTGAAGGATAATAGATTCTGCTCCAGCCCCTCACCTTTACCCTGTGTGTATCTCTCTGCTTCAACTGTGTTTCTTGTAAACAACATATTGTAGGATTCTAATTTTTAATCCATTCAGCTATCCACTTCTGTTTTATGGGTGAATTCACTTCATTCACATTTACAGTTATAACAAATTGTGTATCTCTCTCCATACTCTTTTTTGCTTGTTTGTTCCCCCCTCTCTTTTACCCCCCCACATCTTCCGTCATCACAAATATTTTACTTCCAATGACTGGCTTCCCCAATATACCCTCCCTTTTATCATTCCCCCTTTTCCTTCTATTATCTCCATCCCTTTTTACTTCCATTTGGGTAAGACAGATTTCTATATCTAACTGAATGTATGTTATTCCCTCTTTGAGTCAATTTTGATGACAGTAAGGTTTAAACTTTGCCCACCACCACCACTATCCATCTTCCCCCCCATTATAATATATTTTCCATGCCTGTTTTTTGTGGGATAACTTACCCCTATTCAATCTCCCCCTTCCTTCTTGTTCCAATGCAACTTTCTTTGTCATTCTTTTATTTTGTTGTTTTGGGGGGTGAGGTATCATCCCCTCGAAGTCACCTTATATCTATATCCTCTGTCTCTAATACTCCTTCTAATTGCTCTTATAGTAATACAGTTGAGAGTTTAAAAAATTGTGTTGTCATATAGAGATATAAACAATTTAACCTTATTGAATTTCTTATATTTTCCCTTTCTTATTTCTTTTTTACCTTTTTATGTTTCCCTTGAGTCTTATATTTGGAGGTCATTTTTTTTTTTTGGCTCTGGTATTTTAACTGGAAATGTTTGAAAGTCCTCTATTTAAGTGATCATTTTTTCCCTCGAAAAATTATATTCAATTTTTCTGGGTAAGCAATTCTTGCTTCTAATCCTAACTCCTTTGCCTTCTAATATATCATATTCCAAGCCCTCTGGTTCTTTAATTTGGAAGCTGCCAAATCCTGTGTAATCCTGACTGTAGCTCCATGATATTTGAATACTTTCTCCTTGATTTGTGAACTCTGGAATTTGGCTATGATGTTCCTGTGAATTTTCACTTGGGATCTTTTTCAGGTGTGATTGGTGGATTCTTTCCATTTCTATTTTGCCCTCTGCTTTTAAGATTAAAATAAAATATTATAATATTTTAATTAGGGCAGCTTTCTTTGATAATTTCTTGAAAGATGTTGTCCAGGTTATTTTTTTTTATTGCAGCTTTAAGGTACTCCAATCATTCTTATATTATCTCTCCTGGATCTGTTTTCCAGGTCAGTGGTTTTTCCAATGAGAAATTTCACATTTTCTTCTATTTTTTAAGTTTTTTTATTTAGTTTTATTGTATTTTAATGTCTCATAGAGTCATTAGTTTCCACTTGCTCAATTCTAATTTTTGAGGAATCATTTTCTTCAGTGAGCTTTTATATTTCCATTTCCATTTCACCAATTCTATTTTTTAGGGAATTATTTTCCTCCATAAATTTTTGTATATCTTTTCCCATTCTATTGACTCCTTTTTAATGATTCTCTTACATTACTCTCCTTTCTTTTCCCAATTTTTCTTCTACTCTAATTTGCTTTTTAAAATCTTGTTAAAGCTCTTCCAGGAATTCTTTTTGGTCCTGAGACTAAATTACATTTTTTTTCCTTAAGGCCTCACATGTAGCCATTTTGTCACTATTGTCTTCATCTAAGTTTGTGCCATAGTAACTTTCTATAGTCAAGCTCTTTTTTTTTGTTTTGTTTTTTGCTCATTTCTTTCTGCCTTTTTTTTTGTGCGTGTGACTTGGTGTTCTTATGCCAGAATCTCTGGTCCTGCACTGTCCCAAGCCTTTTGTGCTATGATTCTGGGTCTTATTGTTGGCTTTCACTGGACTTTAGGGCTTAACTGCTTGCTTTCTCTGTAGGGCAGGCTTCCCTTCTGGCTTGTACTGAGGTCTGTGGCCTTCCTGTTGGCCTCCTCAGGGTATGGGGTTTAGTGATTGGCTGCTACAGTGGTGGGGCCTTGTTGCTGACTTGTTATGGTAACATGTGGTGGTTGGCTCTGAGGGAGAGATTTTGTCGCTGCTCAGTCACAGAGGTAGGGCACTGCTGCTGGGTTGCTATAGAAATAGGGTCTCTCTGCTGACAAGCCCCAGGGGAATGGCTTCACTACTGGTCAGCAATGGAGCCTAAGCCTTGCTGGTGATTTATGCTGGGGATGGGGTCACTGGGATGGGACCTTGCTATGCTTCCCAGACTGCTCACTTGCCTAGAGGTCTGCTGGTTTGCAGAAGGACAGGATGTCACTGGTGGATTGCCCCAGGCTCAGAGCCCTGCTACAGGCCCCCTGCTGTGAGGCTGCCTGCTGCTACTGCTCTTAAGTCTCACTCCCCTCCCATGCCAGTGAGACAGACTTTTCCTGCTGTGCTGGTAAGCTGCCTCCCTGCTCCTTGATCAACTCTGAGGCAGTTCTAATTGTTTGGAGGGGAATTTGGGAGGGCTTCAGAGGGTTCCTTCCTCACTCTGCCACTTGGCAGTCACTTGGAAGTCACCAAGATCTAATTTTTTTTGAAAGACAAAATCTGTATCATTTGAGACTTTAGAGATAAAAGGTAGTGCATATAATTACATACCAAGAGGTAACTTTAGACTGAAGCATAAATAAATAGAATATGCCCTACCTGAGCAAAAAAAAAAATGCAACTAAACATCTTGTTTTCAATGCACTGAAACTGTCTTCTTAGTTATAACAGGAATAACATATAATATATGAAACTTCTCCCTTTAGGGACATTTTTTTTCTCACTATTCTTTACCCCATTGATCATTGTTAATATCTATCACTGACCCACTCACAACCTGGAAGTTATCACCATATTGCTGTTTCCAAAATATCAGAACAGGTATATTTGTTAATGACAACTACCATTTGACCTGTTCTCCCCCCATTCTCAATCCATTCTTCTGCTTCAGTGGCACCATTAGTCATTCATCATTTCCTAAGTCATCCAGCAGTCCCCTGATAGTTCTGCATGATGATCAGCAGTTTGGCTATGGTCATTGTTCATATCTTTCAGGGGCCAAGTTTATTCAGCACCATGGCCAGAGATTTTTCTATAGTTGCAATCTATCTTTCAAATAGCATTTCATTCTGTTGTTTTAAATTAATGTTTCATGAGGTGACATCTTTACAACTTTATGGAAAACCTGAGATTTAGGAAGATCACAATGCTTCCTAGTATAGCATTGCAAAGCACTTAGTAGGCACTCAATAGTTACTCAATGAGTGAATTTAAATTCAGCACATTCACTACACCACCTGTGAAGATAAACTTTGAAGGACTTTATTAAGAAGACTTTAATGGGAATTTTAATGGGTGTAGAGTAGTACATTTGGGTTGAAAAAATCAATTTCACAAGTATACAATGGGGAAGCATTCCTAGACATTTTTCTAAAATTCGGTTTTTAAAAAATATTATTATGGTGGCAGCTAGGTGGCACAGTGAATAGAGCACTGACTGTGGAGTCAGGAGGACCTGAGTTCAAATCCAGCCTCAGACACTTAATACAAAAACTAGCCATGCGACCTTGGGCAAGTCCCTTAACCCCAATTGCCCTACCTTCCTCCCTCCAAAAAAGCAAAATAAAATAAAGTATTATTATGAACTAGAAAATCATCAAAAAGCATAAACATTTCTATATTTAGGGAAATCCAGAAAAATAGCATTGTATATGAAACCATTAATCCATTATAAATAGATTTTAAAATATATATTAAATTTAACATGGTGGTAATATCAACATTGTTCTGTTTGTGTCCACTTTTGAGTTCCCTTTATCTCTCTTGTTTTCTAGAATGTGTCATTGCTGTTCTTTCATTTTTTCATTTGTTTCACTTTCCCCCCAACATTCCACCAAATAAAAGCCCTCCCTTGATCTATATCTATCTATAGGCATAGATAGATAGACAGATAGATAGACAGACAGACAGACAGATAGATATAGTCAAACAAAAAAATTATATCTTATTGGTCATGTCTGAAAATTTATGTCACATTCTTCTGTAGTACATCACCTCTCCACCAAGGTATGGAAAGCATGCTTTATCATCAGTCTTCTGGCATCATGATTATTCATTGAATTGATCAGAGTTGCTTTAATCTTCCAAATTTGTTTATTTTACAATGTTTCAGTCATCATACAAATGGTTCTCCTGCTTCTTCTCATTGTACTCTATATCAGTTCCTAGAAGTCTTCCAAAGTTTCTCTGACTCTATCCTTTTTGCCATTTCTTTGGTGAAATAATGTTCCATCACATTCATATACCAAAATACGTTTGTATGTATACACACATGTGTGTATGTATGTATTTTCCCACTGTCTTTGAGCTTTTTGAGATATGTGCCTAGTAAAGATATTACTGGATGAAAGGGCATGTATAATTTTTGTGACTTTTGGGTTATAGTTCCAAATTCCTTTTTGGAATGGTTCAATCAATTCACAGTTCTGTCAACAGTGTATTATTGTTCCTCTCCTCCTCTCCCCTCTTCAACACTTGGATAGGGGAGTTTCAGTGAATTGCATACTAAATATGAATCAACAGGGTGATGTGGTAGATGAGAGTTAATGCAATCCTAGGCTGCATTAACAAGGTTTCAGAGGTGATATTGCCACTGTACTGTGTCCTGGTCATATTATATCAGACCTATTATGCTCAAATCTTGGTCCCATATTGATAAACTGGAAAGTATCCTGAGGAGGCCAATTGGAGTGTTGAAATGCCTCCACTTCATATCATATGATCAGTTGAAGGAACTGGGAATATTTAGTCTAGAAAAAGAGCAAACAGCAGCAGGCAAGGAGAGACATGACTGTCTTCTACTTGTCCCTAGAGGAAAGAATTAGGAGAAATGGATAGAAGCAGTAAGGAGACAAATTTATACAAAAGGTAAGAAAAAAGTATCCCAAAGTGGAATGGGTTGCGTCAGGTGGTAGAGAAATCTCTTTCACTAGAGCTATTTAAGAAAAGGCTGGATGCCAAATTATTAAGTATGTTGTCAAATAAATTTTTGTTCAGATTGAAGTAGGAATAGTTGGCCTCTGATATCTTTTCCAATTCTGATTCATCATTTAAATGATTCTTTTTCAGAGACATTTGTTCATCAACAATAACAGCTAATTATAATAATAACAGCTAACATACAGCTCTTGCTAGAATCAGGCACTGTGCTAAGCACTTTGTTATTATTATGTCATTTGATCTTCACAACAATCCTGGGAGGCAGATGCTATTATTAGCCCCATTTTAGATGGGGAAACTGAGTCAAATAGAAGTCAAGTGACCTTCTCAGGGTCACCCAGCTAGTGAGTGTCTAAGGCTGGATGTGAATTCAGATCTTCCTGACTCCAGGTCCAGTGTTCTATACACCACATCACCCAGCTGCCCCAACAGTAAAAACAGAAAAGTAAAATGTAGTGTACAGTTTAGGATTAATGAATTTTTCTTTGTTGAAAATTCTCATTTTCCCTGTTCCTTTCTTCTCTTATACTCCTTTCACCCATAGGCACAAATTGAAACTGGATTTTTCCTGAAAAAATATATCACTTACCACCCTCTCTAAAGTCATCCCCATCCCATAACCAACTACCAGGGCTATGAGGATGAGTCAATATAGTTCATGCTCTCCACTGCTATTTCCAGTTTTCCTCTCCTCTTTTGATGTTCATTGCCATTCACTTCCTCAATCCTTGTCACTGATATCTAGGAACTCTTGGGACATTCAACCACTTATTTATATGATTTCAACACCAAGTTTATAATCTTGTTTTCTACTCCAGTCCCTCAATAGCGTCCTTAGTGACTTCAGATTTCATTTTTTTTATTCTTTTGACCTCCTGGCCTCTTCAGTTCCCATGACTTCCATTTACATTCTACCTTTGCCACCACCTTAGATCTCAATATTACTCCAAACTGCTCCACCTTCAAGAACTTGAACTTTGAAATTCTTGCAGCCTTCAGCCTCTCCCATCATTTTATTCTCATAACCTATTCTTCATCCTCCTAGTGACCTCTTGTCCATCTATACTTCCCTGTTCTCTAAATTCATTTACAACTCCCATTCTTTCTTCATAGTCTTGACCTTAGAGTCAGCTATTTTAAAAATACACTGTGTTTGACCATTAGATTTCCTGTCCCTTTGTTTTTCATACCTCCCAATGCCACCCCAGAGTTGCTGACGTATGTACCATGAGCTGAGACTGTGAACTATCTACTGAGCAATTTGAAACCTCCTAGACCCAAGAATAAGAAAAATCCATGACTAGAAGAGCCTATGAAGAAGGGACCAGAAACTTGGTGATAATTGCTCAGAGTCAGTCAGTGACCTGAGAGTTGATGGAGAAGGGCTGATGTGGGGTGACCAGAAAAGGAAGGGAATGTCTAAATTCAGACAAAATCCAGGCAGCAAGCCTAAGACATGATCTATAGATCAGGTTGAAATAATACCAAATAATAACAGTGATAAAAGTTTCACAATGAGTTTACACAATTTGTTTCAGTCATATTTCTATTTTTTAATTAATGCTTTTATATGCAGTCATGTGAGGCTAGTCAAAGTTTCTAACTTTTCACTAAATTATCTGAAGGTGAATAGTTGCCACCACCAACTTCTATATTACTCTCTAGGGAAATGTTCTTTTCTAAATGTTAACAGATACTTTGTGCATCTGCAATTCCTAATCTCCAACTATTTATCTTCCTTCTCTGTCCATTTCTCCAAGGTCCTGATTGAATCAACTACAAATTCATATTTAACTTCCTAGCACACCCAGGATGGCTGCTAGCACAGGTTGTTTGATCTGCTTTACTAAAGGAAAGCAAAAATAATTCAACAGAACAACAGGCAGGGCTACTAGCTGTCTGACTATTGCATACATACATAGTTAGTTACCAGAAAAATAAGCACCAATATCTGGGTTTTCAAAGTCAGGGGGCTCAATGGCAACCCAGAGTCTCATCTGGATGAATCACACAACTCTTCCCATAAGCAAGCCTCCCCTCAGAGTATATACACCCTTCTTCAGGGTCAGAGGACATCACACCCTTCATGACCCACTGCCTAATGACAAAGTAACAAAAGGTGTGGACCTTCCTGAAAAACAAGCCTCCCTCCAATCAAGCCCCTCCTGTTGGGTTCCACTTGAGGCCCATTAAGGGGCAGGGAAGATCTTCAAATTCCCTTACCATTATACCACTGCACAGAAAACCTTTTATTCATCTTTGATTTATTCTTTATCATTCTTCACAGCACTAGTTCCAAATTGCTTTCCTTCTTCACTATCAATCCCTAGCACTCAGCACCCTCAATCTTGGGAGATAACCCTGACATTTGTCTCTCTACTAGCTTTTTTCTGTGTAAATAGGCTCAGGTGTCAAAGTTTTTCTTGATCCTGGTATCTCCTAAAGCAGCGGTTCTCAACCTGTGGGTCACAACCTCTTTCGGGGTTGAACAACCCTTTCACAGGGGTCACCTAAGACCATTGGAAAACATATATTATTGATGGTCTCAGGAACTGAGACCACTCTTCTATCCATCTCCAGGCAGGTTCGCCCACATGCAGATATGCCCACATACAAGTATTAAAGGGTCACGGCATTAGGAAGGTTGAGAACCACTGTCCTAAAGGAAATTTTCTGTCTCCTTTCTCTTCTGTCATAAACATCTAGAAAAATAAATCTCTGCTTGCTGCTTCCCCATTTGCAGTACTAGCTCCTAGCATACTCCCCATTCTACTGAAATTGTTCCCTACAAGGTAACCAATGATTTCTTTAAAATATTCATTATCCATTCCTTTTTGTCTTTATACCACAATCTTACATACGCACCACAAAATAATTAGACATACATGATACAGTGACCTCATTTGATAATGTAGGCAATATTCTGCACCAATAGTCCTCCATTTCTCTGCCATAGTGATAGTGCATGTTTCATTATCTATCCTCTTACACTTTTCTTGTTTTTTAACTTTCACACAATTTAACTTCCTTGCCCTGGGCAGGCTAAAGAGAAGGTCTACAGGGAAGTAGAAACAGATTGCATCAAATTTAGAGTGTAGCTACTTAACATACTCTTTCTTGCTCACTATCATCTTCTTTTTGAAGAAGGAGTGGGAACAAAAAGAAAAATATTAGATAATAAGGTGAAGAGAAATACACAATCAGTGATCATAACTATGAATGAGAACAGAATGAACTAACTCAAAAAATGGAAGATGATACCACAATGGATTAGAAAAGAGAATCAAACAATATGTTCCTTATAATGAATACACTTGAAATATAAAGATTCATTCAGGGTTAGAAAAAGGTGCTGAAGTAAAATCTATTATGCTTCAGCTGAAGTAAAAAAAACACAGGAGTAGCAATCAAGGTCTCAGACAAGGCAAGAGAAAAAAAAAGATTTGATTAGAAGAGATAAATAGGGAAACTGCATTATGCTGACCAAGCTATCTTAGACAATTAATTAATCTCAATATTAAACATATGCACACCAAATGGCATAGCATCTGAATCATTAAAGAAAAAGGTTAATGAGTCACAAAGTGAAATGGACATTAAAAGTACAATAGTAGGCCACCTTAATTAACCTCTTTCAGAGGCAGACAAATCAAATTTAAAAAAAATAAACAAGAAAGAAGGTAAGAACCTGAATAGAACTGTAGAAAATCTAGATATGATGGACCTATGGTCATTATTAAATAGGAATAGAAAGAAGTCTACATGTTTCTTAGTTGTCCATGGCATCTTTAAAAAAAATTCTCTATGTATTAGGGAACAAAAAACTCAAAAACGAATGCAGAAAAGCAGAAATTTTAAACACATCTTTGACAGACCACAATGCAATAAAATTATATATTAATTAGAGTACTGCTAAAAATGATTGAACTTAATTGGAGACTAAAGAACAGTCTTAAAGTATGGGTAGGTCAAAAACCAAATCATAGAAACCATAGATAACTTCATTAAAGATAATGACAACAAGAAACAACACCAAATGTTTGAATTATTATCAAGGAAGTCCTTAAAGGAAAATTGATATTTCTAAACACTTTCATCAATAAAAAAGAAAAAGAATAGTCAATGAATTGGGCATGCCAATAAAAAAAGCCTAAAAAAAACAAATAAAAAACACCCAATTAAACAATAAAATATAAATCCTAAAAACAAAAAAATAACAACATTTAAAGCAAAAAAATAAAACTAAAAGCTTTTTAAGAAATGAAATAGCTAAAACAGTAATTTTGATTTGTAATTTGATTAAATTTGATTAAAATTAAAGAGGAAAACCAAACTACTTGCATTAAAAATGAAAAAAGGTGAAATCACAACAAATAAAGAAGAAATAATAGAAATTATTAGGAACTACTTTATCAATTGTATGCCAAAAAACTAACAACCAAAATGAAATTTGTGGTTATTTTTTAAAAATATATACATAAAATGTCCAGAATTATAGAACAAGAAATAGAGTACTTAAAGAACCCAATCCCCAAAAAAGAACTGAACAAACCATAAATAAGTTCCCAAAGGGAGAAAAAATTCAGATCAGAAGAATTTACAAGTGAATTCTCCCAAATATTCAAAGAATATTTAATCCAATATTACATAGACTATTTTTTAAAATAGGAAATGAAAGGGTTCTACCAAATCCTTTCTCTGACACAAGTATGATATTGATACATAATCTAGGAAGAATCAAAAGAAAGAAAGAAAACTATAGAAAACGTCCCTAATGAATAGTAATGCAAAAACTTTCCATAAAATATTTGCGAGGAAGCAATAGTAATATATAACAAAGACTATGACCAGGTTGGATTTATTCCAAGAATAGAGGATTGATTCAATATTATGAAAACTATCCAATAATGGATTATGTTAATAACAAGAACAAAAACAAATGATGTGGTTATATCAATAGATTCATAAAAATACTTTGACAGGATATAATAACCATTCCTATTAAAAATACTAGAAAAAAGGAATAAATGGATCTTCTCTTGCAATGATAAGTAGCATCTATTTAAACCAGGAGCCAGAATCGTAATAGTGATAAATTAGATAACTTTCAATGAGATCAAGGGTAAAGCAAGGATTTTATTATCATCTCTAGTACTTGATATTGTGCCCAAAATGAACACACACACACGCGTGCACATGCGCCACTAAAATTTTTTTAAAAACCAATTCAGAGAATAAATATAGGCAAAGAGGAAACTGCTAGTTGTTATGTCTAATCCCAAGAGATATTCAGACTTAACAGAAGTGAGGGGACATTGGTATAGAAAAGCTACTGATTGTCCTGCTCTGCTCCAGCCCTGGTCCCTAAAAAGAGGTTTGAAGAAGCCACAGCATCCTTCTCTTTATTTCTTCATAATGTTTTGCATATACTATGATGGTTGACATAACCCCAGAAAGTCAACAAAAAGTTAATTGAAACAATAAATTCAGCAAAGTATCATGATATAAAATAAATCCACAAAAATCATCAATATTTTTGTGTATTACCAGTAAAACCCATCAGGATAGAAAGAACAATTACATTTTAAAAGACTACAGAAACTATAAAACACACACAGGAACTACATGAATACATTTACAAAACACTCTTTACACAAAGACAGATCTAAATAATAGGAAAAAATATTAATTGTTCATGGTTAGGCTGAGCTAATATAATAAAAATATAAGACCATCTAAACTTTACTTATTCAGTGCTGTACAATCATACTAGCAGAGGATTATTGTAGAGAGCTAGAAAAAAATAAAATTCACCTAGAGGTTTAAAAAAGGCAGGGGGAGGCAAAAATTTCAAGGGAAATAATGGAAAAAGTAGAAAGGAAGGGGACTTTGCAGTACCAGATATCATACTACACTACAAAGCAGTAATCCTTGAAACAGTTTGATACTGATTAAGAAATAGACAACAGATGTGCACAATATACAAAAGCAAGCAAGCAGAATGTCTTAGTGTTTTATAAACTCAAAGATCTTGGCATTAGGGTAAGAACTATTGGACAAACACTGCTCTAAAATTGGAAAGCAATTTACCAGAAACTACGTATAGACCAACGTCTCACATTGTATATACCAAGATAAGTTGCAAATGGGTTTATAACTTAGACACAAAGGGTAATAACACAAACAAATTTAAAAGCAAGGGAAAACATGCCTTTCAAATCTATATACAGTGGACATATTCAAAGAGAAAGGATAGAGAGGATCACAGATGATAAAGGAGGATAGTTTCAGGGAAACCTGGGAAGATACTTTATAAATTGATGCAGAATGAAGTGAGCAGAATCAGGAGAAAAATTTATACAATAACAACAACATTGTAAAGATAAACAATTTTGAAAAACTTAAGAGCTCTGATTAATACAATGAACAACCATAATTCCAGAGGAATAAAACATACTACCTACCTCCTGAGAGGTCGTGAATTCACAGTGCAGATTGAAACATAATTTCTACGGACATGATCAAGAAAGAATTTTTTGTTTGTTTGACTGTTTTTCTTGCAATGGTTTTGTTTTTCTTTCTTTTATCAGTGGGGAGGGAGTCAGAAAAAATAGATTTTGTTCACTGAAAAAATAAAATTTATTAAAATTGTTATTTATTATTCTGAACTTAAACACAAAAATACATTTCCAAACATGTACTATAACAACAAAAAGTAGATTCCATATGAAATCAGGAATCTCCATTTTACCTAATGGGCTTTTTAAAAAAAAACATATAATAAATTCTGTGCATTACTTACAAAACTGTGGGGGTTTTGTCTATGCTTCCTTCTGAGCTTTCTTCTTTCTTTCTTTATATTTTGTGCATTTAAAAAAGTTTACAATGGCCTTTAAAAAAAAACAACTATCAGTATTGCTAAGCTCCTGCCCTTCCTGAACTCCTCTTACCTCTTCAATTAAATCAGAAAAAGGGGAATGTTTGCACTACATTATATTTCTCTTTCCAATTGCTCAAATACATTTACCTTTCTAGGTTTCTCTAAGTTCTTATGTGTATTTCAAGGTTCCTTTTCAACTTTGGTCTTTTCATTAGGAATGCCTGAAAATCCTTTCTTCCATTAAACTGCATAATTTCCCTCTAGACTTATACTCAGTTTTTTAGGGTAAGTTGTTCTTCACTGCATATTTCTCTCCCTACCTGCCTCCCTTCTTCTCTCTCTCTCTCTGTATGTACGTATATATGCATGTATGCATATGCATGTGTGTGCATATACACATATGCGTTCGTACATACATGCACAGGTGTGTGTATGCTTTTTTAGCCTTTTATTCCAGGACATACTCTGGCTTTTTAGTAGAAGCTCACATATACTCTAGATTTTGACTATGACTTTCCTGAAACTTTCCTTTTAGAGTTGTTTTTTTTAAATGAGATAATCAATGAATTCTTTGTATCTTTGCTTATTCTTCTAGGTCTGATAGATGTGGATAATTTTCATATATGATTTCTTGAAATGTAGTGTCTACGCTTTTTAAAAACAGGGTTTTCAGGGAGTCCAATTATTCTTAAATCATTCCTCCTTGACTTATTTTCCAAGACAATTTTTTAAAAATATCAGCTATCTTACACTTCCTTCTATTTTTCAGTCATTTGATTTTGTCCTAATATTTCTTGCTGTCTCATGGCATCATTGATTTCTCTTTGTTTCTAGTTTCCAGGGATTCCATTTCTTTTTTTTTTTCCATATTAGTCATGTTGTAAGGAAGAATTAGAACCAATGGGAGGAACTTTCTGGATGTGAATAGCATTTTCCATCATGAGTCTTTTGGAGCTGTCCAGATTCCATTTCTTATGTAAAATTTCCTGCTAAAGTAGATTCTCTTCTAAGATAATTTTTTCTCCTTCCAATTCTTTTCTCCAGAACTTTTATTTCATCTTTCTTCCCTTCATTTCTTCTAGGTATTTATATATTCATTCTGGAAAAATTCATTTATTCCTTTGAGTCTCTGTTTGTCAGTGTTATGGAGTTAGATTTGTAATAATTTTTTTTTTATACCAGACAGCACTTGCCCAAGGTCACATGGCTAGTAAGTGTTAAGTGTCTGAGGTCACATTTGAATTCAGGTCCTCCTGAGTCCAGGGCCAGTACTGTATTCACTGTGCCACCTAGCCACCCGGATTAGTTGAGTGATTTTTAACCTGGAGTTCTCGAACTCAAAAAAATAATTTATAACTGTATTTCAATATAATTGCTTTCCTTTATAATCCTATGCATCTTTTACATATATAAACATTCGGTCAATAGCCTTCACCAAGCTGGCATCTTCTCTCCCAGCTGTCCTTCACAAAGCTACCAAAGTAAACAACCTTGGGCTGAGATCTGTGACTGACAGGATATGGGGAACTCCTATGGAGGAGGTTCCTCTCTCTACCAATGCAATTAGCTCCGACTATAATCTTAAAGAGTTACTGGAGGCAAGGAGAGGTGAAGCGCTTTGCCGAAAGTCACAAATCCTGTGTGTATCTGAGGCTGAACTTGATCCTGGGTCTTCTTGGCACATGCCCATCATCTCCTCTCCTTTCCTTTCCTTCCCTCTTTTCCCCTTCTCTCCCCTCCCTTCTGCCCTTCATGTGTCCCTTTTCCCTTACCTCATGGTGTTCTGTCCAAAGGAAGGTAAATTTTGATGGCCAAAAGGTACCAAGTTAACTTGGGGTTTACTGGCTAGATTTCTCAGACACCAAACCTTAAACCCAATTCACTCCAGATCTCATGGATTGGACAACAATATGTCCCAACCCAAGCACCACTGAGCCGTCCAGGCTCAGAGTGACTATAAATAGTAATTTAGTAACTGTTTCTCTTTTGGCCAGCAACTCTGAGGGTCTTCCCCTTCCAATTTTTTTTTTTATTTAAGGGGGCCATCCCTTGCCTCACTTTTTAAAAAAAATTTATTTACCATTAGTTTACAATATTCAGTTCCACAAGTTTTTGAGCTCCAAACTTTCTCTCCCACCTTCTTCCCCTCCTCACTTCACATTAAACATTGGTCAAGTTGTAAAGAAGAATTATAACCAATGGAATGAATAACGAGGAAGAAGAAGCAAAACAAAATGAAAAAGAGGAAGAGCAAGTAGTGTGTTTCAATCTGCATTCAGAATACATATTTCTTTTTCTGGATGTGGATAGCCTTTACCAACAGGAATCTTTTGGAGTTGTCTTATAAACTTGCACTGCTGAGCAGAGCTCAGTCTATCAAAGTTAGTCACCACATTTACAATGTGTCTGTAATTGTGTAGAATGTTCTCCAGGTTCTGCTCCCCTCACTCACCTTGCCTCACTTCTTAAATAAGCCTATCCACTCAAAGTGAGAACCTGAAGAGACCTTAGCTTAAAAGGGCCAAGGTCTCCCACTGCATCCTGGGCCATCTCCAGTTGTCCCAATCGATATCTGGCCACTGGACCCAGATGGCTCCAGAGGAGAAAGTGAGGCTGCATATTCCTCCCTCACTCAAATCAAAGTCAGTCGCAAGTCATGTCATCCTCTCCCTGATGTCATGGTCTTCTCTGAGAATGAAGGACAAACCATACAACATATACATATACATACACACACACACACACACACATACACATTTGTTCACACACGTGATCATTCATCTCAAACTAACCTTTTAGAAGTTCTGTTTCTCCTGATTAAAACCAAATGGCTATCTGGAATAACATTTTTGAGTAGCAATTATTTTCCTTCTCTTTAATATAAGTCATATGTGATATGTAATTATAGGGCAGCTAGAGAGTGCAATGCATAGAGTGCCGGCCCTGAAGTCAGGAGGACACATCTTCCTGAGTTCAAGTCTGGCCTCAGACACTTACTAACAATGTGACTCAGGGCAAGGCACTTAATACTGTTTGCTTCAGTTTCCTCATCTGTAAAATGAGCTGGAAGAAGGAAATGGCAAACCACTCCAGTATCTCTGCCAAACGGGGTCATAGGGAGTCGGACAGGACTGAAAAATAACTGGACAACAACAGGATATATAATTATTAATCTATAATGCCATAAAGGATAATGTAAAATTTAATTAACACATGACCCTGAGGGCAGTCTTAAATTGGAAAGATGCTTTCCTTCATGCACTGGCTGCATGCATCTTATTGTACATAGTTGATTAATTCAAATAAGGTATGTCAGTTGTATGTCTGCCTAGATGATCCTAAATATGTCACACTTTGTACTACTCCTAAACAGTATGATAACCCCAAGACTATCAGGAGAAATGTTTAAATTTCCACTTCATGAAGAAATTAAATTAGTAGTTCTGCTTTAAAAATATCAGTTTACATAATTAATTAGGATTAATCATGTTTTAATTTTCTGTTTTCTGTATTAAAATGTTACACATTATTATATTATTATTATTTCTTAAAATGTTACACATAATTTTTAAAATACCTAAATAATTATCCCATTGTTTATAATGGTGCATGAATGGAAGTAATGCTTGCTGGCAGTATTTGGCAGTATTTGATTGCAAGAAATCAATCAAATAATCAGCTTATTAAAAATAAGAAATATATATACACACAAATATACACACATGTACAATAAATAGATGAACACTCACATATATACATTGCCTATTACATAAATGTCTATAGAAATAACACAATTCACATTTATACAGTGGATTAAAGTTTACAAAGTTTTTTTATACTATAACCCTGTGGGATAGGCAATACAGATATTACCATCCATATTTTACAAGACAGGAAAATGAAGTTCAGTTAAATTTATAGATAAGATGGAAACCTACTCAACTCAATGTCATTAACCCTAATTTCTATTTCCAAACCTGCATACATAAACTTTACACAAATCTGCCTTCCCAATGACTATTTTCCATATGAAAGGAAGGATTCCTTTCCCTCTGCCCTACTCCTACTTGTTTTAGGAATGTAAGTTGTACCTGATTATAGTGAAGAATCCAAGATTTTCTGTGTTGTTGTTGATTTTTTCCCCCAATACCCCAAATCACATGATTGGAAAATGTCACTTTTTCATTTCTCGCTTTCTCAGGTTATTGAGTCAATCACATGTCATAGCAATCTTACTTCAAAATTGCAGAGCAAAGAATTTACTTAACAAAAATGCTGACTCTGAAGAGAACCTTGTGGTTTGGCTATGAAAACTTTTGACTATCCTCAGAATGAAATGCTAATTTTGTTAACCCTGACCCCCCTCCAACTTATCTATATACAAATAATGAAAAAACATATTTATTTTAAAAATTCAAGTCATTTTTATACTTCTTTACAAGAACTTGTGCATTTGTAATTTTTCCATTTACTTCTTTGTTGTTACAATAAAGCTTCAATAACTTCAGCTTCTTATTCAGAATTTGTGGTAAACCCATTAGAAGTGTCTAAATCGACTTTTGCATTGCCAACAAAGAAAGCATTTGCCAAGCACACTGATTGTGCTAATAAAAGTTTAAGAATGCTATTTTCTTAAGAGATTGAACTGTTTTAAAACACTTTACATGGAATTTTTTTGTAGACAAGCAACATAATTGCAATGTAAGCAGAAATCAATGCCATTCAAATTAGCACATTAAAATGCTCATTACAAGCCATTGATGTATGCTGATTAGTGCAGGGCTTCTGTCAGGCACACTTTGCTAGCCCATGACAACACTTCTCTGAAAATAATAAAATCACATTTTCTTAAAAATATTTTATGAGGGGCGGCTAGATGACACAGTGAATAGAGCACCCACCCTGGAATCAGGAGGACCTGAGTTCAAATATGGCCTCAGAAATTTAACACTTACTAGCTGTGTGACCTTAGGCAAGTCACTTAACCCCAATTACCCTGCCTTCCCCCCTCCAAAAAGCTAAAAAAAATTCTATGAATTCAGATGTCTTTGGTAATTCCCATTGACCTTTCCATTTGTATTAAGACAAATATTATTATATTTTGAAGTGTTATACCTGAAATGTAAAAATTATACTGAAGTTAACACATTATTTAAAAAATACCAGAGAGGACATTCTATCTGTGTCTTTGTCTATATATCTGTGTCTGTGTCTATATCAGTATATGTACCTATGTCTGTGTCTATAATTGTGCCTGTGCCTGTACCTGGGAATGCTTTGATTTCTTCCATCTCTGTATGTCTCACCAAAGAATTCCAAACAAACAAACCAGGGCTATTCCTGTCAATCCCATGGAGGTAGAAAAAATTATTTTAAGTAAATTCCCTAATCTGCATGTCAGCAAATGTTTCCTAAATTCTGAAAGGTACTTAAAAGCAGTTCAGTCTTTTAAGTCCCCTAAAAAATATGCTTACTTTTAATGTTAATATATATTCTCTTGGAAAAAACAAATTTAGCCTCACCGATAAACATAAAATATGATTTTTTTAGAAGGTAAGCTAATAAGGCTTTCCTTGGGGCCTATATAGGAAGCTAGACATAAAAGTAGCCAACTCTCTCTGCTCAAGTGCAATTTTATCACATTATAATCAAAACCTTAGTTAGTTTAAGAGTAGTCATTAATAGATCTTATCAAGTTATAGGGAGGTCTTCAGTATCTTGTCACAACAGATAGTAAGATAAAAACAAACCATGTCACATGATAATCAGATACAGTAGCAATCTGTGATGGCAAAGACCTGGAAATTGGGGGGTTGCCCATCAAATGGGGAATGACAAAACAAAGTGTGGCATATGGTCATGATGGAATGCTAGTGTGCTATAAGAAATGGTGAGCTCATTGATGTTAGAAAAACAAAGATAAACTTGCATGAAATAATGAAGAGGGCAATGAGCAGAACCAAGAAAATGTTGTATACAGAAACAGCAGTGTTGTTTTAAGAACAATTTTGAGTGACTAAGTCATTTTGACTATTGAAAATGCCCAAATTAACTACAAAGGACACATGAAGGAAGATGCTATCTGAATCCAGAGAAAGAATTAATAAATAGAAGTATGTATCGAATAATTTTACATACATACCTATTTGTATCTAATGGTAGCCATCTCTAGGGCAGGGGTGAGGAGGTAGAAAGAAGGGAAGAAAAAAAGAAATGTTCATGACGCCTTTATTATATATTTAAAAGGAATAACAAGTTGTACATAATAGATTTACAGTTTCATTTGCAATCATCTTTTTTGTTATACTATGTTATGGAAATGCTTGTTTTATTCCATAAATTAAAAATGAATTAAAATAGGTAAATGAATTCTGAAACATAAATAGCAGTTCTGGGTTTGTAAAGCATTTTATGTATATTATGTCTTTTTATTTTTCCTCACAGTAACCCTGTCAAGTAAATTCTACAGATATTTTATCTTTATTTGGGGGATAAGGAAACCAAGGTTGAGAGGTTGTCCAAGGTCATAAAGCCAGAAAATGTATAGGGTGGAATTTAAATCTAGGACTTTCCAACTCTGAGTCTGGTGTTTTAACCGCCGTACCACATTGCCTTCAATTGAAGGAAGTAAGGATGTTTCATTTAGAAAAAAAGAAAGCATAAGGACAATATATCAGCAATCTTGAAATAGTCAAGTGATTATGTAGGAAAGGAATTAAACTTGTTCTGTTTGGGTCCAGAGAGTAGAACATGGAAAAATGGACTGAAGTTACAGAAATGACAGCAAGAAGAAAGACTTCTTAGCAATTAGAGCAGTCCAAAAGTAGAATACACTGCTTTGGGAGAAAGCAGATTCCTCTTCACTGGAGATGTTCAAGGAAAGGCTAAACAGCCACTTGTCACAAATACATGATATACATAAGTTAAAGTATCTATTAAAATATTTTAAAATTTTATCAGTCTCACATGTACACCCAAAGAAAATTGTTATTTTAAAAAATAATTTTAGTGTGTAGATTATCACCAGACTGCTTGAGGAATGTTTTAGTAATAGTGTTAAGGATAAGGAAAAACTACTAGAATCATAGAATCTTGGGTTGGAATGGACCAATCAATCCATAACTACATGAATCTCCATTACACTTATCCCTAACAAATGATCATCCAAATTTGGCTTGAAGATATCAAGTGACAGGAAGGTCATTATCTATTCACACATTCTATTTCATTTCCTAGAATCTCTAATTAGTAAAGCAGCTGAAATCTATCTCTCTTTGAATCCTGAGAAAGAGAAAATATAATTCTTTTCCCTTGGGATAATTCCTCAGATATTCAAAGAGAGCTATTGTGTTTCCCATATGTCTTATCTTTTCCAAGATAAACATCCCCACTGCCTACAACCTTCATCTAACACCCTCCTATGGACGAGCTGCCATTTATCAGCTTCTCTCCTAAAATGTGTCCAGTATTGAATACAGTACTACAGATATAGTTTGACTGGAGCAGCATAAGATAGGACTATCACCTCCCTCATCCTGGACATTATGATTCTATTAACATTCATCATAACACTGACTTAGCTTTTTTATTTTTAGATCAACTACTGCTGACTCATACTGAGCTTGCAGTCAGCTAAACCTCTCAAGTCTTCTCATGAACTTCTATCTAGCCATATCTCCCCCCTCCTATACAAATATAACTAATTAAAAAAAAATTTTTTAAGTGTGAGTTTTTACATTTATCCCTAGTTTATTCCATCTTGTCAGGTTGAACCCAGAACTCACAGGATCATCATAGGATTTAGAGTAGGAAAGAAACTTAGAGACTATCTAGTTTAATCCTCTCATTTAATAATGATGCCCTTATCCACAAATTTAGTAAACTAGCCTTAAGTCTAAATCACCATGAAAGAGGTTTGGTGTAACAGGCTGAGCACAAAGCCCTACGTTCTCCAATAGGAGGAGGGTATTTTTTTTTAAGTTTCCCATCTGTTTCATTGAGTAATAAGAAATGATGGCTGTGCATCATAAACCACCATCATCTCAAGAGAATCAAAATTAAAGTTGATCCAAAGAAGAATGGCGTGGTAGTAATAGCATGAGGAACAAATCTTTTCAGGATATTATGGAAAATGACTTACATGTGATAAGTGTCAGAAAGGACTCCATCAAGAAGAACATGTTTAATTAGAAGAGAAACTGAAAAGCTCCCAGAATGAGTAGAGGATAATGGATAGATAATAGTAAATGTCAGCTAACATCTATATAGTATTTAATTTTATCCTTGCAACAATCCTGGAAGATAGGTGCTATTATTATCTCCATTTTACAGACAAGGAAACTGAGGCAGACAGAGTGACTTGCCCAGGGTCACATAGTAAGTGCCTGAGGCTGGATTTGAACTCAGGTCTTCCTGACTCCATGGCCCAGTGTTCTATTCCCTATGTCACCTGGCTGGATGGATAGCACTGCTATACATAAAATATTAAAAGACCTGAAGTAAGGTCTCTGGCAGGTTAAATAGATCCTCTTTGAACTCGTGGGTTAAGACTAAGGTTGGAACATAGACAACAATCACATAGGATGAGAAAGAAGAGATGGGTTGTTGCCTTGTGTAGGTGGAAGAAATACCCACAATGATGAGAACATGGGTCTGTCAAAATGGTTTCATGTGGTTGAGGAACTCCGAAGAAACTCAAAGAAATGTATTTCCAACCCCTTCTCTCTATTATTCACATACAAGTTATTTATGAAAATATGAGTTCTTTTATAACAATACTTTGTCTGTATAACAAGCAATCGTTATCATCAACACCCAGGTCAATTCACCAAGCATCTATTAGACGTATTCTATGTGTCAGATTCTTGTGCTAGACACCACCAAAGGTAGCCTACTTTCTAGCACCTTGCACTTTTCTGGAGGTATACAGCATGTATCATCTGTCATCATAACTCAGAATTGCTTCCATACTCTTGTCACTGCTTGTACAGAGATAATATCTCAGAGCTGAGGGAAAAAAAGAACACAAAGTATGCATAAATATGGTAGGTAGAAAATAATGACGGGATGTGAATAGATTGATGACAAGAAAAGCTGCTCTGAGAGGTGTCACTTCCCTGTTTCCCTGATTTTTCTGCATCTGCTTGGAACAGGAAATCAACAGACCATCTCTAAGGATCTGAAACTAGAGGAAAACCACATGGCAAGGAATTTTAATGCTGAGCACATCATTCCTTTATGTCATTGAGCATAGGACCTGAGTCTCCACTCAGAAGAGAGAATTGCTGAGAATTCTTTCTAAGAGGAATTACGATCTACGTTATAGAGGAAAGATACGATGTCTCATAAGCTATGGATGACTCTGATAGCCAGGAACACAAAGAAGGTCCAGCATCATTGGACAGTTGGCCTCCATCCTGTCACCAGTGATGGCACTGAGGGTCTTCTATCAAAGGGGAAAGTGCTTCATGACATCAGCTTCAAAAGGTTAGGGATGTACCACAAACAGTTCTAATTTCCATTGTTAATCCAAAATGAAAATGATCCTGCTTCTGCTAGTGAGTTACTGTGTGACCTCGGACAAGTCAACTTCTCTGAGCCTGAGTTTGCTCATCCATACAAATGGAGGGAAGGGGAGTCAGACAAAATGATCATTTAGGTCTCAATCAGTTTTAAAATTCACTAACCTACTTGTAGCACTCTCTCTGAACTCACTTCCCTAAGCTGAATTTGCGCTGGCAGGCCTAATTTTATTAAACTGGGAGAGATTGCCAAAGGATTAAAAAATAAAAATTTTAAAATAAGCAAACCGTTCATTCATTTTGATCCACCATTGTCAACATGACGAAAGCACAGACCAACAAATACCAGCAATGACAGCCTTCTGCTCGGTTCTTCAATTTTTCGTCAAAACAGCTAGATTATTGACTCATCCTGCCGAGTTTGGGAGCTCCCACTCTATGTCTGGGCAACTTCTCTGACCTTGCCAGATAAGCCACCAGTGTCCTTTTATGTGATAAACCACATCTGGGACGGCCCTCACTCCTAATGTCGTCATATGTCTTCATCTGCTACATGGTCACGAAAGGAGACTCTGCAAACACCAGTGCCTGATTTCCTTCTGTGTCTTTAAGTAGCAGTACATGCAACAGGCCTCACACGCATCATTTGCATCATTCGATTGTATTGATAATGGAGGGATGATGAGATATCAGACTGTTCTAAATTCTTCCTCACACTTTGTGGATTTGAGCATATTTTCACCTCCTACTCCATCCCTTCCTGAGGAATAGGTTCAAGGTTTTTTTTGTTGTTCTTCTTTGTCAATCTTTTAATTTCCTTATCATTTATTAGCTCCCCCTTTATGATAATTGAAGAGAATTTATTTGGATTTTCAATGTAGTGCATATTTCTGGACTCTTTTCATCACTTCAATTTAAGAAATATTTATTATGTCCCTATTATGTAAGAGGCTCTGTGGCAGGCCCTGAAAATACAAGATGGAAACAAAATAGTCTCTGCCCTTGAGCAGTTT
The DNA here is from genome assembly GCA_028627135.1 of Pseudochirops cupreus. Taxonomy (NCBI): domain Eukaryota; kingdom Metazoa; phylum Chordata; class Mammalia; order Diprotodontia; family Pseudocheiridae; genus Pseudochirops; species Pseudochirops cupreus. The sequence continues at coordinate 282,317,511 of CM053582.1, read as the reverse complement.
ACTTTCATTCTGTTGGGGGATGGGGTGAGGACAGACTATATAGATAGATAAGTAAATACAAGGCAACTTGAAGAATGTGAGGGAAATCCTTGGGACACTGCCAGAGACAGAAGATAGATCTAGTCAAGCCACTGATCTATTTATGGCATGTATTTTTTTAATCTTATCAATGATCAATGAACATTTTAGTGCTATAACTCCCTGTAAGAGTATTTCTACTCTTTCCTTATTGATCTACTGGCTGCCCATTAAGTGTTTTTATCTCTTAATTAAAGATTTACTCTTGGTCTCCCTCTGCATGCCTTCCTAACAATTAATGATTTTTACAAATTTCTTTTTAAAGAACATACAAAGTCTCAGTCAAATGCCCTCCCAGGTTCTCTCTTCTTTGTCTTGAATTCTCATCTCCCTGTATCCTTCTCACCTCCTTTTCCAATCATCTAAAAGAAGGAAATATTCCTTAGACTCTGGAATACTAAGTTCTTTACCTTTGCCTTTGACACAGTCTCTCTCCAACTAAAATGATACAGCAAATCTGGAGCCAATCCTTCAATTCATGAACAGGGTCACAGTGAGTGGTACATGAGACAAAGGATAGAGGACAGGCAATGATGACCTAGCCTGCCTTCACAAAAGAATCAATGTGGGAGGGGGATGTAATGGTAATGGGAATCTGAAGATCTTCCCTGCACCCTTGGCCCCTTGATAGGTTTAAGTGAATCTGAGAACCTTTCCTGATTTGAAAGTATACTCTGCCCCCTAATAGGCTGAATGTGGTCACATGGAACCTGTGGTGGGGGGGCTTGTTTTTCAGGAAGGCACACACCTTGTTACTTTGTGATTGGGCAATGGGTTAAGAGGGTTGTGACCTTCTCTGACCCAAGAGAAGGCTATATATAGCCTAATGTGAGGTTTTGCTTTGGGGCTCACTGGAAAGAGTTGTGTGATTTGGCCAGATGAGACTCTGGGCAACTGTTGAGCCCTGCCCTCCCAACTTTGAAAACCCAGATGTTGGTGCTTCCCTCTCTGGTAACTAACTAGGTATGGATGTGATGGTCAGACAGCTGGAAGCCCTGTCTGTTGGTCTGTTTCTCTGTATTTTTTTGTCAGCTTGTAACTTCTGTTTGTATTCTCTGAAGTTCAGGGTGCTGACTTTTTCCCCTGAACTAGGTAAATGATATATGTTTGAATAAAGTAAGATTGTTAACCCATTTTGAGTTGCTTTCCTTTAGAAAAGCAGATCTAAGAATCTGTGCTAGCTGCTATGCTGGGTGTGCTAGGGTGCTTGCTGCTACAGAGAAGACCCTTAGAGTTTCTAACCAGGAAGAAACAGTTGCTATTTACACTCACTCTGAGTCATCAGAACCCAAAGAATGAGCAATTGAGGCTTGACCTATAATTAGTCAATCAGTACTAATGGGTGTTGTCTCAGACAGATCGAGACTTGGAAAAGACCTTAACTTTAAAAGGGCAAGGTCTTCCACTCTCAGAGTCCTAGCCAGCAGTCCTACTCTGTCTTACCACTAGACCCTACCCCTCCTTTCTCCCATGACTATGGAGGAGAAAGCAAGATTGCTGACCGCACAGCACTGCCTTACTTAAATCCAATTCATTTGCAAGTCAAGACATCACCCTCCTGATATCTTTGGTCCTCTTTGAGAAGGAAGGATGAGCAACAAAGATAGGTGAGAAGTTATCCATAACAATTGGAAAAAGAAAAACCTTGGTGGACAAACCATTGGTAGCATTGATAAAGAACAAATACCAATCAGTGAAGAATCCCCAGCATGGTGAATAGGCCCAACAGCTTTAGATGGTGTTTGCAGTCTATAATATAAGAAAGCATTATTATTCCCATTTTATAGAAGAAGAAACTAAAGTATAGAAGTTGTAGTATTAGTAACCTAAACATATTGCACTTTCAGATTTGCAAAGTGGAGCCAAGATGAGAGTAAAGGCAGCAACTCAGCAGAATTCCCCTCCAAACAACTTTAAAAATAATGCCTCAAACCAAATTTTGAAGTGGCAGAGCCAATAAAGGTCAGGGTGAGACATTTTTTCCAGCCTAAGACAACTCAGGTGGTCAGGAGGAGTCTGTGACACTGAGATGGAGGCTAGTCCAGAGCCCAAGCAGCAGCAGCACTAACAGAAGGGCATTGGAGGCAGTGGTCCAGAGATGATAAGAAGAGGTTGGACAACTGGTCAAAAAGAGATTACAGGAACTCTACTGGTGCTGAGTGCAACAGGCACTGATTGGCCACTCTATTGCCCTTATGCTGCTCTTGGTCACAGTTCCAGGGTGGAAAGGGGAGCTTATGGTCAGTCACAAGGGATCAGGGATAGCAGAGAGCAGCACTTTCACTTGTGTCTAGAGGAGAGCATAGGCCTTTCCTGGGTAAAGACCAGAGGTCAAACCAGGAAAGCAATGACCGCACATCTCCCAGATCACTCTACATTGAAAGAACCAAAAACTTGCAAACCCCAGATACTACCTCTGAAGACAGCAGCACAAAAAATCCTAGAGCCTGACACAGTGCTTCCCCATCTCTAGGTGAGCAGAGCCTGACTTTAACATAATGTCCAAAGTCAAGAAACAGGCTGGAAAATGAGCAAAAAAGATACCTGGTAGCAGAAAAGACAGAGACAAACCGAGAAGAAGACAACAACATGAAAACAGCTATAAAAAAAAGGCTCAAAAAATGTTAATTGGATCCAAGCCCAACAATAATTCCTAGAAAAGTTAAAGAAAGAGCTGAAAGTAGTAGAGGAAAAATTGGGGAAATAAATGAGAGTGATGCAAGAAAATTATGAAAAGAAAAGTATTAACTTGGTAAAAGAGACACAAAAAATACTGAAGGGCTAGAGCAGAATGTATTATGTTTCAACTGAAGTAAAAAAGGCAAGGCTAGTAATCATGATCTCATATAAAACAAAAGCAAAAATAGACCCAATTAAAAGAGATAATCAGAGAAACTACATTTTTGTTAAAAAGTACGATAGGCAATGAAGTAATATTAAAAAATGTTTATAGCAGGTTTCTCTGATAAAGGCTTTATTTCTCAAATGTGTAGGGAGCTGAGTCAAATTTATGAAAATAAGAATCAGTTTTCTAATTGATAAATAGTCAAAGGATACAAACAGGCAGTACTCAGAAGAAGAAATCAAAACTACCTATAGTCATATGAAAAAATGCTCTAAATTACTATTGATTAGAGAAATGCAAATTAAAACAACTCTGAGGTACCACCTCACAGCTATCAGAAATGACAAGTGCTGGAAGGGTTGAGGGAAAACAGGAACATTAATAAATTGTTGGTGCAGTCATGAACTGATCCAATCATTCTGGAGAACAATTCTGGAGAACTATGCCCAAAGGGCTATGTGTACCCTTTGACTCAGCAATACCACTACTCAGTCTGTACTCCAAAGAGATAAAAGGAAAAAGGACCTATCAGTACAAAAATATTTACACTCACTATTTTTTGGTGGTGAAGAATTGGAAATTGAGGGAATGCCCATCAATTGGGGAATGGCTGAACAAGTTGTGGCATATGACTACGACAGAGTGCTATAAGAAATGGGGGGAGGGGAGCATGGTTTCAGAAAAACATGGCAAGGCCTATATGAATTGATACAAAGTCAAGTGAGGAGTACCAAGAGATTCTTATTACAATATTATGATGATCATTTGTGAAAGACTTGGCTACTCTGATCAATACAATAATCTAAGACAATTCCAAAGGACTCACAATGAAAAAATGCTATCCACTGAGAGAGAGAGATTGGACGTATAACTTTCTCACATTTTTTTTTTTACTTTTTCTTGCAATATGGCTAATATGGAAATATGTTTTACATGATTTCACATATATAGTTGGTATCAGTTTGATAGCTTTCTCAGTGGGTAGGGAAGGTATGGGAGGGAGGGTAAGAATTTAGAACTCAAAATTTAGAAAGAAAAAAATGTTTAAAATAAATAACATATTTTTATTTATTTTATTTTATTTTTAATTTTATTTGTTTATTTATTTTAGTTTACAAGATTCAGTTCCAGAGTCCCTTGAGTTTCAAGTTTTCTCCCCTCCCTTTC
>CM053582.1:282293165-282312921 GCA_028627135.1 Pseudochirops cupreus | reverse complement strand
AAAACTCCTAGAAATGTTATAGCCAGGTTCAGGAGTCCCCAGATCAAGGAGAGGGTATTGCAAGCTGCCAGGAAGAAACAATTTGAATATTGTGGAAACACAATTCGGATAACCCAGGATCTGGCAGCTTCTACATTAAGGGATCGAAGGGCCTGGAATATGATATTCTGGAGATCAAGGGAGCTTGGATTAAAACCAAGAATCACCTACCCAGCAAAATTGAGCATTGTATTCCAGGGGAAAATATGGTCATTCAAGGAGGTGGAGGACTTTCAAACATTCCTGCTGAAAAAACCAGAACTGAAAAGAAAGTTTGACACTCCAGCACAAGAAGCATGAGAAGACAAACATGGAAAAGAAATCATAAGGTACCTATCAAAGATGAACTATTTACATGACAACGTGGAAAAGTGACAATTGTAACTGTTGAAACTTTTTTCAAAATCCTGATAGATATCTTAATTTTGTTTACATGTGAATTTGGAGGAGAGTTGGGAAGAACATGAGACAGATATATTTCCTGCTGAATAGATTCTATTCCCCTTACCCCCACCTCTGCTTGGTTTAAAAAGGGGAACCAAAATTTCAGAGACATGAAATTGCTGGTTTAGGGGAAAACCCTAAAAATAGGGTAGTCATCAAAAATAAATGGGAATAGAGGGTTACCATTTTCTGATTATTCGGAGTTCAGAATGTCAACAAAGAAAGCAGGATCAATTCTTTCTCTGTCTCTCTCTGTCTCGTCTCTCTCTCTCTATCTCTCTCTCTATCTCTCTCTCTCTCTCTCTCTCACACACACACACACACACACACACACACACAAAACCCCAGTCAGTCAATAAATATTTATTAAGCACCTACTATGTGCCAGGCACCATACTAAATATCAGGAATACAAATATGAAAAAGAAAAGCAGTCCCTGCCCTCAGGGAGCTTACCATCTAAGGGAGGAAAACAACACACAAAAGGAAGCTGAAGGGGAGTCAAGGAGGGAAGGTATAAGCTTCCAGGTATGATGAAGAAATCCAAAGAGAGCAGCTCGGTGGGAAATGAAGAGGTAGCTAGCTGAGGGCCTTGCCCAAATGAAAGTTGTGGGAGGAGCTCTTCACCCTCCAATCAGAGGAGTCACCAGGGTCAGAAGCTCCTGATGAGGGGTGAATTCCAGGACTAACATAATCTTGCACATCAAAAAGGACCCTCAAGGTCATTGGGTCTAACTCTCATTTTCAGATGAAGTTGCTGAGTTTTAGAGTGATTAAGGTTTACCCAAGTTCACAAGCCAGTAAATGTTAGGGTCAGGATGGGGATCCATCCCCTATGAATTCCACTTCTCCATATTTCCATTGTAGCAAACCATATAATATAGCCCTAACTTCTAATGGGACTAGAAGAGGCCTTCAGAGAAATTGCCAGAAGTAGAAACCACCATCACAACTATTTAAACAACTTCTGTGACCCTTGCTCAGGCAATTCATCTAGAGAGACTAGAAAATCTGGTAAGGGGATAACATTCTGCATTCCAGTCTCTCTAGATTTCATATCCCAAGCTGTCCTGGGAAATCCTGAACAAGTATCACAGGACTTTTCAATAGTTCAAAGGTCAATGGTGTGATCGCTGGACCCAGTAGAACCTTCAGTAAATGAGGACAGACTATGTGATATAATTGAGGTGAATGGCACAGTGGTGACTAGAGGAACAATGAATGCAACAGAGGGCAAGAGGGCTAAAACCGGGAGCAGGAGGAGGCAGAACAGGCTTTGCCAACTGATGAGTCATCTTCTTGAGCACCAGGAAAACTGTGCTGTATTTTGCAGCCTGCCATAATGAGCTTTCTGTGTAATCATTAACAGCTGCATCCTGAACATTATTTTAAGCCAATTCCAAAACAGAGAGTAGAAAGACAGAGACACAGAGAGAGAGACAGAGACAAAGACAGAGACACAGAGGGAGAGAGAAGGAGACAGAGAGAGATAGAGATAGTCAGACGGACAGAGACAGAGATGCAGAGAGAGACAGAGGGAGACAGAGAGAAACAGGGCGAGAGAGGGAGACAGAAAGAGATAGACAGATAGATAGATCGATAGATAGATAGACAGACAGAGAGGGGGGAGAGGAAAAGGGAGACAGAGACAGGAGACAGAGAGAGACAAAGACAGACAGAGGGAGAGAGAGAGACAGCAAGACATAGACACAGAGACAGAGGGAGTCAGACAGAAGGAAACAGAGGGAGAGACAGAGAGAATGACTAAACATATTCTTCAATTTCATAACCTCTAAGGAAGAGAGATTTCTTGATATAACTAGGAAACCTTACATGTAATCTTCACATGATCTTGTGAACTCTCCTTAATGGAGATAAGTCAGGGTCTTGAGAACTATTTCATTGCAACTTCTACTTTTAAAATCTAGTTACTAAAGAATATACATCCAGTGATCGAAATATTTTCTACTGAAATATTGAGATAGGAGCAGAAGGCAGAATAGGAATCAAGACTATTTTATCAATAACTGCCTCCAAAATCTTGGTTTGCAAAACTTTTAATTAGTCTGATGTACATCACCAAGGTCTTGCCATCTCTTTATCCTATGATATCAGAGTCCATATTCCTTCTGCTCCCTCTTAACACTGAACTTGGAAGATGTATTTTCCTGCAGCAAAGCATAGGTAGTCCACCAAAATCAGTCTTCATCATCATCCTCCCACCTTTAAGTAGTGTTTTGTACTTGCCTAGTGTTGTATACACTTGATGTCATTTGAGGATCTCAATAATCTCTCCATATGGGTAATACAGATATTACATCTATATTTTTCAGATGTAGGAGCTGAGGCTCAATAAAGTCAAATGATTTTCCCAAGGTCCCACAGTTAGTAAGTAGTAAAACGACTTATTTGAGTTCAGGTCTTCTGACTCAAATGCAATGTTCTTTCCGACAACCCATCCTATTTTTGATTGTATGTACCACTAAGTGAAGTAATAGAATTATTGGATGTTTACTATGTGCCAAACACTGTGTTAAGTACCGAAGATATAAACAGAAAAGAGAGAGTTCCTGCTCTTAAGGAGCTCACATTCTGTTTAGGGGAACTGACACATATGTGAAGGTTTCACTGCAGGGTGGATGGAATGGTCAATAAATCCAGCAACTTGTAGGCATACAGCAAGGCCCAGGCTTCCCTAGATACATTAACATGGCAAATGGCAGTGCCCAGGGGTCTGGACGGCTCAGGGGCGGTATGGCAAGGTTTGAAGGACCTTAGTATTCTATGGGAAGAAAGATGATAAGACCTAATAGTGGTCCATCTTGCTGGAAGGATTGCAGTCTGTACCTCGCAGCTCAGGCAAGCAGGTGGAAGTAGTCATGTCTACACTGAAGGGCGTGACCAATCTACCACCTCTGGGAAATGAGGAATGGTCCCAAGGAAGTGGGTAGAATGAGAATTCTGCTTTTCTTCCCACAGAGGTGGGAATTGGGAGTTCACTGTCTCACTAAGACGGGAAAGAAGATTTTGTTAGGAGAGCTAAAGGAAAAGGACTGTTAACAGCATCTGTTCCCACCTGGTACCCTGGGTCAAGAAACAATAGGGGAAGAAAAAAAAGTGATAGCTCTTAAATGGTGCAGGTTTCCCACCTGTGTTCCCAATGGGTTCTGGGTGGCCTGAGTCAAGGAAGCAAGAGAGTGGTAGAGACATTGAATTCAATGAGAATGTGGAATCTTTGAGAGTTGGAACAGTATTTTTTTCCTCATTGACTAACTGGCATTATTTGAGTAATACTTGAAGACAGAATTTCTCACCAATGAATGGTGGCAATAGGTGGAGCTTTAGGAATAAAATGGAGTAAATAAACCTGTAGGATAAACTGAATCAAATTATCACTTGGGAACAAATGAGACCCTTAATGCAACTCATTCACTAATCCAAACTATTAGGGTAACATCTGTAGCCCGAGGGAGCAATTTAGTGACCTGGGCACTGTCGCAAGAATTTAACCAGCCACTCTGGAATGTTACAGAACCACAGCATCACAGAATCTCAAAGTTGTAAGGGATCTCAGTGTCAATTTGGTTAAACCTATACTTGACTAAGATTCCCCTATATGATAAGCCCATATGATCATCCCACTTTTGCTTGGAAACCTCCACAACGAGCATCCTAATTCCTCCCAAAGCTACTTGTTCCATGTTTTGATGGCTCTTATTGCTTTTCCTTATCTCAAGGTGAAACCAATCTTTGCAGCTTCTATCTATCCATCCTAGGTCTGTTCTCTGGGGCTAAATGGAACAATTCCAAGCTCCATGTGCAAGCACTTCCTAGTCCTATAGAGAGATATCCTATTTTTCCCACTTCTATCCACTCTCCACTTCCCACCTAAAAAAAAAGAAAAGTATTCTCCTCTTCAGGCTAAATATCCCTGTTCTTTCAATGGATCTGGGATGCACTCCTCTGGAAAGGTTTCTGCTTTTTAAAAGTCTGTCATAAAAGTTGACTCCCAGAACTGGTGGAGAATAACATGAATTCAGCCTGGAAAGGTAGGTTGGGACCAGTTTGTCAAGGGTCTTAAATGCCATGTTAGGGAATCTGAATGTTTTCCAGGACAATAAGGAACCACTGAAGATTTTTGAGCAGAGAATGACATGGACAGATTTGTACCATAGGAAGATTATTTAGGGGTTTTCATATGGTCCATACTTACTAGGACTATAAGAATTTTGAGAATTAGCATTAGCTGTCCAGGATGGTTGCCTCTCCCTGTAATAAATGAGTTAGTTCCCTTTCAAAGATATGAGGGCTGCCTAAATCGGTATCTTAAACTTTGATTTTAAAAAAAGATGATACTAAATTATATTTATATAATGACATAGATATAAATCACTTTTACACACTTTGTCTTATTGGAGCTTTACATTATCACCACTACCACTACAATCTTTCCATAACTTAGCTACCTTACAGAGAGCCAGGTGGCACAATGGATAGAGCACTGGATTTGAAGTCAGGAAACATGAGTGCAAATCTAGCCTTGGACACTTACTAGCACTATGACCATGTTCACATCACTTAACTACTGTCTGCCTCAGTTTTCTCAACTGTAAAATGGGATAATAATAGCATCTATCTCCCATGGTTATTTTGAGGATTAAATGAGATAATATTTATGAAGTATGGTGTCTGGCACATAGTAGGTGCCTAATAAATGCTTGTTTCCTTCCTTTTTCCCCTTCCTTCAATGTAAGGTTAGAACTATTATTCCCATTTTAAAGATAAGGAAACTAAAACTCAGAAAGGTCTTGCCCTAGGTCACCCATTTACTAGACTAATTGGGATTCTAATCTAGGTCTGTTGATGGCATGTCCAATGCTCAGCTTGGTGGTGCAGTGGATAGAGCTCTGGACCTGGAGTCAGGAAGATCTGAGTTCAAATCTAGTCCAAGACACTTCCAACCCATATGACCTGAGGCAAGTCAGTTAATCTCTGTTTGCCCCAGTTTCCTCATCTGTAGAATGGGGATAATAATAGCACCTACTTCACAGAGTTAATGCAAGGATCAAATGACAATAATTGTAAAGCACTTATCACAGCACCTGACAAATAATAGGTGGTACATAAATGTTCGCTTTTATTATCTGTACATATCCTTTCTCATCATTGCAACAGAACAAGATCAATAATCCAATTGTGGTAACTCAATATGTTGTGCTTATACAGAAACTGGTCATAAAATGGTCCCCCAAAAGATTACTTTTAAAGTCTTTATTTTATCACCATTTTTAGGTACAGCTTTAGGCATCAGGAAGACTGGTTTGTTAAGAAATTTTATTTTCTCGTTCAAGTCTGTGATTTCATCAGTTTAGGGAAGTTCTTAGTAGGGGAATTCCCTCCCTCTGCCAAAGAAGATCAGCAACTTCTCCTTTTATGGTTTGTTTTTTTAAAAAAGAGAAATGCCTGAAGGCTGTAAGAGGTCATTGACTTGCCTGAATCACACAGACAATACCCACCAAAGGCAGAACTTGAAACCAGATCTTCTGGTTCCTTATGCCATCTCTTTATCTACTATCCCACATTACCTTTTACATCAGGAGTAGAACTATCTTTATCATTCTTATTTTTATAATAACTAGCAAATATAATCAAGTAAGCAGAACTCCCTCCAAAACCACAGAGAGGTGAATTGAAACGGACATTTATTACCAAACCAATGTCTGTCTGTATACTTACCAGGGTGTCTGAATGCCTTAGGCACCCAAGACAATGAGGCACCTCTTGACTTGCCAGGACATTGCCTACGGCTTGAACTATGAATTCAATAAAACACTGATAGGAAAAATGCAGGGACCACATGATAAAATATGATTTTTGCTACTTTCTGATTTCTCCTGGTGCTGTAAGCCAATTTAGCAAAACTGGCTAGACTGAAATGATGGAAACCAAAAGCATTATTTTGGACACACAGCACCCAACTGATCTGCAGACACATTTTGTTGATAATGGAGAGTACAAACTTATCTCTACCTTTCACCTGGCACCTGTTCTCAACAAGTCATTCATTTTATCCCCAGCTTTCATTTCAGGTAAGAGTAGATATTAAGATAGTCTCTATTTTCCAATGTTTACCAAGAGATTGGAACAGGAAAATCCATTTCTAATGATTTCATGCCTAGTCAGATGATGAATGGAAGAGTAAAAAGGTCTTTAAGGAATCTTTGCTTTTAATCTTGTATAGAAATGGTTTTTAAAGACTGTTAGTTATGATTTTTTACTGTTATTAGTAAAAGGAATTTTAGAAGACAAATATTAGGCTGTAGCCAATTTCCTTCTTTCCTAATTACAGAAATGGGTTTCCACATTCAAATATATAAATAACTTATTTTTAGAGTAGAGCTTTATAGTTACAATGTACTTCACATGCATCTTTTCCTTTATCCTCACAAGAACTCGTGTGGTAGGTAGTACAAACATTACCATCTCCATTTTACTTAAAGAGGAAGCTGAGTCTCAGAGAAGTTATTTGTACCATGTCCCGTAGTTATACTGTCACTCTCATCTCTTTGATACTCTCTTCTCTCTAGGTTTCTTTGACCCTACTCTACTACTCCTATCTTGATTCTCTTCCTCCATGTCTGACCACTCATTTTTAGTCTCCTTTGCTGGGTTCCAGGTCACCCTTGTTAAAGTAGGTGTCCCCCAGGATTGTGCTCTGGGCCCTCTTCTCTTCTCCCTCTATACTGTTTCACTTGGTGGTTTCATCAGCTCTATTATCATATCTATGCTGATAATTCTCAAATCTATCATGCCCTGACCTCTCTGCTGACCTTCTGCCATACTTTGCCACCCATCCATTTGACATCTCAACTAGATGGCCCATCTAAACATCTTAAACTTCATATGTCCAAAAGAGAATTCATAATCTTTCTCCCAAAATACTCTCCTGTTTCAAACTTTCATATTACTATAGAGGACACCACCTTCCTCCATGTTACCCAGGAGAACAACCTAGGTCCTCAACTCCTCACTGTCTCTCAATGACCCCATTTCCAATCTGTTCCCAAGTTCTGTCAATTCCACCTTTATAATATCTTTTGTATACACCTCCTTCTGTCCTCTGATATTGCCACCACCCTGGTTCAGGTCCTCATCACCTCATGTCTAGCCTGTTGATTCTTCCTGCCGCAGATCTTTCTCCATTCCAATTTATTATCCATTCAGCTTTCAAACTGATCTTTCTAAAGTATGGATTTGAGCATGTCACTGCTTCCCCTCTCTCAATTCAATAAACTCCAGTGACTCCCAGTCATCTCCAGAATTAACTATAGTCTTTGTGACATTAAAGCTCTTTACAACCTAGACTCCTCCTACCTTTCCAGTTTTCCTTCAAGTTATTCCCTGCAATGTAATCTATTATCTGATGACCCTGGGCACCTTGCTGTTCTTCATACAAGACATCTTTAGATTCTAGGCATTTTTACTTGCAGTTCCTGATACTTGGAATTCTCTCTCCCTCCACATTTTTACCTCCTGGCTTCTTACAAGTCCCATCTAAAATCTGACTTTCTATGAGAAAACTTGTCTGATCTTCCTTCATTGATTGTTTCCAATTTATCCTATATGTAGCTTGCTCATACACAGTTTCTGCATGGTACCTCCCCCATTAGACCATAAACTCCTTGAAAGCAGGAACTTTTTAACCTTTTTTAATATCCTCAGTTGTGTATACAGTAGGTGCTTAAAAATGTTTGTTCACTGTTAAGTGCCAGAGACTTGATGACTCAAACCAAGATCTCATGATCTCAAGTTTAATACCCTATCCAAAATTCTTTTGTTGTACTTCAGTTGGGAGGAGGAAGCAATGGGGGAAATTTATATTCTGGGTATGACATTAATTAGCAATATAGAACTACTTGCTGGAGTAGAAATGACAGGAACTCTAGGAGGAAATAACTATTGCACATTTCAATTGGTGATAGATAGTCTGATACTTCAAAAAACTTTGCAAATCTTCATGAGGTCTTTGATTTTATCAATGAGGGCATTCCCTTTTTAGGAGCAGATCAAAATCCAGCCATGACTTCTCACTCTATTTGGCCTTTGTCCATGTTCTTCAGTAGATCTTCCACAAGGGATCCATCCAAGCTGCTGAAACCTTTCCTAAGGCCTTTGAAATTTCAGAGAAAACTGGACAAAATCTAACAAGCACTCTAGATTTGGGAAGGGACAATTTTGACATTCAGATAAAGGATGGGTAGGATGTCATGTTCTAAAATTCTATATGGGCAGCTGGTCCAGGGGAAGGAAAGCTTTCAGGAATAAAATTCTTATCTGAATTTTATTCAAACCCAAACCATTCCAAATAAGAAGACCAAATGGAGCTATCTAAAGCGACTCAGGTGGGATTTTTCGGAGAACTTAACAACCAACTTAAATTTTATAAGGATGGAAACAAAGACAAGTTACTGAGCATTATACATTCTGAAAAACGCCACATGAAATAGCAACATGGTCCTGTAAAAATTGAGGATCGCACAAATGAGCTAATGCTGGAGATGAATACTAGTATGATTCCAAAAGGAGGCCTTTTAGCTATGTAGAGGAGTGAAAAGAACAAAGACCACCACTGCTTGGGATATATAGTTAGATGCTAAGTACAATGGATTACTATTCAACCCTGATTCTGCTTCTGTTTCTCTATTAAGGAAACCAATCTCTGGTCTTTAGTAGGATAGAACAACAATCATTAACAGCACATTTAAACCAAAGATAAGAGCAAAGATGGTAAGATTACACCAGTGACTGCCCTCAATACACATAAATCACTATGCCTGACAAACTACATCCCAGGGCACCAAAAGAACTGGTAGTTGTGATTGCTCAGCTACTGTTGCTGAACTTTGAAAAATCATGGTAGATAGGAGAGTTGCAACAGGAGTAAAGAGTGGCAAATGTTTTCTCAGTTAAAAAAAAGAAAGAAAGAAAGGGGAAAAGTTATTCTTTAGACTATAGGCGACAGATTTGTTCTGTATTCATGGCAAAAAATCTAGAAAGAGTTGTTGAAAGGATAGTATGTGAACATTTATTTAAAAATAGAAACACTGCTCAATAAGTGTCATTATGACTTCATCAAAAACAAATCATACTAGACTAATCCCATTGTTTTTGTCAGGGTTTACTAAACTGGTGGACCAGTGAAATGTCATAGACAAAATACACCTGAGTTTCAGCAAAGTTTTTTTTTTCAAATTCTCCCTAGTTTTTGTCTATATGGCAGAAGCTTGATGGAAGGGTTGAATCTGGGCAGAGAAGTGAAGGGAGGATTTATTTTTTTCTGAGTGCCCAAGAAAGGAAATGCTAACTACTTCCAGACCACCATGGAAGATGGAATCAAATGGAATCAAAATGAAAGTGTAGGTTTTTTCACTTAATAATCACAATGCTCTTAATTATTTCTGTCACAAAATTAATGTAGAGATTCAGGAACTGAAGAAAATGTGGGTTAGTTATGACAAAATCACTGTAAAACTCAAGTCAAATTAAAATGGAATAGCTCTGAGTTCTACTTCAAACAAAAGGTATGTTTTGTTAGCTTTATGGGATGATTTATGTGTCAGGTTGAATTTGGATTTTTTTTTTTTGAGACTGAGTCTGTTTTGTTTTCCGTGAATTTGCCTTAGGAGAAGGAAGAGGGAAGTTAGCTAAATCTTATGAAGAAATATGGGTAGGGAACCACAAGATCATCATGTTATCCAGAGGTTTCATCAATGGCCTAGCCTGCTATTTGAAGATAGACCAATCATTTTGATCCAGACAGCCTACATGAACAAATTTCAAAATTGGCTTGGAAATGTAGGGATATCATTTCTATCTAGGAAAGCAATGTGGTCCAATAGTAAGAACAATGATTCTTGTATTCAAATCCTATCTTTCAGGCTCACTAGTTGTGTGACTTTGGTCAAGTCATTTAACCATTATTGTCTTAGTTTCCTCATCTGTAAAATGAAGGCTTTGGGCTAGAAGGCCTCTCTCTGAGGTCATCTCCCAGCTATAAGACCATGAAGAGAACTGATTTTGTGGTCTTCTCCCAAAACAGATAAAATCATAACATTCAAAATTAGAAGGGTCCTTTGAGATGATTTTACTTAATAGAGTAATTTACATAAGTATTATATTACTCATGTATACCAATACCAATTTATATGAGTAATTAAGGATCAGAAATGTGAAGGAACTTGCTCAAACTCACATAGATAGTAAGTGGCAGAACTATGATTTAGGTTAAAAAAATTCAGAATCATATGCTTTCAGAACTGGAAGGAATCTCAGAAATCATCAAAACCCATCATTTTAAAGATGAGGAAATTAAGAAACAGACTATAAATGATTTGTCCAAGGTCATAGAGATGTTAGATAGCAGAGCAGAGATTTGAATTTCAAATACATTGTTTTGCCAACTACTGCATGATATCTCATTTCCAAACCATAGCTGTTAAGCTAGCACAAGAACCTAGGAAAGACAAGTAGATGTATGCCTCTAATTAGAATTTAAGGACCAAGGAAGTTTCAGGAAGAGGGAGAGATGAAAGTCTGGAAGGCAGGAGCTAAAGCCCAATAGAAGCTAATTTAGGGTCACTATGTCCTAAGGAACACAACTAGACCCTTCATTCTTCACACTGCCAACTCAGACCAAATTCATGTCCCAACAGTACTATATTTACTTAAGTTTCACCAGCTTTATAATTAATTTGACTGAGTTGTGTGATCCTTTTGTCCATCATAATTAGATAAATCTGTAAGTAAGCATTTAGACTTGCTTTCAGCAAATTTTATTTCAACCAAAAATAAACCAGAGTATATGACCATAACAATAGTTGCTCAGTGGAAGACCCTGATCCTTTCTCCAAAATATTCTATCAATGTATTTCTGATTGATTCAATCTGTTTTAGCCCAAGGATATTTAATTGGAGGTAATTAAGGGCAGCCCTCCTCCCCATACTATGCTACTCTTTGTGCCAATGATATGTGACCCACCAATGTTGAATCACTGATCCTTAAATAAAGTCACCAACAGTCTGAAGCCATAGAATGGGGTCTGTAGTACTTCTTCAGGTTTCAAGAAAGGCTGTTAAAGATAAGACAGGGCAGTAATTGCCATAGTTCTATATTTAGTCAGTTCAAATTTAAGTGGTTTATTGCTTTCTGTGGTACTCATTTCAATGCAAAGTAATATAAAATGCTACCGTCTAGTCAGAAATGCCTGTGTGAGGCTTTGTTCGAGTTGAAATTTCCCAGGAATAAAACTCCCCAAATCCTTCACAGTTTGTCCAAAGCCTTCGAAAACCCAAATCACCCAATATATCTAATCTCTTTTTGAGTAGGCCAACATATCTCCAAATGAGGAAAATAAGCCTCATAGAGGTTAATCAATTTGTCCTAGATCACTTAGGTAGCTCAGTTCTTATCCTATATTTATACAATGGGTAACAACTAGCTTGTAGCATGTAGGAGTAGTTATATATTATCAGGTGAGGGAAGATGCAAAGAAAAAAGGCTGAGCGCTCAACTGACTAGCAGGAAAAAATAAGGCAACAAACAGAGCATGAACCCAAAATGGACCATGAACCCAAAATGGACCATGAACATTTTCTTTTTTAAAAAAATTTATTTATTTATTTGTTTGTTTGTTTTTTTGGAGGGGTGGAGGAAGTAGGGCACTTGGGGTTAAGTGACTTGGCCAAGGTCACATGGCTACTTTTGTGTTAGGTGTCTGAGGATGGATTTCAACTCGGGTCCTCCTGACTCCAGGGCTGGTGCTCTATTCATTGCACCACCTAGCTGTCCCCATGATCATTTTCAGTTACTGACTTTAAGGAAGTGATGTGGAGCACACTCATGCACTACCACCAATTTATCTGTATCAAAACAAGTGTCAAAGTATAACTTAATATTAAAAATGCTTTTGGAAGCATCCAGTGCAAATAATCAATGGGATTGAATATGATTTCCTTCAAATAAAATAGTGCTCAGAGAGGATGACAAGTACTTCAATTGTTTAATACATTGTTGTATTAGCAAGCACCCTAGCACATCCAGGATGGCCTGCTAGCACAGGTTCTTTGATCTGCTTTTAAAAGGAAGACTGCTCAAAAAGGGGTTAACAATCCTACTTTTAATTACATTCACTAGTTCAGGGGAAAGGTCAGCGCCCTGAACTTGGAGAAAATACAAGCAAAGAAAATATAAGCTGAGAAAATACAAGTAGAGAAATTAGTATGAAGACCAACAGACTGGTCTTCTGAGTAAAGCAATATCACTATACACTTTACATACTTCACTGGATCTAGGGAGCACAGGCATCTGAGCAGTGGGGAGGAGGGAAGGAGGAGTTCTGAACATATGGCTACTCATAGTCTTGACAAGGAAATCAAAAGATCCTTCTCATGAGTGAACCCCCAAAATAAAATGCCAACCTCCCAGAATATATAATAAAGACTTGGCATCTGATTGGCTGAGTGCTGAGGAGCTTGAAAATCCTCGTGCCCCAGCACTTAATTGGAAACTCCCATAACCCAGAACCTGATTAGCTCTGGGTCAGGGCTCTATGTGCCTATTAATGGGTAGATATTTCTTTTTTACCAATACTAGTAAAAACTAAAGGCAGTACCAAGGCTGATTGTACACTCATAGTATTTTCTGTTCAAAGCATCAGTTGCTGATGGACAACTCCACCTGACTTTATTTTTATAATATCTATGTGCCTATTAATGAAGATCTTTAAATTCCCTTAACATTACAATTGTATACATATCTACTTGGCTACCTGACTGTATACACACATAAAGATACCTATATGCATATATGCATCAACAAGGACAACCTGTGTAAATTTAATACCTGTGAAAAAGTAGTGGAAAGTAGCATGTTTGCCAGCAGACAAGAAAAGACCAGTCAGGCTAGTTTACTCCTCCACCCACAGGATGTGCTTCAACATTGGCCAGAAGAGATCATAACAAATGGAGGTTCAATCATGGTTCCCATTCCACCTTTGCCCATTCCACTAGAGATGCCAACAAAGCTGAACAAGAAACTGGTGGCCAGCTAGTTTTTGGAATAACTAATGTCACATATGGGGAGTCAGATTTTCCTAGGATCTATCCTGCTCTTTAGGAGAAAGGTGGGTACCTTTAAAAGCTGCATTTATAGCAGTTTACAAAATTTTAAATGTAACATGGGAGTGCAGCCACAAAATAATTGTTTATCATGTGCTCATTTAAAAAGAGGAAGTGGTAAGTGAAAAAGCTTAGTTTGTCTAGTAGTTCGGGAGAAAGGAAAAGTTAGTAGCTATGCACTATCAACTTGGTTACCCTAGGATCTAGATCTTATTTAAAGGAACCTAGAAATGATCAGATAGCAGTTTTTTTCATTTAATAAATATTTTTTGAGCAAGTCTCTAATCTGTTTGAGACATTGTGTTTATTAGATATGGAAAGAAGCATGGGGTGGGGGGAGGAGGAGGAAAGAAGGAAGTTTTTTTTTTCTTTTTAAAGGGAGAGAATGAAGTTGGAAGGAGCCAGAGGAAGAAGCCAAAATCCCCTTTCAAATAATAACTACTTTATCTTAATCTATCAAATGAAACCAGTAGCAGGCTAATTAAAAGTAATAAATAGAAGCTAAGGGTGAACGAAAACATTTTATCTGGAGGTAAAGTTAAGTTGAGTGACAACTGAAAACAGTTGTAGCTAGTAATGTAGAAGCCCTTATCTGTACTAATTCTTGGGGGGGGGGGAACCATATCCTGAATTATATCTTTGTAATAATTGTCTGATGATCTTGTCATGCTGTCCTGTAAAAGTGATGTTCTAAGTGAAATGGGCGACCATCACCCCACTAAGAATCTATGATTTTTCTTCCTAACAGGAAGGATAAATAAGGTATGACTGCAGTGTGATCTGTTGCAGATTGGTGGCTTCTAAAAAGCTTTTTGTAAATAGTAATGCATACTTCTAAATGCATTTGAAAGCTGCCCAAAATAAAGCACTTGGGTCATGAAGCACCTTGACTACCAAAAAAAATATTTCTATTCAACAATCCTCTTGCCAAATATGATCCCACTGTAAGTGTTTAACTTCCAGTGCTGGATTTTTAAAAAGGTTACTTTATAATCTTTCAGATATTTCTTTTTTACCAATACTAGTAAAAACTAAAGGCAGTACCAAGGCTGACTGTACAGTCATAGTATTTTCTGTTCAAAGCACCTATTCAGTTGCTGATGGACCACTCCACCTGATTTTATTTTTATAACATCTTAAGTAGTTCGTCTGCCTGGCAGGGACAGCAAAGGGGCCAATTCGGTTAATAGATCACCAGAGAAAGGAAAGCAATGGCTAACAGTTGTGAAGGTTTCTTCTCGAGAGTCCGTAGTTCCTTTCCAATGTCAACTCTGCAGTCAAAGAACTGCTGTCTCTGTGGAATGAAGTCAATCTGGAAACTGAAACAACTTCTAACCACAAATGCCAACAAATCCCTGGAAGAAGCCAAAAGCTCTCCCTGTGCTCTGTGAAAAATGTGCACAACGTATTTCATCTAAATGTACAATCACCTTGGAAAAATATACATTATTATGCTCCTTTTGTTCTGACCAAGCCATATTTTCTATCACTGGTTCATCCTCTAAAACAAAACAAAATAAAAAACAGCCTAAAGGAACAAGAGAGGTTTTTGTGGCTTCCTTTTTTTCTTTCTTTCTTCCCCTGACTGTTATGCAATGTTTATATCATTAGGTCTGCCCTCAATTGGAGGGATGACCCCTACAGTTCTATTCTACAGACCTTCCCCTGAAACACTAAATGCTATAAGGAAACATGTGGAAAACTTTCAGACTCTGCAGTTCTATTTAGACTGGTCCCTGATCTTCCAAGGCTTAAAGTCAAAATGGTCAAGTCAGGCTTTTATCTGCAGAACTCTTATCCCCAAATGATGGCCCTTTAGCTGAAGCATTAGAAATTATTTTTCAGGCTAGCAATGGATGACCTTTCGAGGCAGACAGTTTTCCAGATGGCTGCTCAAACTATCTTTGGAAAATTACTTGGAAAAAAAAAGGAAATTTATCTCCCTAAGTCTGGAAGAACACATCTACATTTTCCTTTATCCTTACACTGTTAACTGCTGATCTAACTTTCAGTGAATCACAAGAATACCTATTCATTTAAAGTTCTATAATCAAATGTTTAAAATATATATATATAGATGTATATATACAATAATAATACTTATTATTATTAACTACATTCAACTGGAAATTAAAGATACACAGGCACTGTGGTAGGGAGATCCATCCTGCCCTACTGGAAAGTCAGAGGAACAATGGGGGAGGACATAGGAGAGAATAGATTGGGGGAGGATACACTGGGATGGCTGTTTTGGGGTGGTGGGTAGGGCAAAGATGGGGAGAAAATTTGTAACTCAAAATCTCGTGGAAATGAGTGATATAAACTAAAATAAATAAAAGTTTTTTAAAAAAAAGAATACCTATTTATTCTTTCATCTTTACTTACTCAATACTATTCTCAGCTGACAACAGATGGATCAGAAGTGGAAGGAAGAGCAGCTGTGAAACAGGGTAAACAGGAATTATTCCACTTTTCTGTCACTTATATCCACTTCTTTTATGATGGTTGGGGGGTAAATTTGGAGATGTTCTTTTCTTCTACAAGAACAAATGACATAAAAAGAGAAATATTACACAAAATAAGAATGAAATTCATTTTCCCCTTATTATTACATGTCCCACTTCCGTGTCTTTGAAGGAACTCATGCCCAGAAATGTTATCTACTTACCACTCCCTCACAGAATTCCTGGCTTCCTTGAAGACTTGGCTTAAGAGCCGCCTCCTTCAGGAGATCATTTCAGATACCCCTACTTATTAGTACCCCACTCTAAATTTCTTTTCTATTTACTTAGTATCTATAAGTACTTTATATAGACTTTGTCTATTTTACTTTTTATACATTATCTACACATATGCTGATTCCCTATGGAATAAATTCTGCTTTGGAATAAAAACTATCTAGTTTTTGTCTTTGTACTCCCATCACCTAGCTCAGGGACTTTTGCATAGTAGTAACCTCATATATACTTGTTGAACTGGACTGGATTACTAATTCTGAAAATCTAGCTAATAAACAACTATAAATAATTATCTGTTTATTGCATTTTCTAGAGATTTTAAGTCCTTTAAGGTTTTCTTTTGCAGGACTGTAGTTATTGTATATTTTTTTCTTCTCGCTTCATTTCACATCTGTTCATACAATTCTTCCCAAGTTTTTCTAAATTCATCCTTTCCTTTCTAATGGCACATTGGACCATCATAACCACACATGGAGAGTTGACCCTTTCCTAACTGAAAGATTCTGAAAGATACTTATACCTTCCTTTTAAAAAATTTCTACTGCTGTCAAAATCTGCTCCTTGGTATTCTCTGTCTTATAATATGTTAGATTTCCTTAAGGAGATGGTACAAGTTGTGAGTATAAGGGACCAGAACTGAGAGCATAAGCTACACATGAAATGTCTATTATGTTCCATCTTAATCTCTTTTTTGTTAAGCACTGGATCCCATACATGGTTATCCTATAATAAAAGAATTGAATTCAAATGAGCTGCTGTACAGATCATGATGAAGCCTCTTTGCTTCTAGAAAAAGAGACAGACAGACAGCTTCAATATAGATTGATGGTTAAGTCTAGGACTATTAGTCCATGGGGATATTACTCCTTTTTACCTTTCTATTATGAGGTTCACTCCTTTAGAACAAATACTCAGAACACAGCAACCATCAGCTTATCTTTACTTAGAGACAAACACTCTTATAAAAGTACGAGAGCAAGTAAACAAAGTTTAAGAGAGCAGGAAACTTGATGCCAATTCTCCAGCAAGTGATGAGGAAGTGAAGAGGAGATGAATTCATCAGGTCTCTGTAGCACCAATAATAGTCAGGGAAGACACAAAATTTTCTCCAGACATATCACTCCCTAAGTGAGTCAGTGAGAAAAACAGGATTTCAGATGTTCATGATTTTTATTCAGGTTAAAGTTGTGCCCTTCCCTTGCAATATGCTGGCTGCTGTTGCTGGTGCTTGTCTGCCCTTCTCTCACTCTCATCTTTCCTCAGTGGCTTTCCTCTCCATCTGCCTTCCTCTTCTGCCTCCTATTATCCTTCAGTCTCTCATTGTTGCTGGGAAGTCTATATTTCTCATCAGTCCCTTTGCTTATATGTTCAACCCTTCCAGGGCAAGACCTGCGTCTTTTTTTCTATCTCTCACAATTAAACTAGCACATTGGTGGGCTTATAGTAGGTGCTCAAACAATATTGTAGATTTGGTTTAATCCATGCCTTCATTACCTCCACTTTGGAGCAGAGTGGCAAAGCATTTCTAGCAGGGTCCACAGAAGTCAAGATGTCTGGTGGAGTTAATAAGAAGGACATTGAAGTGGAAGGCAGAAAGATGTGTTCACATTCTTCTCCCAGAATTAAAGAGTAGCAGACCTTCACTTTATGTCAAAAAGCAGTAAAGTGATTTAGTAGATAGAACATGAGGATTGGAGTCAGCAACATTGACTGTATATAAATTTTTTAAGCCTGATTCTATCAATTTAATCACTATCTATCAGGAGGTGGATAGTATGTATCACCATTTGACCCCTGGAAATACGGATGGTCAGTATGTATATAGATCATAGTTCTTACACCTTTCAAAGTTACTTGTCTTTACAGTGTTATTATTATTTAATTATTCTGGTTACTTTCAATTTATTCTTCATCAGTTTATAAAAGTCTTTGAATTGTTCATTTTTTAAATACCGATGTCATAGTAAGAACTGTCCTTTTGGTTCTGCTTACTTCACTCTTCATCAGTTGATATGTCTTTCCATGTCTCTTTTGAAATAATCTATTTCCTCGTTTCTTACAGTCCAATAATATTCCATTATATTCACATACTACAATTTGTTTATCACGAAGGAGGACATTCTCCCTGCCCCTACCTTGGTTTGTAATTTTTAGCCACCATAGGAGTTGAATGATTTGGGGGGTGGGAGGGTAATAGGTCTAGTAGTGGCATAACTGAGTCAAAACGTATGCATAGTTGAGTGACTTTGGGGCCTAATTCCAAATTGCTTTTTAGATGTCTAGACTAAGTCACATTTCCCCCAGTGCTGCTGTAGGGAATCTGTTTTTCTGCAGCTCCTCCAACAATTGTTATTTTCTTCTCTTGTCATCTTTGCCAGTCTTTATGGGCATGAAGTTCAGTTACTTTAATTTGCATTTCTCTAATTACTGGTGATGTGCAGCATATTTTCATATGGCTACTAATAATTTAGATTTCTTCTGAATACATATTGGGAAATGGCTCTTAGTCTTATAAATTTGAATAAGTTCTTTATATTAGATATAAAACTATAGTCAGAGAGACTTGCTATATTAATTTTTTCCAATTCCTTATTTTCCTTCCAATTTTTATTATATTAAATATTTTATGCAAAAACTTTTAAAATTTTATATGACCAAAATTGGCCATTTTATCTTGTGTGATCCTCCCTATTGTCTGTCTAGTCATGAATTCTTTCCCTATTCGGATATCTGTAAGATGCTTTCTTCCTTGTTCGTCTAATTTGTTTATTATTTGATCTTTTCTATCCAGGTCATACATCCATTTGAAGTTTATCATGGTATATGAGATGAGGAGTTAGTCTAAGTCTAATTTTCCCCAGACTTCTGTGGAGTTTTCTTGGGAGTTTTTGTCAGTGTGTACTCCTCCTAGTAACTAAAGTCTTTGGATTTATTTGAATTTATATCAGTCTTTGGTTTTTTGGCTGCTGGGTTTGTTTCTTTCTCCATGTGCTATACCTGATCTGTTAGGTTGATTGACCTCTCTTTTTTTAAATCAGTATCAAGTCACTTTAAGGATCACTGCTTTGTAATAAAGTTTGAGATCCACCTACCCAGCAAAATTGAGTATAGTGTTGCAGGGGAAAATATGGTCATTCAGTGAGGTAGAAGACTTTCAAACATTCTTGCTGAAAAAACCAGAACTGAAAAGAAAGTTTGACACTCCAACACAAAAAGCATGAGAAGATAAACATGGAAAAGAAATCATAAGGAACTTATCAAAGTTGAGCTATTTACATGCCAACATGGAAAAGTGACAATTGTAACTGATGAAACTTTTCTCAGTATGAGCATAGGGGAAGAGAATACAAATGTATATA
>CM053582.1:282244767-282292665 GCA_028627135.1 Pseudochirops cupreus | reverse complement strand
AAGATGGGGAGAAAATTTGTAACTCAAAATCTCGTGGAAATGAGTGATGTAAACTAAAATAAATAAAAGTTTAAAAAAATAAAGTATAAAGTGTAAAAGTGAAAAAAAATAATAATAAAGTTTGAGATCTTATACTGATAGACACCCTTCCTTCCTATTTCATTTATTATTATCCTTGAGATTCTTGGCCATTTGTTCTTCCATATGAATTTTGTTATTTTTTTCTAGCTCTATAAACTATTCCTTTGGTAATTTGATTAGTAAAGTCTTGAATAAGTAAATTATTTTAGGCATCATTATTAGTTATGTTGGCTTGACCTACCCACTAGTAATTAATGTTTCTCCAACGGGTTAGGACTGTCTGTTTTTACATAGTGTTTTGTAGTTGGATTCATATAGTTACTGGACATATTTTGATAGACACATTCCTAAATATTGTATAGCTTCTGTAGTTCTTTTGTATGAAGTTTATTACTATTCTTGCTTTTGTTTTTGTCAAATACAAGAATGTCAATGATACATGTGGATTTTTTTATATCTTGAATATTCAAAAATTCATTTTAGTTGATTCTAAGATTATCTAAATATAGCATCATATGATAACGATAATGATAACAATAATAATCATAGCTAAAAATTATATAGTACCTTAACATTTACAAAGCACTTTAAAAAATATATTTATTTTTAACATTTTTCTAAAATATTGAGTTTCAAATTCTCTTCATCCTTCCCATGCCTCCCTCACTCACTGAGAAAGCAAGCAAAATTATATCAATTATACATGTGAAATCATGTAAAACATATTTCCATGTTAGCTATATCACAAAAAGAGCAAGAACTATAAAGTGAGAAAATTATACTTCAATTTGTATTCAGAGTTCACTTCTTTCTCTAGAGGCTGTTTCTTTCGTTTAACAAGGTGGCTATCATTTTTCATCATGAGTCTTTTAGAATTTTCTTCAATCATTCGAGTAGCTAAGTCTATCACAATTGATCATCATTACAATATTGTTGTTACTATGTACAATGTTCTCCAGGTTCTGTTCACTTCACTTTGTATCAGTTCATATAAGTTTTCCCATATTTTTCTGAAACCATTCCCCTTGTCATTTCTTATAGCACAATAGTACTCCATCATAGTCATATCCCACAAGTTTTTCAGCTATGCTGAAATTGATAGACATCCCCTCAATTTCCAATTCTTTGCCACAACAAAAAGCTACTATAAATATTTTTGTACGTATAGGTCCTTTTCCTTTGATCTAGTTGGGGTACAGACATAGTAGTATTACTGCTAGACCAAAAGGAATACACAGTTTTATCATCCTTTGGGCATTATTTCAAATTGTTCTCCAGAATGACTAGACCAGTTCACAACTCCCCCAACAGTTTATTAGCATATTTTCCCTCAAACCTTCCAGTATTTGTCATTTCTGGTAGGCATGAGGTGGTACCTCAGAGTTGTTTTAATTTGTTTTTCTCCAATCAATAATAATTTAGTTAAATGACTATAGATAGCTTTGATTTCTTCTTAAAGCACTAGAGGTGATAGAGCTTAAGTAACTTGCCCAGTGCTACAGAGTGTCTGAGGCAGGATCAGCATTCTATCCACTGTGTAGTCTAGCTGCCTGCAGTGACATTTTTGTTTCCTCTTTGTCTTTTCTTTTACCTTCAACATCTTTTCCTCATAACTGGTCTAACTAGTGCTTCTAGTACTATGAAATGTAGTGATGGTGATGATTGGAATTCTTCCTTTACTCCAGATCTCATCAAAAAAGCCTCTAACTGGGACAGCTAGGTGGCACAATGAATAGAGCACCAGCCCTGGAGTCAGGAGGACCCGAGTTCAAATCCGATCTCAGACACTTAACACTTACTAGCCAGATGACCTTGGGCAAATCACTTAACCACAATTGCTCTGCCTTCCCCCCTCCAAAAAGCACCAAAAAAAGGTCTCTAACTTTTCTTTGTGGTCTGCTTTTTATGGACAGTGGTAAATAATTTCCATCTAACAGAAAGACAACTTTTATTGGTCTGTGTTTCAAATGCAGAGATGGAGTTAGTACCACTTCAGCTCTTGATTTGTTCATAAAATTTATGAGATGACGGGATTAGGGTCACTTCAGCTCCTCCCTCACTACAGTATCATAGGAAAATAGGATAAGTGAACATGGTACACCACTGTCTTATGAAAGCTACTTGCCCTGTATTAAAGGTTAAAAACAAAGTTTTTAAATGGAGCCACCCAGAGTGACTCAACACAGATAGCCGACTCTGCACACCATTACCTTTTCTATTTTCCCTGTTAAGACTCCTCTCTATTCATCCCTTACCCCTGTGGTCTCCTTTCAAGTTTAATGTATTTCTATACTAAAGTCTCTGTGTTACTACTTTCAATCTTCCTTTATCCAGTTCAGATGAAAGCAACATTCAAGGGATACCCAATCTCCCCTCTCCTTCCTCTACAACCATATTCTCATCTATGTACCTCCATGATGCTATAAAGATTTCCCTCTCCTTCCTCCATTCTTCTCCAGCATACTCCTAATACCATTAAAACAGAACAAAACCACCTGCACAGATTTTTTGCCATTTTTACCTTTCTTTATGATTCTTCAAAGAATCTAAAAAAACATTTGTTTCTTATCCCCCTTACATATTTCCTTTCAATTAATGTGTACCTTCCTATGGTTCTCTTGGCACCTACACTTCTCTTTCAAAAAATTTACTCAGTTTTGGTCTTTTCATCAGGAATGCTTGGAAATCCTCTTTTCTTCTACAATTCTTTTCTTCTATAGGCTAGTACTTAGCTTTGCCAGACAAGCTTTCTTGGTTGTAAGCCTTTTTCATTGTTGTTTTGTAACACTCTATTCCAACTTATTTTCTTTAGTGGCAGATGCCACAGCCTCTGTTATTTTATCAGTCAGTCAATAAACATTTATTAAGCATTTTCTATATGTCAGGCATTGTGCTAAGCAGTAGGTATGCAAATGCAAGCAGAAAGAAAACAGTGTCTGCCTTCAGTTCTAATAGGGTGGGGAGAAGGGCACAACTCTGAAAAAGAAACTGAAAGAGGGTGCTTGGGGGAAGTTACCTGAGCAGGTGTATGGTAAACAGAGTCCAGTGCATCAGGAGTGGAGCCTGAAAAGGAATGGAGACATGGCTGGCCTGAGCACTTTCCTTAAAATGGAAAAAAGAAACAAGCCAGTAAAAGGAATATAGTATACCCTCTCAGAATATAGTATCCAGACTTCTTTTTAAAAATTATGATTTTCAAATGGTCTGATAATCCTTGACCTTTTTTCCAGGCTAGTTATTTTTTACATAAAATGCCTTAATTTTTTCTTATTTTTTTTTAAATTTCATAAAATTTGTATTGAGTCGTTTCCTGTGTGACTCATTTTAACGTTTAGGGTTCTCAGTTCTTGAATGAGATTCTAAAATGTCAATCTTCCTTATCCACTTGTTGTGATAACAAAACCTAGAAACAAAGTACATGCCAAATGATTGGGAATGGCTGGCAAATTAAGGTATAATATATGAATATCATGGAATATTATTGTTCCATAAGAAATAGCAAATTTGAGGAATTCAAAGAAACACAGGAAGACATATGAATTGGTACAATGGAACAAGAAAGACCATATACAAGTGACTAAAATAATTATAAACAAAGACAACACTAAAAGGCAGTTGGACTCATTACTTAACAATGATCAACACTGTCCCCAAGAAACAGATGACATATACTTTGCTGGAGCATCTTCCATCTTCTTTCCATTAAGCTCTATCCTGGATCCTATTAGTCGGTATAACCTGGATGGATATTCAACCACAGAGAATGAAGAGTGGTCAGATTAAAAAGGAGGAGAACTAGCAAAGAATAGTGCCATAAAACCTGGAAAGCCAAGAGTATCAAATACCAAAGGCTTCAGAAAGGTGAAGAAGGATAAGAACTGAGAAACGGCCATTAGATTTGGCGATTAAGAGACAGTAACTTTCTGTTCAGAAGCCAGACTGCAGAAAGTTAAGAAGAGAGTGAGAAGAAAGGAAATAGAGACACTTATTATTGACAGCCTATTCAAGGAATTTAGCCCCAAAAGGGAGGAGAGATATGGGTCTATCAGTAGTAGGGGTCAATGGATCAAATGGGTATTTTGCGAGGATGAGGAAGACATGGGCATGTTTGTAGGCAGTAGGGAAGCAGCCAGTAGACAAGGAGAGATTGAAGATAAGTGAGAGAGGAGAGATGATAGAACAGGTAATATGCTGGAGAAGATGAGATAGAATGGGATCCCCTTGTCTTTGCAAGGAGTCAGGCCACCTCATTTGGTACAGCAGTATAGGAGAAAATAGTAGCAGAAGGCATCTGACTGATGTGAAATCAGGTGAAAAGAGGTACCTCTTGATGAACGGTCTCATTTTTTTTTCAGTAAAATATGAGACAAACTGTGGGAGAGAGTGGGAGAAAGGGAAGCCATGGGAGGTTTGAGATGGAATGAAAAGACTTGAAGAGCCACTGTGATGAGTGGAACGGTAAGTTAATTAGAGAGATATAAAAAGATTGCCTTGCTATACAATGACAGCCTAGTTGAGATAATATAATATAAATTTGTGATAGACCCAGCATGATTTTGAGACTTTCTTCAGCTTTGTTCAGCATGTGTATGAGAGAGAAGGCAGCAAAATGTGGAGTGATCCAAGATTGTTACATTGCAGTGCAAATTTTGGGATATGAGAAGGGGGCAAGGAATTTAAGAGAAAATGCTACAGAGGTGAACTGGTTCACCAAGAGGTCAAGATGGAGAGGGGAGAAGAGTACAGCTAGTGTCAGGGTTCTCTTTTAGAGTACCCTAACTTACCAGCAGGGGCAACCGGTTACACACCCAACTAATTGACGCTAGCGAACCTTTTAGAACAGAAGAGTTTACGGCTCTGAGGTCCAAACGGAAAAGTTTATTAAGGTCTCTCCACGGGGAAGCCTTAAAGCCATATCCTAAGGCAGGCTTCAAAGATATCTCCAAGGCTTAGATCTTATATAACCCCCAGATCCACCTACCACACATGACAGAGCCCAGCTGAACAGAATTGTGAAAGGGGGAGTGCAATTACAAGGGTATGAAGGCCCTAGGGCGTGGAGACGCCAATCAGGAACAGCAGGTAACCCCACCCAAGAGAGTCTTAAGCAATGCAGTATCCCCTGGCTGGGGACAGTGCAATATGCTCTGACCTCCACGTGACCCAACTAATTCCTGGGCCTCAAACACTTCCCTGTGGCATGGCATGATACAACCACTTGCAATCTGAACCTCACAAGCTAGTACAGGGGTGATGGCCTGGCAACCTTACCTAACTACCTTATGTTTAATAAACCTGGACTTATTTTATCTATATATACTTACACATTGTTGGGGTTTTTTTTCCAGTAGTAACGTATAGCTATGAGAATTGGATTGTAAGGAAAACTGAGCACCATGGACACTTTTGAATTGTGGTGCTGGTGGAGACTTTTGAGAGTCCCTTGGTCAGCAAGGAAGTCAAATCAGTCAATACTTAAAGAAATTAATTCTGGCTATTCACTTCAAGGTCAAATACTGAAGCTGAAGTTTGAATACTCTGGTCACATAATAAGAAGAGGGACTCATTAGAAAAGATCCTGATGTTGGGAAAGATGAAAGCAAAAGGAAAAGGAGATGGCAGAAGATGAGATGGATAGATAGTATCATGGGAACAAATATGAAGCTGGACAGACTTTGAAAGACAGTGAAGAATGGAAGGGTGTGTTATGGTCCATGAGGCCACAAAAAGTCGGACAAGACTGAATGACTGAACAACAACAACATACTTATACATTGCTTTTCCAGATTGAATACAAACTCTTTGAAAAAGCTTTAGAGAGACAGAGAGAGATGATATAACCTTGGTTAAAAGCTTTTTTCTAAGTAAATGTATAGAAATCTATTAAATGAAAATAGGCTGAACCAAGAAGCACTATCAATTTTAAAAGAAATTTGAAATTAATTTAACATTTTTTCTAGACTGGTTTATGTGTTTATGTGAATATGCAAACTACAGAAGCACAAATCAAGAAAAGTGACTACTAATTCAAACAATTAACTAGGTAATTCAAGCCAGCAAAATTGTCTCACCTATGGCATATAAATATTAGATGAAATAATTTAGAATGAAAATGGATAATTTACTCATTTCTACAGTGTGTGTTTAAAAAAAAAAACCTCAGGGGGTAGCTAGGTGGCACAGTGAATAGAGCACCTGCCCTGGAGTCAGGAGGACCTGAGTTCAAATCCATCTTCAGACTCTTGACACACTTACTACCTGTGTGACCTTGGGCAAGTCACTTAACCCCAATTGCCCTGCCTTCCCCCCTCCAAAAAAGCAAAAAAAAAAAAAAAAGCAAAACAAAACACCTCAGACAATTTTGCAGGTTTGAATTATCTAGTTTTCTCTAAAACTTGCCTAAGATTTCCCCTTGTTCTTACCACTCTACCTATTTTATGTACATTGTCCTCCTCAAATTAAGCACAATTTAATACCAAAGTAAAAACTATCTCCCAATATCCCAAACCCACTTTCCCCACATCAACCCATCCAATCTACATAAAAGACAGAGAATGGCAAGGATTTTCTGGATGCACAATGGTTTTCCTCCACTTTAATCTTCCTTCATTGTTTGTAGACTAGGAAAAAGTCCCAGATGTGATGAATAGTGGACAGGACATCAGACTTGGAGTCAGAAAACCTTGGTGTTAATCCCGCTTCTGACACTTAGTATCTCTACTGTCTGTTTGCATAGCTGTGAGATTCCAAAGAGATAATAAACCTTAAATGATAGTTATCGACTCTTCTCACTGACCATCACTCTCCTACCTCCCTATTTAGATCATGATGTTCAGTTCCTTGGAAAGAACCTTAAAGGTCTAGTCCCTCTGTGAATTTCAGTTACTTGCCCATGCAAGTATCATTGCTAGGATTCAAACCCATGTCTTCTAATCTTGTACTCAATTACATTATATTGCCATTTTCTAGTACAAAACCCACTAAAATAAGATCTAGGTTCATAACAATTACTACAAAACCACCCTAATATAACTTCCTCAATTTCATGGGACCAAGCAAGGGTCTGCCAGTTATAATTTACTTCCAGAATAATTTTACTAGACAGAAACATGGCATTGTAAGGCATGCTAGATTGAGAGAACATAGAATCAAATCCTGCAAGAGAACCAGGAGTATCACAAAAATCTAGAAGAAAAAGAGTAGCAAAGGGAGAAGAGAGTGATAGTGTCAAAAGCTACAAAAAAGGTCAAGAAGGATGAGGCCTGAAAAAAAGTCATTAGACTTGGCAATTAAGAGATAAGTTTCATTTGAAGAGGTTGTAAGACAAACTGCAGAATTACAGAGAGTAAGGAACTGGAGGCACCAACTGTTGACATTCTCCCCAAAGGAGTTTAGTCACAAAAGAGAAAGTAGATATGAGACTAGAGGTAGCAGGGATGGATGAGTCAAGTGAGGGTTTGGTTTTGTTTTTTAAGATGGGGCAGACATGGGCATATTTTTAGACAATGTAGAAGTAGCCAGTAGAAAGAGAAAAACTGAAGATTAGTGAGAGTAGGGATGATAGAGGGGATGATCTACTGGAGAAGGGATGAAATTGGATCACTTGTGCATGTAGTGGTTTGTCTTGGTAAGAAAGGCTACATCTTCATGAAGAAGGTGAAGGAGATAGTAGCAGACAGCATCCAAGTGACAGAAAGAGGAAGTAATAGGAGGAAGTTCTTGGTAAATGGCCTCAAATGCTTTTTTTTTTTAGAGAACATTAAAAATGTACCATTTAATGCAAACTGTACTAGGTCATTCACACAACAATGCCTATAAGTTGTATAATTGCCATCTTAATGCTTGAATGACCTCAAATTCTTTAGTGAAATATAAGGCAAAATTCTTATAAGTCACTCACTAGCGGATAATGCCACAAGAGCATGCCCTCTGAGCTTTATCGCACTAGTTTGGATAATCAACCACTTCCTTGCCACCTAGACTCCATCTAAGTTTTTTCTGGGTGACCTCTGTGTATCCATGACATGAACATAAAGAGGGTGAAAACAAAACCATCCCACTAAAGGTGTCGTATTATAAAATTGTAGCTTTAAAAGTTCCTTCTGTGGAAAAAATCTGTTGAAACAAAGCTATGGCAAACACCCCATCAAAGTGTTAAGGAAAAGCATTTTGGAAACATTTTTATATAGAAATATTTATTACAAAGATTTTTTTTTACAACAAAGTAAATCACATGGTCATATTGTAGGAAAAATGAAAAAGGAAGAAGGAAAAGATTAACATTAAAACACACAAAAAAAGAAGAAAGTGCTCCTAGCAACATATTGCAGTCTCCATGAAAGTGCATTAACGGCTAATGCCAAAGTACCAACTTGGTGCTGGCATACTAAATAATGACTGGTAAACCTTAGAAAGCAAAATGTGAAAGTTCTTTATTTTTCTTCTAAAGACATTTAGATGGAACACAATTATGAACCCATTCTTACTATACAACTGTTTAAAAATAATTTCTGGCTACAAAAGGGTATAATACAATTACTTTACCAAAAGCCTGCTTAAAAGCAAGTCAGAATGTTTATAAAACAAAAACTTTGCCAGTTTACTCTTCATACTTTACATTGAACTCACCAAGTTTAAGACTCTCATAATCCAAGGTCATAGAGTTGTTTTAATTCAGTGGCAGGAGTAAAATTCAGATATGTCCCTCTCGTGTTCATTTCTAGCTCCTAGTTTATATAATCCAGTTATTGCCATATGAAGACTACTTTCAGTATGTCTTGCGTCTTTGTGTAAAGATGGTTATAATGCTATGTTATAACTACATCTGTGGCTTATATGCTAGTTTGTTATATGAAGTGCTATATATGTGTAATATATTTTGCTCTATTCTATACCATGTGGTTATATAAAAATAAATGTGCTCTCCCAAGTTCAACCAAAATATTCATGGCAATAAAGTACTAGATGAGTATCAAAACTTTCCACATATTTCTCAAACCCTCACCATCAACAGAATAATAGTGAGACCAGGTTAACAAACTCCAATTTTCATGGTTGGAGGAGAAATTATTTTAATAACTATATTTAAATGATGGGGATAAGATATAAGGAACATGAGGCTAGCCTCACTCAAAAAGAATGAGTACAACTAACCATTTTAGGGGGGAAGCAATGCATCTTAATTCTAGAGCATATAGGCATATAGACAATGGACATCTATCAAAGAGCAACCATATTAAAACATCGTTTTTCTGTTCTACTCTCTAACCACAGGGCATTACCAATATATTCCCCATATTTCAGTTAGTGGGGTATTTTTCCTAGTCATTTAATCCCTAGATAGGAAGGGGACTCCTCAGCTCATATTTACATATTTTAGTTTCTTTGAAGTTTACCCCTTAAAGCATAACTGTAATAAACTCAAAAGAAACGTCTTGACCATTTATGGGTGCCCTAAAGTAAGGACTGGTGCTACAATTCAGTAACAGGGATAGCAACAATTACCTAACTGTGTTACACAACAGACACATTACTTTCTGCTTCACCGGAGACTGTTTTTGTATTAGGACAACAAACAAAGAGCTGATTTCCAAGAGTTTTCTGGGCAAATCGGAAATACATCAAATGACCCATTACCACAAAAGAGACTGAAATCAACACAAGTAAACCAAAAGCTTCAGGATTAGGGGCCAAGATAACCATGATGAAATGCACAAGATCTAGAAGATAGTTCATAGAGTTCTGTACACCATTTATAATGCCTCGTTCCGACTCTATTACGTTTTCTTGTAGTAACTGTGTCACAGTCAAATCAAAGGCCCAAAGACCTATGAAGATAGAAACAAAAAAAAGATACAAAATGCTTTCATTTTTCCATGTCTGATTAACACATTTTCAATTTCTAATATAATAACCTGCTATATTTACAAAATAAAGATTTAAAGATCCTGACATTATTGGCTTTCAGTTTATTCATATGTAAAGCATGGGAATAAGAATGTGTTCACCACTTATCTCACAGTATTTTTTTTAAGCAAAAACTTTCCAAGTTTTTTAATGTCACATAAATTAAGTACTTCTTAGAGGATCGTAAATTTAGAGCTAAAAAGGAGGCCAAAGATCATTGGAGACTCCTTCATTGTTGGTAAGAATTGAAGTCCATAATAGTTCCCAGATATGTTCGATGACTGCTCAGGATCACATGGGTTGCTGAGTTAAGGTACATGTGTAGATTATTTTGATCTCATACCAATTATCTCATATGGTATAGTAGGAAGAACAATTAATTTGTTTTGAGATGATCCAAGCAAGGTAAAACCCCAGAACTGCTATTTACCACCAGTGTAATCCTGGGCAAATCAAAAAGTCTCTGGGCCTGTTTCCTTATCTATAAAGTGAAGTTGTAGGATTAAATGACCTATGCTCCTTTCCAACTTCAAATCCTATGTTACTATTCCCCATAGAGGCCTACCATGGTATTTCCTAATGACTTAATTCCTTAAGTTATTCAAAACAACTCAAATAATAGGAGTTTAAGAAGAACCTTGTGCCTTTATTCTGCTACTGAGTTACGCAACATGGAAGTCTTTGAAATCGAATCTGTGGCATCATATGTAAAGGTTACTAGAAATAATATTTTAAAATAATGAAATGGCACTTATATATTCGTGATAAAGGGTTTAAGTTCCCTTTTCAATGTAATTAGTAAACTCACTACCTCCACACTTGATTCTTTACAATAAATCTGTTTTGGCAGAATACTGATATGTCTGAAAAATTAATGCACTCATTTCATGCCACAAGATGAATGCAATTTCATTTCAAGGATGAAGTCCAAAAGTAACATGCTAGCAGCACTCTATTAATTATTACTTAAATTTGCTCTGTAAGTAATTCTTACATTGTGAACAAATATTTCCTTTTAGAGCTACAAAATAACAAAATAAAACAAATAACTTCCAAAATTCTCATGGAACTATACTGTGACAAATCTGCAAATTAAAAAAAAAAAACCTGTGACTTGTGTGGTGTAGCTATGAAAGTTCTGAATTACCAAATAAGAGTATAATGAAGCAGTCAACAGTCTACTCTTCTTTCCCAATCATTAGGCTTTCTTAAGGAATTAATTCCCAATGGAACAAGATAAGGAATGTTAGAGGTGGGGAAAGGACTTGTAAATGTTAGTTTGATTATAAATCTGAATTAAGGTATCAGAATTAGGAATATTTAGGAATATCCTTAAACCTTAAGCATCTAGTTATGCTTAATGATACTTAAGTATACTAAATTCTACTTCAAAAAGTATTCAAAGAAGCAAATATCTTTATTCTTCTGTCTCTGAATTATTTGTCTTCCTTAAGTTATTGATAAATTAAAAAAAATTTCTTACCAATTCTAGCAGCAATGACCCCTGCAAACAGCAGACTGACAGAGATTAAAGATACAGGCTTTGGACTCATCTCTGTGTATCCCTTAGTAGGATAAGACTCATTTAGTAAATTGTACATTCCAGTTGTGAAGACAGTTTCAGGTCTTTCTGTAGGTACTACTGTGGGCAATTCCCCAGCTTGAATAAATCGAGTACGGATGTCTTCAAAGGGAGAAACTGATAAGTCCAAAGGACTTCCAGGCATGAAAACAGAGACCACACAGAGGATCAAACAGGCTATCTGGGCTATTCCAGAGATTACACCTGTTCGAACCAGTCCACACTTTTCTCGTAGTTTAGTGAAAGCCACTGTTCCCATAATACCAGTGATAGCTGAGGCTGCCATGAGAAGACTTAGCACTGAGCCACTCAGACCCTGAGTGTAGGCATAGCCAGTAGTGATACAGTCAAAGCCCAGGACAGTCATATAGAGGAAAGAAAGAGCCATGCCAGCAAGAAACACTGGTTGATTGTAGTATGAGATCCATCCCTCACGGAAAGTATGAAAAGGCTCCATTATCTGGGAAGCACAGCCAGGTTCTTTTTCATTCTCATACTCATACTTAGAATCTTTTTCACCCATCAGATGGGATCCCTCCTGGGCTTTCTCAGTATCTGTTAATTAAAAAAAAAGCATTGATCCTTAAACATTTAACTTAAGAGATCACCACAAGCCATTCAGCAGTTACCTTATAAACATATTTAAAAACCTTATAGTATTTCCCACTTCCCCAAATGCAATGTGTTCCTTTATTATTTTATTACAATAATAATTTTTTTATTACTTAAGTTCTTTTATTATTTTATTTGAATAATTTACTTCAATAATAATTTGAGTATTCTGGTCAAAAAGCAACCCACATTATGTGAACTTCTAGAGAATTTTCTTTTTAAAAAATCTGCCACGCCCACATTTTAGTGACATCCTTTAGATAATGATCATATTTGTGCCTTCTTTCCTTTTTCTTTCTGCATGTTGTCATCCTCCTTAGAATGTAATATCCTTGAGGGTAGGCACTCTTTTGTCTTTCTCTGAAACCTCAGTATTTAGCACAGTGCCTTACACATAAGTGGTTAAAAATGCTTGGTAGCTAATTTCATGAAAGTGCTCTTTTATCACCTCTTCATTTTCTTCCATCTGTTCTTATGACAACGTCCCTATAACTCCTCCTTAACATATCTCAATAATTGTACCCTATTCTATTCTCCATACCTTGTGTGCTTCCCAATAGGTTGTGTCCATCAAGCCTCCATTCTTTAGCAGCCCTATGTTTATAGCACCAGGTAGCCAAGAGGTAGCTAAGCCTGACAAGATCTACATAGATTAAAGAATGTCTGGGTTTTCCTCATTAATTAGAGCTGGGGTTTTGATAGGGAATAAAGATAGTGACTGGACCTATGACATCATTAGAATAGAGAATTCTTGAGCAAGGAAACTTCCCCTACCAAAGCAGGTCTGCACCTTCTCTTACAGTCTTACAAAGCTTCCAGGGACACTGAGATGTTAAATGACTTGCCTGAGGTCACTAAGCTAGCATGGGTAAGATGTGGGACTTGGATCAAGGATTTCCTGGTTTTGTGGCCCAGCTCTATACCTACAACAACAAACTACCTCTTTGTGGGCCTTGAATGCTTGTGAAATTCTGAATACGTTCAAAATTATTACAAAGTTTGATCATCTTTTTTGAGAATACCTTTCTGTAAATTCAATTGTTTCAGTTCTGTTTCACTTGCTTTTGGAGAAGCTTTCAAAGCCAGAGCTGGAGTTTTCTGGTAAACTTTCCAGAGTAAGAAGTACTCCACACACATGGACACCAAATTCCATCCAGAAATGAACCCACAGCCAATCACTGGAGAGCCAAATGTCATTATCTGACCAACAGCCATGGGGGCCAGAATATTAGTTATCTGGTCAATTCTTCGTATTGTAGCATTCATATCTGTGGAAAAAATCATTGAATGATAGATATTTGTAAAAAAATATATATAGAAAAAACCCATATATATATTAAAGATACAGGCTTTGGACTCATCTCTGTGTATCTTTTAGTAGGATAAGACTCATTTAGTAAATTGTACATTCCAGTTGTGAAGAAAGTTTCAGGTCTTTCTGTAGGTACTACTGTGGGCAATTCCCCATCTTGAATAAATCGAGTACGGATGTCTTCAAAGGGAGAAACTGATAAGTCCAAAGGACTTCCAGGCATGAAAACAGAGACCACACAGAGGATCAAACAGGCTATCTGGGCTATTTCAGAGATTACACCTGTTCGAACCAGTCCACACTTTTCTCGTAGTTTGGTGAAAGCCACTGTTCCCATAATACCAGTGATAGCTGAGGCTGCCATGAGAAGACTTAGCACTGAGCCACCCTTTTAAAAAGGGGGGGGAGGGCTGTGTATTACTTTGGCAGAAATATTTATTGTTTTTAATCAAGTTATAATAAAAGTCTCAAGTTTTTTGTATATTTGGAAACTTATATCTCAAAACTGAAAGATTATATTTCATAAGAAAAGTCCTTCTATAAAAAAGAAAACTCAGGCCTGAAACCTACCTCTCTTGTCATTTCCTAGATTGCAGAGAATTAACAAGATCCTGTGTATTGTTGTTCAAAGCACCTTGAGAGAAAGGCACTATGACTACTAGGAATGTGCTTAGAAAAACCTGTTTTTTAATAATTTTTCCAATGCTTTCTGGTAGTCTAGTTGGTCCCATTAGATTGGTGAATATACAATGCCTCCTGATAACAGAAGAACTTTGACATGTTTGCTAGTTTCTCTAGAGAAGCCAGGGTAATATTGATTTTTAAATGAAGCTGTTTTTGCAATGACTTAATCACCTGAAACATAGTAGTCATTTCTTATATTAATATTGAATTGAGATTCCATCTCTTATAATTTTTATGTGTAGATACAACCTACGTGGCCAGGAGTGTCAAATTAAAACGAATAACTAGATAATTTGGGTCAAAAAATGCTTTCATCTGAAAGATCAAGATAAGCAGAATTAATTTTAATTCAATAGATAAGGTCCTACGAACTCGGCCTCATGTTGAAGCTATGAACAATTTTCAGTTTCATTACTGTCATGTGTTGATTGTTTCCTGCACAACTATTAACTCTACCAAATTTGTATTTATGTCAAACGGAAAAAAAAGGTTCATCAATTAGCATCCAGATTTCATTTTTGGAGGTTTGTATTACGTATTTGTAATAGCTAATCAATGAAACTAAGTGACTAACTGCAATTAAAAAGAGAAAAAAATGAGAATTTTAAATAGCAAGGATAATTGAATAAACAGCACATAGTACAAGCTACTATTTTAACATGAAATTATTTTTAACTAATGATAGTAGACAAATCAAACTAGGTACAAGATTGATTTCTAGGACAAACAGGATAGGCAAGGAAGAAACCCTTTAAAATTATGCTTTGGAAAAGTAGGAAAAAATAAAATATGCCAAGACTTTAGCTAACAAATTAATTTACATGAAAGCAAATGGTTTTTAAAAGAGATGTTTTTCTTTGACATACTTGGATGCTTTTATTGTTTTAAGAGACATGAAAAATGCACGTATATATATATACATATACATATACATATACAGATCCCTTTAAAAAGATACACAAATGATCAGCTATTCTATGCAATAAAATAATCTATTATTCAATTATTATACAATAAATAATCATTTAAGCATTTTTAAAATTGTTCATTGCCTAAAAGGAATCAACCTACTGAAAAATACACACACATATACACA
This sequence comes from Pseudochirops cupreus, assembly GCA_028627135.1. NCBI lineage: Eukaryota > Metazoa > Chordata > Mammalia > Diprotodontia > Pseudocheiridae > Pseudochirops > Pseudochirops cupreus. The sequence goes on along the minus strand of CM053582.1, from coordinate 282,277,392 downwards.
CACACACACACACACACACACACACACACACACACACACACAGAGAGAGACAGAGAGAAATCAATATGATAGGGACTTTAAGAGAAAAAAAAAAGCTCAGAATGAGTCATACCTATGAGGTGCCTGCATTCCAGAAGGGATAGGCCTTATCTTAAGAGTTCAATATGTAAAATAGATATGATATGCTAAGTATTAATATCTGGTCACAGGAAGAAAGGTTAATGAGAAAATTAGAATCATTACTTTAGCTCCAGGTGGTACACAGGTAAAAGTCTTCGGTACTACATTCTCCTTCACTAAATTGTTAATAGGCTTATAAAGTCCCTAAAGGCATTACCATTCTGTGGCATTACCATTCAAGTTATTATACTGCTACTACAAAATACTCCCTCAAGAAACTGCACTGGCTCCCCACTGCATCAAATCCAAACTCTTCTTTTAGCCTCTAAGGTCTTCCACTAACTTTGTGGTCTTTCACAGTCTCATCTATTGTTATGAACTAACATGAACTGTGAAGTACTCTGAAGCACATCCCATGCCAACAACTTGTGTGGTCCAGCTTAAGTACCCTTGAATTTTCCATACCTGCCTATTTCCTCCTAGTCAAAACTAAAATCTTCCAGAAAACTTTTCCTTAGTAAAGGAGAGATCCAAGTGGAATGGGTAACTCTAAACCTCATTAATACAGATGTCTAACAGCCTCATTTTTCTCTACAATAATTCTTTTTAATTCTTCTTAGTTTTTTTAAAGTCTTGGTCTACATTGCTCTGAGTACAGGAACACTCCTAAATGGAGAGATCTTTGAAATGAAAAAGAAAACACCATATAATATGTTTTATGCTAAAAGAAAACATGGATTACAGGACACTCAGTTTGGGGGGAGGGGGTGAGGAAAATGATGTATATAAAAACAAATTATTATTTTTCAGATCTACAATTAATAATTTAAGCTTCTGCAGGCAGGGATTATATAGTGTCTATTTCCTTAGTATCTCAAATGTCTACTAACAGTACTATCTACATATAGTAGATTGCCAATAAAAAGTTGTTTTTTCACTTTATTATCACAGTAAAACTTTTTCTGGTATTAAGTAAAAACATCTTTTTTCTTCAGTCTTTGAGGGAAATGTGAGATCCTTGATGATGACTAGTAAATGTCATTCATCTCTTTTTCAAGCTTTTACTATTTTTAAGTCAACTGGTGTGTATGTTTCCTCCACACACAGATGGCAACCAATTTATAACAGTGGATTAATTTTAGGCAGTTAATTTGCCTGAAGCTCAAAAAGGTTAGCAGTCAGGGTCCCACAGCTAATAAGAATGAAAGATGGGCTTTGAACTCAGGTCCTCCTTATTTTAAGTCCGGCACTCTAGCCTGGACTAATGTGCAACCCTGCCTCTCATGTTCTAAAGATTAGGGACTAGACCTGTGATTTTATTGGGATAGGGAAATACCACATGAGGAACTCCATCTACCAACACATCTTGGCACCTTCCCTCCAATTTACTGTAATCCTAAAGAATTGTTTAGAGCAAAGGAGTCAAACATCCAGATGGGTTGCAGGCCACCAACAACACTCCCTGTATCACCAGAGACAGACTGAAATGTAATAGGGGAACAATTATCAAAATAAATGAAAACACATAACAGAAAAATAGAACATATATAATGTTAATATGTGGTTTTCAAGTCAATGTACAGCCTGCAGAGATAGGGACCCAATCTGACACCACCAATGTAGAGCTATGAAAGGTCAAGGGGCTTGCCCAGAGTCACAACAGCCAGGATGGGTCATATGGGAGACTTAAAGCCAAGTTTTTCTGGTTTTGAGGACAGCAATCAACTGACTACTTGTCTTCAGTAATAAGAAAAAAAAACAACTCAATCAACAGAATCAAGAAAGTAAAAAAGATGTGTCCTTCTCTCCTCTTTTTAAATATAATATTAAGAATTATTTGTAGATTTATCGATACAACACAAACCAATTCTGTTATCATTGTCAGGGTTTGGGTACTGATATTAGGAGCATGATTACAAAAGCACTGCGCTTTCCAGCTATTAATGTTAGAGAGTTCTTCTAAACATAAAAAAAGGCTTCCTTGTCAATGTTGACTAAAGCATTTTTCCTTAAATAACAGATAAAAGAGGGGGAGGGGGAAGGGGAAAGGGAAAGGGGTGGGAAGGAGCAAACAAAGGCGACTACATTTTACCTGCTAATTTGCTTCTGTCATCCCCTGCAACGACAACAATCCAGTCTCTCTGAATCGTGATCCCAGTTGCAGTGCTGGCCAAATTTGCAACGTTTGCAATAGTGATGATCAGGATATAACAGGAAGTCTAAGGAATCACCAAGGGGGAAATTAAGGTTAAAATTCTAATCCTAAAAAATTTCCTTCATAACAATGTTACACGTTATTCTTTGGTGACACAATTAGGTGATTCAAATCTTAGCCTTCATTTGTAAGGAACAATTTTATTTCCAATATACATTAGTAAAATGGTTCAGAGGTCCCCTGAGGTTAGAAAGTACTTTGGAACTTACATATTTTCTTCATTTTAGGTCATTTGTTTTACAGAAACTAAGTAAATGTTGAAACATTCATGAGACAATCTGTGGCAAAATGGTCAAAAATACGTTTGTGGAGCATGCTCTCCCTAGACATAGTTGAGACAACAAGGCCACTCAGTAGATAAAGCTCTGGGCCTGGAATCTGGAAGACCTGATTTCCAATTTGGCTTCAGATACTTACTAGCTCTGTGATCCTGGGCAAGTCATTTAAACTGTTTGCCTCAGTTTTCTCAAATGTAAAATGGGGATCTTAACAGCACCTATTTAAGAGGGTTGGGAGGATCAAATCAGATAATTTTTGAAAAACTGCTTAGCCTAGTGAGATATAAATAACTTAATTCTCTTCCCCAACCCTTCCCTCAGACATATGCATATAGAATATCTGTTCTTTTCTCATGGCCCAATTTCATTACGTGACAGTAAGCCCTTTGTGACACTCTATTCCTCTTTCTCAATGGAATCACCACCACAGAATTACAGTATTAAGGGCTATTGTGAAGTCCTTTACTTTCGTCCCCAAGTCATCATAGTAGGTGTGTCTTGGGGTTATGGTGCTGGTTAATCCCAATACTACTGTGGTTCCTCACAAACAATAGACAGGTCTCAACTTAATAACAGTATGCTGAAACCTTATGGACAGAATTAAAAGAAGAAACCGTACTTAAATCTTTTATTACTAGTGCCTGTTGACATTTTTTCATTAAAGTATTTAATTGAGAACTTACCAGAACCCATCCATTGTACATGGTCAGAAGATCAGCTTTGTGTAAGAAAACCATCATTAGGATGACACCACACACGATGACTGAAACATTCTGTACAATCAAAGAAGTCTGGGCCACTACAGCAAGGGAAGAAAAAACAACTGCTTATAATACACAAAAGTATTTGATGAGACAACATCCACTTTCACTTCAGTGTTAAAACTGCTTGAAGCTATAAGTGCACTAAATAGCATATAGCTATATACACACACAAAATAACTGCTGATTCCTGAATTACATCCTTTCTCAGTCATTCCTTTATACCTCCCCCAATCATACTCCAAATCCAACAAGAATAATTTACTCACAAAATAAGGTATACCCAACACAAGTGACTATGATCACTCATAATGAGCAATTCCTATCCCCGTGAGAAACTTTATTTTGTTTTTGGTTTGGATTTTCTTTTGGGGTTTTTTTGGAACTACTCTGATTCAAGGAAGAATCAAATAATCACTGGTACTATTACAAAGAAATGACACAGCTCTTAATTTTTGCTTAAGATTCAAAGATAAGATAGGAAAACAGTTTATACTCCAGCTAGAATTAGTCATCCACTACAGGGTCAATTGAAACCTATAAGACAATAGTACATAGAAAAGTTTGCTGAGAATAAAGAGACAGTTTATACTTCTTTTTTTTTTTTGCATTTTGGAGGGCAATTGGGATTAAGTGACTTGCCCAAGGTCACACAGCTAGTTTTGTGTTAAGTGTATGAGGCCACATTTGAACTCAGGTCCTCCTGACTCCAGGGCTGGCGCTCTACTCACTGGGCTACCTAGCCGCCCCTACTTTATACTTTTTAAGCACCATAAAATATATTGTTGCTGGTAAATCACTAGTTACTTTCTTCTCAGACAATTTTAGCATTCCTACAGTGAAGAGCAGAGCAGGTGATGGTGGAAAGAATAAGAAATCTAGAATTAGTTTAGACTGAGAGAATCCTAGAAGTCTAGATTAGAGTCAGAAAACCTAGGTTCAAGTCAATCAATAAACATTTCAATCAATCAATCAATATTTATTAAGAGCCTACTGTATGCTCAGCACTGGGCTAAATGCCAGGGATCCAAATAGAGGTGAAATACAGTCCTTGCCCTAAAGGAGCTTACAAGCAAATGGAAGTCCCAAATTCTCCCTTAGGGAAAATTCCCTTTAGCAAACTCCCTTAATCTTTCTGTACCTAAGGACACTCATCTGAAGAATGGAGAGAGTGCCTGCCCTGCACACCTCACTGGACTATGAAGGAGCAACATTCTATCATCTCTGAAAGCATTCAGAAAGTAACATACTGTTATATAAGCAAAAAATAATTTTTAAAAACCTTTTTACCCTACTCCTCAATTTTTCTGATTACTACAAAAAAAGATTAAAAGTCACCAGTGTTAAAATTATGAGTTAAACAAAAAATAAGCATGCCTTCCCTACCTTGTGATATTCAAAATAACTAGGGGAAAAAACAGAACACAGAACTTTCCTTCAGAAAGCTGGTTTGGAGACCAGAAAAGTTAAAGTTAACTTTACATTTCCCTAGGATCTCTAACAATCTTGTCAGGCCTTCTTGGTTACAATTAAGTGGGTAATTCAGGAAATTTTTGCCTCAATTATCTGCTTTGGCCATCTATACTGCCCTAAGTCAGCAGACAATTGAAACTGTTCAATCCTTTGATTACTGTCTTGGCTGTGTGGAACTAGCTTCTCCAACTGTACAGTTAGAAGAAAAGTATGTAAGAAGCAACAATATCTAATGAAAATAACATTCCAACATAATATGGCCCTTTACTCTGCATGTACAGATATAAAATCTTGCATTGATACGGGACTTTTAGATTCCCTATATAAAAGCCCCATTTAAGTATCCTCTAACATTAGGCTCATAAGGGGATTCCACTGCATCTCCAAGAGAAATCCAGCCAGAGTTAAGCCACCTTTTAATGCTTAACATGGTTCTCAGAAAAGTGTCACTTGATGTTAATTATTAACAGTTGGACTTTATCAGGAGTTACAGGGATTTTCAAAAGTCCTTTATTCCCTCAGCACAAATGTGACAGGCATTCCTACATGGTCCAGGATCTAGGTCCCCTGTCCCCAGTAGAAAATGGGGCATCAAAGTGGGTATTTAATAATTATTTGGTGGGCTGAAGATTTTCATCTACTCAACTGCCCTCTAATTTAATCCCAACTACCCCTGCAGAAGGAACAGCTGAAGACTTTACAGAAAGAAAGGACAGCTCTTTTCCTGACACAATATTTCTCATCACTAATTAGATAATTCATTGTTTCTTTCTTTTCTCCCCATACCCTTTTAAATAGATCAGACAAATGTCTGTCAGCTTGAATTGAAGAGGGCTAGTTCAAAGAATACCAACCTTTAAGCCTCGGATTCTTATCTACCCAATCTCCAATGATGGCTCCCAGGATCAGAACAGAGCCTGCCACTACCAGCCCATAGACAGCCGTTAAGAGCAGGCTGTTTCCATAGAGTTCTACCAGAAACACAGATACTGCAAAATGCCACATCCGATCTCCCTTGAAGAAAAAATAAAATGGAAGGAAATGGAAGAGTTCATTAGCATTTTCATTTTATAGACAATTATACACAGAAAGCTACTTTCTTATTCAAAGAGCCCCTCCAGCTAAGAATCCCAAGTCAGACATCACCTATTTACATATCAGTGTCAGACTAGCTAGAGGTAGATACAAAAAAACAGTCCCTACTCTCAAGGAGCTTACTATCTCATGCAGATGAAACATTCAAATAGTATACACAAACAAGTTATACGTAGGCTAAATAAGAAATAAGAAAATAATTAAAAGAGGGAAGGCAGTAGAATTAAGGGCCAATTGGGAAAAGCTTCCTGTGGAGGGTAGAATTTTACTGGATAATGGAGGGAAGTCAGAAGGCAGAAACGAGGAAAGAGGAGATATATATATACACACACATATACATAATGTAAATGAGAGGTAATCTCAGTGGGAAGACACTTGAGGGTATAGTAGGGGGCAGGGTAGGGTGGGTAGAGAACTAGGAAAGGACTCATCTGAAAAAAAACAAAAAACCCAACTCTTCTGATACCCATTCTTATGTCCAAAGTCAACAGCCACTTGATAGCACAATCATCAGGAATTAAAATTGGCAACCCTGACAGGACACAGAAGGCATTATACCCCCAACATGTGAGTTCACAATGAAATACTTAGGCATGGAAGGAAAAAAAACACTCACTCATCAGTCTAACAAAAAGGATAGACTTAACCAGCAACTAACTGTTTTCCTCTCACCCCATCCCTTATTTTCACCAGACAACTCAGTGGCATCACCCTTTTGGATGCACCAAAACTGATCAAGGTAGAACTAAAACAACCTTGGATAAAATCAGACACACTCTTGGTCAGATAGTATAACCATGCTGCAGAAGTACAGTTAAACTGGAAAGAGGGACAGTGCTTTATTGAAATTTAGTACACATCCCCCAGTGTATGCTCCACAGTGATTTGCACATAGTGGGCATTTGATATAAGTGAAGTTATTTTTTCTAAGGGTTCAATGAACAAACATCAGTCAGGAAAAGGCCAGTTTCCTCATCTGAAAGATTAAAGGGTTATGTTTGATGATATTAAAGTCCTTCCCAACTCTTAAGATTCTATGATATCATTTATTCTCTGTGGTAATTTTACAAAAGAAAAAAAATATTTTACAGGAAAAGTAGCTAGATGCAGAAAGATAAAGTTAACAAGTGCCAATTTTGATATTAAATGGACAGTTAGTAAAGGGCTTAAGTTTATGCACAAACATATATTTCATAAATATGAGCATTTAAAGCCCTCAAACTATTTTAGTAATAAAAGCTTGTTGAAGAATAAGGGATTAAAACATTCAAGGGATAAGAATTTTCTTTTTTTTAAGTACTCATCCCTACAACTGAGTAGGTAAAATGCTCATAGATTTCAAATGAACCTGTAAATGGAAAATAGATTCTGAAAAAGAATTAGATAAATTTACAGATGATTGATTCAGGAATGAGTTAGTCAAAGGAACAAGGATGTTCTGAGATAGCTTTGATATTAAAGCTCAGAGGTTAGGAAGACAAACATGGTCTTTCACCACATGTAACTATTGTCAGAGATGGAATACTAGATGAATCAATCATAGGTCTTACCCACTCTGAAGACATGTTAGCATGCTCCTAATACACTAATAAAATATACTTAACTTTCTTAGAACATCAAAAAGAAAAATTGGCAAGTAACAAATGACAGGATTCATCAAAATTAAGCTCTGCCCTATTAGAAATCCTTTGTGATAAACTTACATCTATATCATGATGCTTATTTAGCCCCAAAATAAAAAAAACCAACATATACCCAGCTCTGAGAAGGGGGAGATCTCAATCTATGACACATTTTCATTATGGTAAAAAATCATACTAATTGCATCTTAGCTGTGAAACTTGTAAGGACAAATTATAGAGATTAGCAAAGTGAACAAAACATGAAAAATGATTTATCATTTTATTCTATCCTGCTATAATAGATTTATATTCTGAATTCAACAGTTTTGAAGAGAAGTAATCATAGTACTGAATTATTTGATGGTGAAAATGTGTAAAGTTTTTTAGAAACCAGATTTATAAAGTAAAATATACAGGGGACAGGGTAGTGAGTTTCACTTGAGAAATAAGAAATAGGAAGTTGGTTTTGCTTAAAAATTAACCAAGAATTGAGTATGCTAAAAAAAAAAAATTGCCACATGCTACAATTAAAACAGGAGGCTTTCAAAATCACTGAAGTGCACAATATAAACAAACTACATTTCAACAATATGTTTTTTATGGTCAACATGTACAAACACAAATATATACCTATATATGCAAAAATTCCATTGATCAAAGGTAGAATTATGTTTGAATAGAGAGGACAGGGGAAGATTTTCCTTTAGTATCTAGACCAGTAGGTAGTTCTCTCTACAAAAGTGAGCACAAGTGCAAACATTATGAAGTTGCATCAGCAAATTAAACTCTTCTTGCCGAACCGGAAGATTAAGAATTACAATTTTAATTTTTTTGTTTTGTTTTGTTTCTTATACTTCTTCCAAGAGACTTGGTTTTGGAATCATCCTGACGAGGTAAAGTAGTGGGAACCACGCTTTATTAAATTTGTCTTCCTTCTTGTTCTTTCCTCCCCCCTCCCTGTCTTGTCACATCCCCAACCCCTCTTGCATACCAGGGCTTTAGCCACAATGGGGACAGAAAGCAATTGTTCCAGTTACCTGTACTTCCAACAGAACTAGAAAGTCAGTCTTACAAGGCATTTCAGATTCTAGTCTATTTAAACAAAAGTCTAAGAATGAGATAGCAGTGATGGCAAAGTAGTATCAAAATTAGTCCCTGAGATGTCATGATGTCAGGATTTTAGGAAGATATTCCAAAAAGAAGCCTTAGTTTCTATATTGTCCCAGTGAATAATGGCATACCTTTGTATACAAAACAGTGTGGTGCTGATATGAGAAAAAAAAAACAACTCTGGACTGCAGTCAGGATATAAGGGTTTGAGACCCACTTCTGCTACCAGAGCTATCTGTGACTTTGGCAAGGCATATTCACCCTCAGTGTCTTCATCTCTTAAATGAGGGGTGGGGGTAAGGAGAGATGCTAGACAAAATGATCTAAGTTCTTTTGCAGTTTAAACATCCTATAAAAATGAAAGCACCAACCTCAATGTTAGTAAGGTGGCAGCCAACAAAGTTGTTTTTGTCTAGAAATAGGGACTGATTTTTTACTCGGTCCTCCCCTAGTGAACTATAACACACACCTCTTTACCTTTGTTCAGAGGTGCAAGTTTCCCCACACCTGAAATGTCTTCTCTTTTCCTCCTTCTATTATCTTGAATCACAAGTTGTAGAAATGCTCCTCATACTTTATAACGTAGCTCAAATGCCTTTTCCTCAAAGCCTTCCCAGATCCTCCCAGTCAGCATTTCTTGCCTCAGACCTCATACAACCCATTTTACATAAGGACACCATTCTCCATTATATTCTTTTATATATGTATCACATGTTCCTTCTAGATTGTGAATTTCAGGAAGACAGGAACCATACACTGTCTATAACAAAGATTTGTTGAAGTTGAAGGCAGCAGAGCTAGGGTTGTAGTCATGAGCACAAACTTCTTTTTTTTTTCCTTTGAGCACAAACTTCTTGAGCACCAATTTCTGATGAACTGTGCAAATGACCACTTTAGATATAAAAAATGGAGATTAACTAAAAGTGACTAGATGTCTTTCCTTTTAAAATTTTCTTTCCCTGTCCCAAAGAGACTTTTAAGATGAACAATTTGTTTCCTTATCTTTTTACCTAGTATTTGTCGATTATCTTTTCATAGATATCAAGTCTAACTGAATTATAAGTGACTAGAGAACAAAGGCCTCTTCTTTGCATCACTCACAGTAATTAGCACAGAAGAGATGCTCTCAATAATTATTTTTTGATTGGTCCTCACTATCAAACAAAAAGGCATTCAACCCTAACCTCTAGGGTTTATCCAAGCAAAGACAGGAGAAGACAATCTTTCCACCCTAAGAATTCTCACAAATGGTAGGAAGAAATCCTTTATGGAAAATGTTTTTCTAGAATTTAAAATGAGGAAGAAAACTACAGAATTTGAGATTCTTTTAATATTCTTTGCTTCAAAATGAGAGGGGGAGAAAATGCTAAATCTTGGAGTATTTTCAATTTGACTTTCCCTTTGCCTGAGCTGCTTTGGGATTATATTAACTGCTCATCATTTTGTGGGAGGAGGGGGATTTTTCAAGTGACTGAAAAATCCTGCTGGAGTAGCAGTTTGTCTCCCTTTTAGACAATCTAACACCTCCTCCACCCCCCAAAGCTCAAAGAAATAAACCTTCAACTTGGCAAATATTTGGAAAGAAAGCACCTTCTGACTACATGGGCTAAGTCCTGGGAATAAACCAAGAATGACAAATACTGTGTTTCTCCTGCCATTTATTGATCTCCTGGGCTTATTTGGTTATGAAAAACAAGCTCCAAGTTTAACTTTACAAAGGGCAGTTTCCCAAGAGAAAAAGAGAAGGCAGCGGACAGAGAATTGCTGTATGGACTGTAACCAGCTCACACTCACCACCCGTTTGTTTACAGTTTGTTTGCAGAGTCACTCTCATCTGCCCAACCTGATTTAAGAGACACGTGCCTGCCTGTTTTAAAACAGCTACCAGCAAACTGCTGTTAGATGTTAAAGAGATTAAAGAAACTATTAAACTATATTACATAAAAACACAGGGCATAGGTTCTTCCCATTTCATTAATGGGTCAAAGGTGATCATATAAAACTTCAGAATTTTTAAAAATCCTAAAATCATTCTTGGCTTCTCTCTCAAAATTTTTATCTCATTTTTAACATAAGATGATGCATGAATACAAAGCACTCCACTTACTTTTTAAAGGAGGAAGCATTTATTAATGAAGGGATTCTTAAAATCAATAATTAGGGACTGACCTACCTCCCTTGTGAGTTGGTCAGTATAATTATTCTCATTTTGCTGATGACAGAGCCAAGGCATATAATTTTAATGTAGCACACATGGCACATTAATGGTATAATTTCTACAAAGTTTTTGATGTTCAAGCATTTTAGTTCATTGGACCACAAAATGGTTTGCTTCACAAATAGCTGACAGCTAATAACATATAAGATCAGCCTTTTTAACCCTCTAAATATTCATTCTCATTGATTCTATTACTTGCACATATAACTGCTAATTCTGGCAACCATTTAATGCCTTCTGTACAGTCCCTAGGAGCCATACTGGAAGCAAACTTCCACACAAAAAAAATCAAAATCTTTTTCAAATAGTTTGAAAGAAAAGTTACACACAATCTTCACTTCTTTCACCATTACTCTTTATACCAATCTAGTAAGGAGACACACACAAACATATTAAATGACTCAAAGATTTCTGCTATTTTGGCTTTGCATTTTGGACACCTGTATCCTATTTTAATGTAATTCTATATAAAGATGATATCGCAGACATCAATTGGGAAATGTGAAGGTAAGAATGTGAATAGTAAGAAAATGTGATGGTAAGAATGCTAGTAAAAACATAAATGCTTATTAAGCGATTCAGCTCTTTAATAGCACCACAAGTCAATTGGAAGTCAATTCAATGGTCACATGTCAGAAGGAAAGGTAAATTGTATAACATATGTAGCAAATGCTACAATACATTTTTACTTACCCAGGTGGATAGAGAATGACCAAGGTAGAGGAGAAATTTTGCCGAGGTAACATAGTCTTGAAAGGATCCTGCAATGGAGACAAAGGCAGAAATGGGTGCATTAAGTCTTTGTGAAAATATATTTTTATTAACTGTGCTACCAAATCTCTCTAGTCTTCATCATTTCCTTTCTTTTAAAGCTGATTTTGATTAAGTCACTTCATGAAGTAAGTCCTGTGACTCTCACGAAGTCCCTGAAATAAAAGAGACATCTTGTTTTCCTGACTATGAAGCCATTTAATTAGAGTACAGCGAGCACTGCAGGAATTGCATAAAATAATGACAGATAATCCCTCAGTCTGCTTCCCTTCGCCTTTTACACGGGGCCACACCCACTCTACCCACATCCCATACTTTAGTATCTATACATAAGAACAGGAAATAGATCGATGATTCCAAGGCTATAAGGAACTCTTAGGTAAGGAAAGTCCCTCTACAACTCAGGGACAAACTTCTCTGCAACTTTTGGTCCTAAAGAGTTCCCCAGAGCACCGAAAGCTTAAGTGACTTGCCTAGGGTCACACAACCAGAGGAAGGCTGGAACGGGGATCTTCCCGGCATCCAGACCACTGCCCCCAGTGCTGCCTCTCTGGCATGGTTATATAGTACACAAATGACCCCTCATAGCTCACTTTTAAATTACGGAATCTATAAATCCCTCTGCTCCCCATTTTTCACCAAAATACAAGATTGCTACAAAAAATCCTTGCAGTTAATAGTTGCATCTTCACCCAACCTGCTTACCCACATACACCTATTAGGTTAACTGACATAAGAAACAGAAATGGTCATGTCCCCACTCACCACAGCATCCTCCACGAGTGTTTTGGTCATTATTACGGGTCATGACAACAGGAGCTCCTTGTTGACTTTTCTTTGTCCTCGACTGTTGCTGCTGCTATTAAAGATATTTTGATGTTTTTGTCTTTAACTGGAGTGCAAATAACTGGAGACAGCACCACCAAAAAGCAAGGAAACAAAAACAATACTCTAGAAAACTTTTAAAAAACAAAAAAAGGCAACTCTCGGGATGTCTCTCTGTTTTTCTTTCCAAACTTAGCTATCACTGTAGCTGAAGTTGGAAAGCGATAGCCTTATGGCTAGGGGAGAAGGGCAAGCAGGCTTCGGATGGCTGTTGGGGGCCTCAACAGAGGCTCCCAGCTGCCGAGGCTGTCATCAAGGCCGGGGCCTCAACCCGACTTCTTATACCGGGCCTGGGGGTGGGGCTCCGGCGGGCGCCTGGCCAGCGCCCGCCCCACGAGAGCTCACCCGCGAGCGCGGGGCGCTGACCGGAGAACTTCGGCGCATCCCTCCCCACGCCCTCTACACGAGTCGCCTCAGTAGAGGCAGAACCTTCGCTCTTTGCAATAAAAAGCTGCCCCGAGACGCCAGGATTTGCACCTCCGCGCACGGGACGTGGGAAGTCTGGGAGTATTTTCGTGCGTGGGAATTCCAGTTGTCCGGGTTTTCTCCTGTGCTGAGGAGGAAGGCGAAGAGAAGAACCTGGGGGTTGGGGGGGAGAGGTAGGAGGCGATCCTGGAAAGAAGGGGGCGGAGATGTGGGAGAGAGGGAGGGGACATGCTCAGCCTTGACTGCCCGAGGGCCTCTGGTGAGAAGTTGCTTGCTCATACTCAGTCCTAGCGCTAGAGGGTGGGGGGAGAGCAGGTAGTACAGCACTTTGTGAAAGTCTCAAGCCATCAACGTGGGTTTTTCCAGTGAAGGAGAATCTCTCCAGGAGTCTATTTCACGAAAGTAACCTCACTGGTCCTTCCCTATTCTTCAATTTTTTTAGAGCCTTGATGCACACATTGCATTTAGCGAATTCTGTGATTGTAAGGGGAAAGAACCAGGTTCAAATCCCAAACTCTGCCAATATGTAACCTTGGATAGGGCTCAGTTTCTTAGCTTAGTTACCCAAACAGGAGGCCTATGTTTGTCTCTCTCTTCTTCCTCTTTTCCTACTCCTCCTCCTCCTCCTCTTTTCCTCTCCTCCCCTTCCTCTTCTTCTTCCTCCTTCTGGTCTTTGTTTTCTTCTCTTTCTTTCCTGCCATGTTCACAAACATTCTATCTCTGACATCCATTACTTCAAATGCCACATTAAGCCTTTTCTGACCCCCACCCCCCTGCTAGTATCCTCCCTCTCTTAATACCTTACATTTAGATACCTTGCATTTATATTGTATTTATTTTGTATGTGTTTATATACGTAAATGTTGTCTCCCCTGTGAGCTGCTTGAGTTTCATTTTTTGTTTTGTCTTTGTATCTCCAGAGCCTAACAGTACTGGCTACATAGGGAATGTGGTTTCATTGGTATGGGGAACCCCCATATGAATGAACTCCATCTTCCAAATCAAGTGAGCCCTTGCTCTGCAACGTAAATTGCTTTAAAAGTCTTAGAGTTGTGTAGAAAATTGAGAGATTAAGTGATGTGCCAGGATCACACAGCCAATACATGTCAGAGGCAGGGCTGACTTCCAAGATCTCTATGGACTTAGATATCCTGGTTTCTAAGTGTTAGAGTAGGAGCTTCATAAAAGTGTCTTGATTTTGTGCCTGCCAAATGAGAGGAATGGACAAGAACAGTGGTGTGAGATTCCCTCTTTCTATAGATACCTTCCTAACGTCTTAATTCCAGTGCCTTTCCTCTGTTGATTTCCTGTTTGTCTTGTAACTTGCTTTGTATGTATTTGTTTGTCTGTTGTCAGCCCAATTAGTTGTAAGCTCCTAAGCTCCTTGAGGGCAGAGAACGTCTTCTGTTTCTTTTTTATATCTTCAGAGTTTAGCGCTGTGCCTGGCATTTTGTTGTCATTTAATGATTTTTTTTTCAGTCATATCTGACTTTTCTATGACCCCATTTGGAGTTTTCCTGGCAAACACATGGGAGTGGTTTGCCATTTCCTTCTCTAGCTCATTTTACAGATGAGGAAACTGAGACAAAATCAAGTGACTTTCCCAGGGTTAGTGTCTGAGGTCGCATTTGAACTCAGGTCCTCCTGACTCCAGGGCGGGTGCTCTATTCACTGCTCCACCTAGCCGCCTCTCCCCAGTTACTTTTTAATAGCTGTGGGGGAGGGGGTTGTGAGCTGCACGTGGCAGCCTGTTTGACACTTCGAGACTGGAAGACCTCTCAGGTCCTCTCTAGTTCTTGTGGTCTCAGTCTCTTAGGTCTTATTCTCGAGGGGGCAGCCTGGTGATTCTACCAAATCATCTCAGAGTGCCTTTTGAGAGGAGGGGGGAAAGGAGGGATAAGCACTTTCGCTGTCATCCTACTCTTTACAAGCTTTTCCCTCTGTTCTTTTCTGTCCCTAACTTTCCGTACTTCTAGTCCCCTGTCTCAGTCTGCACTCTGGGCTTTTACAGATTCTTTCCCTGGGATCAAAACCCTTCGGCCTTTTAAGCCCCTGGAGGGAATCCTGTCCATCTTCTTTTTCCTACCCAGTCACAATAAAACCCGGAAAATGGATTCTTCATATTGGCCCTTGGAGCGGAAGTAAACTGAATAGCTACTTAATTGTGGAGGGGAGTACTAGAAAGAACTTACGTAGTAAGCAGTCTGACGGGGCTAGATGTGTACTGCTACAGGGTACAAGGGTGGGGCGCAGTTGGATTCGGTTAGGATGTGGTCTGGAGGGTAGAGATAGGAGATTTATAGTTTAGGTACTTTACTTAACTGCTCTTTTTCTTTCCAAACCCCCTTTCTCCCTTCTTTATTCCCAAGTCTGTCTTGTCTTCTCACTCCAAAAGAGATTTGTTTCTTTGACTCCTGGAAGTGCAGAATTATAGTGATTTTGCTTTAAGGTTTACATCGCTAACTTTACAGATGTATTTCATACTCAGTCAATAGGCATTTTATTATTAAGCCCACTGGTGTTAACCCCAGAGGATAGGAAGACAAAAACCAATCTATACCCTCAAGGAACTCATGCTGTAATAGAGAAAAAAAAAAACATAAAAATAACTAAGTACCTACAAGATATATGTATAATAGCTGGAAGGTACTCTCTATAGGGAAGGCACTAGTTGGTAGGGGACTGGGACAGGGACTTCTGGAAAAGTTGGGGTTAGATTTGAGCCAGAAGAAAACCAGGGAAACTAGAAGGTAGAGGTGAAGAGGGAAGAATATTCCCAAAGTGGTCAGGACAGTCAGTACAAAGGCATGGGAAGGGAAATGGAATGTCTTACATCTCATATGATTTCATTTGGGAATATAGGTTATTGTTTCATTATATCTTTAAAGAAGCAGAAAACATGCCTGCTTGGCTGGGAAAACTACTGAAAGGAGGTCAACTAAGGTCCTTCCATGATTTAAAAAAATAGACCATGATTGCAGTTGGATTTTGTTTTGTAGGACTCAGAGCAGAGAAGATAATAATACTTTGCTGGTTACAGCGTCTTTCTATTTCAAGGACCTCAAAGTATTTCACAGACATTAATTAATTCTTACCATTATTATACTTCTCAGGAAATACTTTACTCATGTAGTACTGTACTCAACTTATAGGTGGTTGTGTTGAAGTTAAATGCCTTAGATCAGGTGGACACAGTGAGAAAAATTAGAAAGGTAACTCAAGGCAGTTCCCCTCAAAGGGTGAACTCAGAAACGGGGTAGTGAATCTCTTGTTTTCTCTTCATTACAATAGGGTGGTCTTCAGGAGCAAAGCTTGAGGGAGGGAAAGCAGGAAGCAGAGCATAAGACTGGAGTTTATGCTGCCATTAGGTGGGGGAAAAATATTCTGGAAGAAAAGGAACCAGGGCTGTGAGATCAAATCCTGAAGAGTTGAAGCTTCACAATAGAACAGTGGGTATTCTAACTATAAATAAATGAGTGTGGGAGGGGGAAATCACATCCCAATCGTGGTGCATAAAGAGGAGATAAAAATTAAAAGTGAGTTCCCTAAATTTGGTTAGATTACAAATGGCCAAAAACTCTAGATTGAATTAGGAGTTCTAGACCCCAGGATCTTGCTTGAATCATAAGACCAAGCTATGTCTCTCACAGATAGATGATGTGAATAGTTGAGAAACAGAGCTTCTGTTTTCATTTTTTTTTAAAGCAGGCCTTTAAAAGTAAGGAAATATACTTGATAATCAATAAGATCGCTTCTAGTTGCAAAATTCTATGATTTTCTGATTATTTATATTTTATCCAGAAAGCAAGGAATATTACTTTTTTCTCTATTTGTTGATTACTTCTTCAGCTTTCTACTGTAAAGACAGAGGAATGAAAATGAGAGATCCAAAAGAAATTTTTTCATTTAATTTTCTAGATTTAAAAAAAGTTTGCAAATAGATAAACTTCTTTTAAATCCTAGAAAGAGAATAAAATATGCACTCTATTTTTAAAATATTAACAAATACAACCCCATTTGGGAAAGAGAAGAGAGTTGTTTTTTACTTACCCCCCCCAAAGTAACTCTGAGTTTCCTCTGCTATATCCGATGGTTTCACCAGCATTGAAAGTAGTGCAAAGAATGCTCCTCAGCACATTGCTTTGAAGAGAAGTAATATAGTTGGTCATCATTTATTACAGGAAAAACTCAGATTCTAGAACTGATTTTTTAAATGAAAAACCTTTCAGCCTACCTCTGAAGTTTAAAGCCATGTTATAGGTATATCTTCTCCATGTTACAGGCATATTTCAAGCATCACCCGGCATTTTCTATAATTTATGGATGTCAAATTGTCCCCTTGTGAAATGTTAAAGTAGCAAGCACTAATTTTCTAGAAAGACATATAGATATATGTACCCTTTCTCCACTAATCATATTGTCTCACCTCCAAACATACTCAGTGCTGAAAGGCGTCTGCATGCATCTAGATAGACACATACACATAAGCACATACACACTTTTTAGATAAGCTACAGTTTCCTGTTTGAAACTGAAATAAGGGCTGTATCCAGAAACTTCCAAGAGTCTAGGCTGCATCACATGTCGTTATTCAGTAGTAATGTTTATGGGACCAAGGGCCGGTCCAATGATGAATTCATAAGGTCTAGAAGATAACTTGGGGTCATCTAACTCAACACTCCTCTGCTTGACATAAAAATATCCAAGGAAATAGTCTCATTTTCTTTAAGGTTTTCAAAAAAGGAAACGCACACAATCACCTTAAATAATTTGTCCCTGTTTCTCAGAACTCTACAATCAGAAAGTGTTGCTTGTTTTGTTGTGCCTAACTTAGATCTCTCACGTTGCAGTTAAAACCTATTTATTACCCTATTATCTGTCTTCACCAAGGCAGAAGGAGTTGCTTGCAATGTGAGTCAGTCTCCCTTCTCAAATCTGCAGTAGGCCTTTTCTTTTTCAGGACACATAAACACAGTGGCTTCAGACTTTCATCACTCACTGGACTATTCCCAAGTATTCAATCAGTTTTATTACTCTTTTCTGGATACTTCCCAACTTTATAGTTCTCCTACGAGGCCCAAATGAATATAACACCCCCAGTAAAACCCAAGTAATTTTGGACAATTACCTTGCTATAGACCTAATTTGTTCTACCCCTCACTTGCTTTTTTTCGGTAGCACTCTATTGATAACATAGTCAGTGCCTTTTTTGGTATATATTTACTTTTTTGGACCCTCCTCCCAGGAAACATTGCAGAAAGTTTCTTAATTAGAATATCTACATTCCAGCGGTGAGGGGCTTCATGTTTTTGAGGCATTCTCCTCATCTCGAATGCAAACAGTATTTGGATAATATGGTCAATATGGCCAAGGACTTGTGATTTCCTCAGTATGGGAACTCCTTCCATCAACACATACATAAAAACAAAATACAAAACATAATTTGTAGTCTTACAGAATTACCTAAGCTCAGAAAGATTCATAGGACCATAGATCTAGGTATTAGATCATAGATCTCAAAGAGCTTCAATGGGCGTCTAGCTGACCTTTCTCCCCCAACTCTAACCCCAAACCCATGTTATAAATGAAGTAATAAAGGCCCATGGAGGTTATGATTTGCCCAAGATCACAAAGGTAGTGAATATCAGAGATAAGATTAGAACTCAGAACCTCTGACTCCTGAGTCCATGGTCTTTCCACTGTACCATCCAGAGTGATTTATCCATGGAAAGAGGCAGAACATGAAAGTGAGTCTTCCTGACTCTTAAAGTCTAACACATACCACCAGTACACAAAACTGCTTTCGGTAATATGGTGTTCATACATTACTATGGCCTTGTAGGCACTTAATGTTTCTTTCCTTCTCCCCCCACTAGTTGCCTTCTCCACTCTAATCCATCCTCCACACAACTGACTTTTACTAAACACATAAATGACTGTGTGAACCTCCCTCCACCACCAGAAGCCTGTTCAAACTTCTCTGGCTCCCTATTATTGGTAGTATCAAATATAAACTTCTCTTTTAATGTATTCAAAACCCCTCTCAAAATGGTCTGACATACCTTTCTGACTAGTCACTCATTATCGATCTTTACGCACAGTATGAGCCAACTAAATTGACTTTCTCATTTTTCCTAACACAGAGGTGCTCCATTTCTTATAGCCATACCTTTGCATTGACTGCCCCCCATACCTCATCTCCACCTCTTAAAATCCTTGGATTCCTTCAAAGCTCCGCTCAAGAGCCATGCTTTTATGTGCACCTTTCCTGATTCCTCTAGTTTTAATCCCTAAAACTGTCCTATATCAGTTCTGTATATGCAGGAAGTTAAGCTTTAATAGCTTGAAACTGCAATAAGACTTTGGAAACACTTCTATGTGTGTAGCTACGCGTGCATATTGTCTTCCCTTTCTGTGTTTGTAGACTCATCAAGGGCAGGAGCTACCTTTGTATCCTTTTTGTCTAAGATGGTGCCTACCACATAGTAAGCACTTAATAAATGCTTACTGATTGATTGAAGTAGATACAATTATATATAAAGTAAATACAAGGTAATTTGGGGGGATAACAAAGGGATGGGAAGGGAAGTCATTAGCAACAAGGAAGATCAGGAAAGGCCTCCTGCAGGAGGTGTTGTTTGAGCTGAGCTTTGAAGGAACTAAGGAATTCTATAAGGGGCACAGAGAAGATGGAATGCATTCCAGCATGGTGAACAGCCATTGTGTTTGAAGGACAGCATGTAGTCCAGTTTGACTTAACCAGAAAGTAAAGGAAGAGAAGTAACATGTAACATGTCTGAAAAAATAATCTACAGCCAGAGCAAGAAGGGCTTTGAATATTAAACCCACAAAGTTTATATTTGATCCTAGCAGGAATCTACAGCCAATGGAGATTTTTTTTAGCAGGGAAGTAACACAGTCAGTTCTGTGCCTTAGAATTATCACATAAATGACTGTTCGAAGTATGGATTGGAGACGGAAGAGTCTGGAAGCAGTGAGACCCAAGTAGGACGCTATTGTTATGGCCCAGGAGCAAGATGGCAGCAAGAGCCTGAAACTAGGCCAGTGGCCACATGAACGGAGAGAATGGGACAGATATGAGACAATATGTAGAGGTAGAATTGACAAGACTTGGAAATCAATTGTGTTCTTGGATTTATTATTACATGTATTGAATAAGAAGTTAGTGTTATGGGAAAGGACCTTCAAACAAATCCTGGAAGAGCCCTAACTCAATGATGAAATGAAAAAAGCAGTAACTAGAATTAGTCATCACAACAAACTGAACACAAATACATCTGACCTTTTGATAAAATCAAGAAGACAATTTTAAAAGTTCCCTCCCAAGGATAGATAACCCTTTTAAGTGGTTTGTTTTTTTTTTTTTATTGCAATATCACTTACAATGAATCATCAAACCAATAAGTACTTCCCTTAGCTGGAAAACAACAAAACATAGCTGGGATATTGCTTGTGTTTAGTTTGTGCCCTTCAACCTGTAAGTGGCTCTCAGAAGCTCCAGAATTCCTGTGGCTGTCCTAATGTTGGGCACAGCATAAACCTTGGGAATCTGCTGTGAGCAAGGGTGGTACCCCAAAGCCCGATACCCACAGGAATCAGTGATTTGAGCACAACAAGTAAGGGGCCCTCAGTATTTTTGGCATGAGGCAAATGTCCATAAGTTTGGGGCTGAACAATTCTAGAAATAATAGGATGACATGCTATATGGGCTATTGAGATGTTAAATTTTGCTGCTTAAAGTGTATCAAGAAGTGTGTGGCAGAAGGAGACAAGGTTAAAGAATTTTGGAAATTTTCATTTTGTTTTCTTTGGGCTACATACAGGTGAATTATCTGAAACATTTTGCAATTAGTATCTTTAATGGAGTATAAGACTTTTTTTGAGTCTCAAAAATGTCCAAATTAATTTCTTCTATACAATCCCTTAGTTTCTTGCCTTATATGACAGTATAGAAAAAGATAAGAGGCAATTAGTGGTTAGAAGTACTTTCGTTTCAAAGAGGTAGCATCTCATAGCAGATATAAAGCTGGGTTTGGAATCTGGAAGACATATTCAAATACCAGCTCTGACACAGACCAGCTTTGTGACCCTGAGCAAGTCATCTAACCTTAGGTAACTCTAAGACTCTAAATTGTTAAGCAACTGCCAGTATGTACTGCTGCACTAAATTTCCTCCTCTGAAGTTCCCTAGGCCCATGAAATCATAAAGTCTGGTTAAAAAAATTCTACCTTCTACAAGCTTTGTAAAAAAATGAAATGATTCTTATCTGACACATGTAATATATCTTATCTAATACATGTAATGCTGAATTAGATACAAATCTCATTTAGATGATATAGGAGGATGAGTTTTTCTGTTGAATCAGAATGTTTTATGCCATCTGCCATCAGACAGCCTCTAAGAACCTATGATTGCTTCCATGGCATGAGGTATTGGAGATAACTTATAGACTAAAAAAAATGAAGATATTAATATATCATAGAAATATTATCTACCTTTCTTATGTGATTAAACTAAAAATATAAAGGATTACAAAGGAAAACAACTATTTTGAAACACATTTATAAAAAAAAATTTAAGTTGATTATAAACTGCAAAGTTAATGCCAATTTGCATTGGTAGGGTTTTTGCATTAGAAGTTTCCTTTGCTAACAATGAAATCAGAGGTCTAACCAAAAAAATTGTTTTAGACTTACTCAAAATACCATTTTTAAATTAATAAACTGGTACATATGCATATATATGTATATGTATACATATAATTTAAGTGAAAAGATGGAAATGTTTCCACAGATTTTTGTTTACATTTGATTACATTATTTCGCCCCTAGAAAAAAAAAAGTAAAATGTTTGCTTTTGCAACATATGCTGTCTATTTGCTTTTATAGTGCTTTATCTGTTTCCTACCTACAAACTTATACAACCTGGAAAAACACTGACAAGTAACTTAGGTTGGGGCATTTGGCTTATTAATTACTCTGGTGCTTCCGCACTTGAATTAATTGTTTTTTTAATGATGGACGGCTTTTACTCCAGTTACTATCTCAAATGCAGTAGTGAATATTTGAAGTTTTGCTTCCTGAAGACCTCTTTACTTAGGTAGGAAGAATTGATTTTCACTATGCACCTTTAAGCATTACCACAGATAATTACATCCAAGTTCGAAGCTACAAATTGGTTGGGGAAAATGGGTTATGGTTATCAATCTCAAACACTACTTTCTCCAGTTTTAGGGATGCAACCAGTTTGATAAGTCCAATGTTCCAGGATGCCATTCTTTCTCTCTGTGCAAATAATATTTTATAGTGTTTAACTGAACCTTATTTTGAAGTTAAGCACAAACCCCATCTCTACCATTAACCAGCTCTGTGACCTTGGGCAAATAACTTCACCTGTCTGGGTCTCAGTTTCCTCATTAAGTTCTACCTCTAATGGCTATATAATTCTCCCTTCAGCCCTACCCCTAGTGTTCCCATTTTCATTTGATGCCAGTTAGCAAGGTATATCTTCCCAAAAAGGCGAATCAACTAGGTCATTAGCAGGATCAGTGGTTTGTTCTGCTGTGGCAAATACAGGAATACACAATTTCTTGTGGTCACAAGGTGTCTTTTTTTAAATTTTCATCAGTACATGCAGGTTTTTCTTTGCATTAGAAGGGTTTAGGCCTTTGGAAAAAATAATGCAGTAGTGGGCAGTGGCATTAGAAAACATTAATATGTTGACTAATTTTAAATTGCAATTGAAAAACACGTGGGCTACAATTACCATTTTTATGAGCATGTAAGGTGTCATTAAATGAGTTTAATAGTATCCTCTTGGTATCAATTAACTTGGAGACATACACAATTTGTCTCTCACTGAATATGTGCAGTATATTCTCCTTTAAGCTAAATGTGTGATGTTCATGATTGTCTCCTACCCTTTCACAGGGAAGACCCTCTAAAGCTGTAGCTAATGTCAAAGACAGACTGCTTTAGGAAATAGCCTCTAACTTGTTACGACAGCCAGTTCTAAAATGGTTTTTTTTAATTGTCCTGTTTATAAGCATTTGACCTACAAAAACAAATTCATGATGATAAATTTTAAATAAATTCTGTCAAGCTACTGTAAGAGTAAATTGAACTAAATAGTCACAAAATAATTTCTCAATAAAGTAGCATGAATTTATTAAACTGCCATTATTGCAGCTATACATAATGGTGTAACCTGACACAAGGGAAAGCACATTTTCTCATTTCAAATTAATTAAAGAAAAACAGCTTATAAAAAAGTATACTTCTCATGACCTTTGACTTGGTCATATATTTTGCCTTGTACATAATGACATTCATTCCCAAACTGCTTTGCAATTCACATTAGGCAGTATCAGCAAGCACTGTGGCCTAAACATCCTAGAAGTACTCCAACTATAACTTTATGCCAAATGATTTGTCTATGATCTAACCCTTACAAAGGGGGTATTAAGACTTCATTTGTATCTTCCCTAGATAGCCCTGAAGTCTGGTATCAACTCCCTACTTGCCAACATGTTGGCCATATTGTATCGGAGGAAGATTTTATTAAAAGAAAAAGAATAATCAACATACAGTATGTATACATATATACATACATATACACAGCATATATTTATAACACACATATATACATACATATAGATATATAGACATTTAACAATAAATATAGTCAGTCCAAGTCCCAAACATCTTACATGAGAATTTTTTAGTGTTACTTACAGTCCAGCACCAAGAGTCTTCTCATACTGCCAACGTTTACCAACTCTCAGCTGGTGTTTATCAGTTGGTCACTGCCTAGTTTTCTTACCTTGTTACCACACCCAGGGCATAGAAGGTCACAGGAAGCAGGATGGTATTCCTCAAAAGGATTTTGCCCATTTACATAGGGCCTCTTGACCTTTGCCTCTCTAGATTTCTCTCTTGTCCACCACTGAATAAGAAATCAAAGACACTGACCCTATTTTGTTAGGGTAACCTGATGCCTTACCCCATCACTACGCCCTTCTCATTCTAGTCTAAAGAAGCTGAAATCTTGTTCTCCAAAGAACTACAATTATGTTTTCCATGGACTCCTTGATCTTACTTAGTGCTCAGGTTGCACCCATGATATCCTAGAGTACATTATGGAATCAAAGAACCCCTAACAAAAATCATGGGGTTATATATTTATATGGAGGAGTGGTCAGAATAATTCATACTTCCAGATCCTTAACAAGGATACCATTGTGTAAACAGACTATTATAGATCTGTTCAACTGAAAATTAAAGTCTAAACCAACTGTATATAAAGACAATTCTATGTGTAAGAGAGGTAGCCATGAACACAGGATGAGTTAAAAGATAATAAAAGCCCCCTCAACCAAAAATAACTTCCCCAACTACTTACCACTTGTATTTATCTTATTAAAATAACACCTTTGAGGTGATCTGAAGAAATGTACAAATAATTGGTTTAAAATTTCTCTGGACAACTTGTTCACATGATGTAGTACATTAAGAAGATTTATGATGAACATAGAAGGTCGACAAATCATGTAGCAAGAATGAGTGATAACACATGGGTGACTAACAAAGATAATGCCAATGTAGGAAGGACTGAAGTTAGCTGAAAGTATATGCCTCAGGTAATAGTATAATACCTCAGTCATTGAAGATATTCAGACAGAGGCTGAATGATCACAAATCAAGAATGTTGTAGAGGTAACTGGTCCAGGGGGTGCAAATGGATAATTTTTAAGGTCTCTTCCAACTCTAAGATTCCATTATTCTATAGCAACCTAAGTGATACATTGACACCTTGAGATACTAGAAGAGGAAGGTTTCCATTGCACTGAATAAGAGTTGAGTAGTTATCAGAATAACTAGCTAACAAATTACCATGAATCTATTTAATGAGACAAGATTGAAGAAGGGAAAAATATCCTGATTTTTAAAAAAGGAAGGGAAAAAAAGCTTTGTGAACTCTAAGCCAGATAATTTGACTTCTGTTCCTAGCAAAATCCTACAAAAAATCGTTAAAGAGTAAATTGATGGACATCTAGAAAGGGGAACAGCGGTTATAAAGAGCCAACATAGATTCATGAAAAATGGATCATGCCACAGTAACCTTATTTTCTTTTATGACAGGCTTTCCAAATCGGTAGATCAGAGAAATGCTTTAGCTACATTTTACCTAGATTTTAGCTAAGTATTTATAAAGTATCTTATGTAATTCTTTCGGAGAAGAGAGAGAGATGTAGAAAATAGGATAATATAATTAGATTCAGAATTGCTTGGATGGCTAAAAATAATAATTGTAACTAGCATTTAGATAGCATTTCAAGCTTCACAAAGGGCCTTACATATTATCTCACTTGTTTACTCACACTCCTGTGAGGTGGGTGCTATAATTATCCCCATTTTGTGAGGAAAATGAGGCTGAAAGAGATTAAGTGACTTCTCCAAGATCACAAAGCTAATACATGAGTAAGGCAGGATTTGGATTCAGGTTTTCCTGACTTATTATAGTCCAGTGCTATGTGCACTAATGATTCAATGCAAAGTGACAGGAGGCCTCCAACAGAACTCCCCAGTATTATTGTGCTAAGGGCTTCATATTTTGTTTTTGTTTCTTAATCAGTAATTAAGAGTACCAAATTTGCTACCACTCTAGTGAAGGCCTTCATCACCTCATACCTGGATTACTGTAACAGCCTGCTGGTGGAGCTGCCTGCCCAAGTCTCTCCCCACTCCAATCCACTCATCATTCAGCCACTAAAATGATTTTCCTAAAATGCAGGTCTGATTATGTCATACACACATACTCCTCTACCCTACCACCCCACCCCATTTAATAAACTCCAGCACCTTCCTATTGCCTCCAGGAGCAAATATCAAATGCTCTGTTTGGCATTCAAAGTCCTTCATAACCTAGCCCCCTCCTCCATTTCCAGTCTTCCTTCACCTTACTTCTTAACATGTACTCTTTCATCCAATGACACTGCCCACCACACAAATAAGACACTACATCTCTTGGCTCCAGCCTTTTCCTCTAGCTGGTCCCCATGCCTGGAATGCTCTCCCTCCTCTGCTCAGATTACTGATCGACCTGGCTTCCTTTTAAGTCCCAACTAAAATCCCTCTTTCTACAAGAAGCCTAATCTCTCCATTCCAGTGATTTCCCTCTGTTAATTATTTCCTATTTATCCTATATATAACTTGCTTTGTATATTTTTATTTGTATCTTGCCTCCCCCCAGTAGATTGTAAGCTCCTTGAGGGCAGGGACTGTCTTTTGCCTCTTTTTGTATCGCCAACATTTAGCACAGTGCCTGGCACATAGTAGGTATTGAATATATATTGACTGATTGATTGAGAGAACACGAAACTGGGAAACATAGTTAACATTAGATGACAGCTTGAGGACCCAAAAAGATCTTGACAGGCTAGAGCATTGGTTCGAATATAGTAAGCTCCAATTTAATGGAGATAAATGTAAAGCATTAGTTTTGGAGTTAAAAAAAAAAAAGTAACTTCGTAAGCACAAGCATGGTTAGACAGTATTTCATCTGAAAAAAGATTTGGGGGTTTTAGTGGACTGAAAATTCCATGAGTCAACAGTAGAATGTGGCAACCAAAAATGCTAATGTGATTTTGGGTTGCATTAAGAGAGACATGCCTTCCCGGAATAAGGACATGATATTCCCTCTGTCCTCTGACATTATTAGGCCTCATCTGAAGTATCATTTTTGGTTCTGGGTGCCACAATATAAGAAGTGCACTGATAGACTGGAGAATATCCATAGGAGGGCAATTAGAATGGTAAATGGCCTTAAGTTGTTATCAAATGAGTATGGATTGAGGAATTGAGGGCAATTAGCCTGGTGAAGAGCCTCAGGGAAGAACATGATAGCTGTCTTCATGTATGTGAAAGGCTGATACGTGGAAGAAAGGTTAGACCTGTTGTTTGGCCCCAGATGATTCAACCAAGAATAGTGAGTAGAAGCTGTAAAAAGGCAGATTTTAGGCTTGATGTCAAGAAAAACTTCCTAAAAATTAGAGTGTTTCAAAAGTGAAATGGACTGCTTCAGAAGGTCTTCTTAATAGAGATTTGATGAACATTTGTCAGCTAAATTATAGATGGGATTCCTTTCAGGAATAGGTTGGATTATATAGCCACTGAAGTCCCTTCCAAGTCTATACTTTTATGAGTTAACCCAATGACCACCCATTATCAGTGAGCAGAGAACAAGGTCTCAGAGCAAACCGGGACACAGAATAGCTAAATTGTGATTGATGCAGTGAGGTAAAGAAGATGGAGAATACCCATACCTAGTAACATGAAGCACTGAATTTGAAGGCACAGGAAGGCTTCTGTGGAAGAAATTCAACCTACTTCACAATTTACCTCAGGCTTGTTTCAAAAAGAAAAGAAAAATAAAAAAGTTAAAAAACCACATTATGCTTCAATCTGCATTCAGATTCCTTTCTTTCTCTGTAGGTGAATAGGATTTTTTGTCATAAGTCCTTCAGAATTGACTTGGATCTTTGTATTGCTGAGAACAACTAAATCATTCACAGTTGATCTTCATACAACATTGCTATTACTGCGTACAATGTTCTCTGGTTCTGCTCATTTTACTTTGCATCAGTTCATATATGTCTTTCCAGGTTTTTCTGAAAGCATCTGTTCATCATTACTTATAGCACAACAGTATTCCATCAAAATCATACACCACAACTTTTTCAACCATTCCCCAATTGATGGGCATCTCCTCAATATCCAATTCTTTACCACCACAAAGAGCTGATACAAATATTGTTGTACACATAGGTCTTACTTTTAAAAAAAAAATCTTTTGGGGTACAAACCCAGTAGTGGTATTGTTGGGTAAAAGGGTATGCACAGTTTTGTAGCCCTTTGGGCATAGTTCCAAATTGTTCTCCAGAATAGTTGGATCAGTTTACAATTCTACCAACACTGCAATAGAGTCCCATTTTTTCCTTATCTTTTCCAGTATTTGTCATTTTCCTTTTTTGTCATATTAGCCAATCTGATAGGTATGGAGTGGTCCCTCAGAGTTGTTTCAATTTGTATTTCTCTAATCAATAGCAATTTAGAACATTTAAAAAAATATGACTAATAGATAGCTTTGGTTTCTTTATCTAAAAACTATCTGTCAGAGGGGTGATGGGGGAGGACATGAGAGAGAACAGATTGGGGGAGGGGGCATACAGTGGGATCGCTGTTTTGGGTAGGGGAAAGATGGGGAGAAAATTTGTAACTCAAAATCTCGTGGAAATGAATGATGTAAACTAAAAATAAACAAAAGTTAACTTTTAAAATAAAAAAAAAATAAAAACTATCTGTCATATCCTTTGACCATTTATCAACTGGGGAATGAATGAAGTTCTTGCAAATTCGATTCAATTCTCTATCTAGTTGAGAGACAAGGCCTTTATCAGAGAAACTTGCTATAAAAGAATTTCCCTAGTCTTTTGCTTTCTTTCTAATCTTGGCTATATTGGTTTTGTTTGTGCAAACCCTTTTTACTGTAATGTAATCAAAGTTATCTACTTTATGTCTCATATTTCTTGTTTGGTGATAAATTCTTTCCTTATCCATAGATATGACAGGTAAACTATTCCACGTTCCCCTAATTTGCTTATGGTCTCATCCTTTATGTCTAAATCGTGTACCCATTTTAACCTTATTTTGGTGTACGGTGTGTGTTGTTGGTTTCTGCCAAACAGCTTTCCAGTTTTCCCAGTTATTTCTGTCAAATAGTGAGTTCTCATTCCCAAAGTTTGGATCTTTGTGTTTATCAAATATAAGGTGACTGTGGTCACGTACGACTGTGTCTTGCGTACCTAATGTATCCCACCGATCCACCAATCTACTTCCTAGCCAATGCCAAATTCTTTTGGTGATTACCATTTTGTAATATAGTTTGAAATCTGGTACAACTAGGTCACCTTCCTTTCTTGACATTCTTGACTTTTTGTTCATCCATATTAATTTGGTTATTACTTTTCTAGCTCTATAAAATGATTCTTGGTAGTTTGATTGGCATGGCACTGAATAAGTAGATTA
This sequence comes from Pseudochirops cupreus, assembly GCA_028627135.1. Lineage (NCBI taxonomy): Eukaryota > Metazoa > Chordata > Mammalia > Diprotodontia > Pseudocheiridae > Pseudochirops > Pseudochirops cupreus. The sequence continues at coordinate 282,248,311 of CM053582.1, read as the reverse complement.
ATTCAGACAGAATTGTTATTTTTATTACATTGGTTCCTCCTACCTATGGGCAGTTAATGTTTTTCCAGTAATTTGGATCTGACTTTATTTGTGTGAAAAGTGCTTTGTAATTGTATTTTTATAGTTCCTGGGTTTGTCTTGGCAGATAGACTCCCAGGTATTTTATATGGTCTACAGTTATTTTAAATGGAAATTCTCTTTCTATCTCTTGCTGCTGGATTTTGTTGATATTATATAGAAACGTTGACGGTTTATGTGGGCTTATTTAGCTTTATTATAAGATCAATATAAATTAGTGTAATATGTCTGCTATATTTTGGGAGGATGGGAGAGGGTTGCTAATGACTTTTCTATGATCTCTTCTCGGTCTAAAATTATGTAATTCTATTTACCACCTCTGTAACCTTGGGCAAATCACTTTATATCCTTGCAGATCTTTTTTTTCTATCTGCAAAATGAAGGCATTAGACTAGACAGATGAAATCTAAGGTCTCTTCCTGCTCTACAGACTCTTAATCCTATTTAAGAAAAAATAATTCTCGTCAGACTTGTTTCTGAAAGCCCCAATTTCAAGACACTGTTTTAGGCCAGAGAATGTAACTTTGTAAGAGATTAGTCAATGCTTTAACAACAACTTTAATAAAGCTTTCATAGTTACAGTTTAGAACTATTCCTAATATGATTTACCTTCAATTCTTAAACTTGATTAGGACCTCAGCATTACGTATAATTCAGACAAACAATTTAAATGATTAGCAATTGAATTCTAAGATGACATTAAATTTTACTTATATCCTTAAGAAAAATTTTGAGTGCTGATTTCTCTAATGAAAGCACCTAGTACATTCATCTATGCCAATATTAAATAAATGGTTAAATATATATATGGTGAATATGAATATGAAACAAAATAAATTTCCTCTCTCCTGAACACAGATGAGAATATGTCAAAAAAAATGTCTTTTTGATTTCTAGGTCCCCAACATGTTGAGTACTTTTATAGAGGATTTGTGGAAGTATGTGGAGAAGAGGATGAGAAGGCTTGGAAGGACCAGGATCTGCATGGGTGGAAGGAATATCACACTGATGAAATTATGGATTTACTAAGGCCAAAGTACCAGAATATAGACGTTGTAGAGCACCCTTATATTGACATCTTTTGAACACCAATAAAATAAATTCTTTAACCAAAACACTGACTCTGTTTTTTGTATTAGGTGCCATATACTGTGATGAAAGGTCATCTGCCTTTAACATTGACATGTTGTAAGAGATTCAATCTAATAGTCACTCACTGTTGGCTCTTCTTTGGGGCAGGAGGCTCTTGCCGTTTTTTCAGTCCATCTGCTAGATCAGTGGTTCTCAACCTTCCTAATGCCGTGACCCTTTAATACTCGTATGTGGGTGTATCTGCATGTGGGTGGACCCACCTGGACACAGATAGAGGAGTGGTATCTTGGTTCCTAACACCATTGGAAATATGTGTTTTCTGATGGTCTTAGGTGACCCCTGTGAAAGGGTCGTTTGACCCCCAAAGGGGTCGTGACCCACAGATTGAGAACTGCTGTGCTAGATAAACCTGAGTTGATGATGTTAAAACCTTCATCACACTGCAAGTTCTTTTAGTGCCCCTAATTTAAAACAAAATTAAATACATTTCAGATATGAAAGCATTGCTTACAGGATGTGAGTTTTCCTGGTTAAACTGGAACAGTTTCACAGAACTCAGGATGGGTGGCTACCCTATCACTTCCTAGAAGGAAGATTATATGCAATCTGTCTTTCTTTTCCTTGTTCTTACTCTCTTCTCCCTTTTTAAAAAATTTGTTTTTGGCAATATAATCCATGGAGTGACGGAACTTTAGTTTGTGTGTGAGACATTTTTAAAAATCAAAATTATAATTCTGTAGGGCAAACTAATTGACATTATTATTAAGTAGTCTCAGTAAATTCACATATTATTAGAAATCCTATTCCCAGACTAAATAATAAATAAGCCAGATAAAATGAGAATGGTGATAGCAACCTGCTTAAAATCAATTCAATTTTTATTGCTTTTACCCTCAAATATACTTACTGTCGTATTATGCTTTTTCCTCTACCTGATAGCAGAAAGGAAAAAAAAATATGGCTTCTTAAATGATAAAGTCAAGTCATATAAGCTTTAAAAAGTGGAGCTTTTGAGTATTTTTATCAATAACAATAGATAAAATAGATGAAATCAGAAAGCTGCTGAAGAGAAAAAGTTTTCTGAAGAGAAAAAAGTTGAAGACCTTGAGATCTTTCAAAGTCTTCACTTGATACAAACTCTAGAAATTTCACCTAATAATGAAAGGATAAAAACAGCACCAATGTCTCAAATTATTTTTAAAAGGCAAAGAACATAATTAGACTGGGATTTTTTAAAGCCCCTTTTCAGTTTGATAGCATGAATCCAGTTAGTAGATCAAGTATACCAAGTAGTTTTAAAAGGATGGTGTATTATAACTGTCATTCATTTTTTTCCCACAGTATTTGACAGAATTAAGCAACCATTTCAGCACCTGCACACAGGAGGATATGTGGCTGCTCTTGCTATAATAAGAATCCCAAGATAGATTCTAAGGAGGTCATTTTTTATTATCTCAAAGCCTTTGACTCAATTTCACACTCATGGCTTTCTCATGTAGTTTAAAAATGTAAAATAGATCCAAATGTGTTGAATATGGTAGCATACATGGTGATCATATTTTCATATATAACCATTCTTAATTTAAAATATACCAACTCAGTCATCTGAAGAAAATTCAAATAAAACATGACATTTTTAGGGAGACTGTTTTAAATGCATTATGGTTCTGCCTAACATTAAATCCATTATCATCACTTCTTTTTTCCCCCAGAATTTATTTATTTTTAGTTTTCAACATTCATTTGCACAAGATTTTGAGTTCCAAATTTTCTCCCCATATTTCCCCTACCCCCCAACCCAAGATGGCAAGCATACTGATTAATACTTACCACAGTCTGCCTGTTCTATCCATCACTATCTCACATCTTCCCCCCCTTCTCCTTTACTTTTTTGTAGGGCAAGATGGATTTCTGTACCCCATTGACTCTATATCTTATTTCCTGGTTGCATGTAAAAAAATTTTTTAATATTTGTTTTTAAAACTTTGAGTTCCAGATTCTCTCCCTTCTTCCCTCCTCACCCCACACCCATTGAGAAGACAAACAATTCAATATAGGTTATCTGTAGTTATGCAAAACATTTCCATAGTAGTCATATTGTGAAAAACTAACTATATTTCCCTCCATCCAGTCCTGCCCCCCATTTATTCTATTTTCTCCTTTGACCCTGTCCCTTTTCAAAAGTGTTTGCTTCTGACTACCTCCTCCCCTAATCTGCCCTCCCTTCTATCATCCTTTCCTCTTATCCCCTTCCCCCCCACTTTTCTGTAGGGTAAGATACCCAATTAAGTGTGTATGTTATTCCCTCAAGTCAAATACAATGAGAGTAAAGTTGACTCATTCCCTGTCACCTCCCTGCTTTTCCCTTCTGCTG
>CM053582.1:282225509-282244267 GCA_028627135.1 Pseudochirops cupreus | reverse complement strand
TTTCAAAAGTGTTTGCTTCTGACTACCTCCTCCCCTAATCTGCCCTCCCTTCTATCATCCTTTCCTCTTATCCCCTTCCCCCCCACTTTTCTGTAGGGTAAGATACCCAATTAAGTGTGTATGTTATTCCCTCAAGTCAAATACAATGAGAGTAAAGTTGACTCATTCCCTGTCACCTCCCTGCTTTTCCCTTCTGCTGTAACTGCTTTCTCTTGCCTCTTTTGTGTGAAATAATTTATCCTTTTCTATCTCTCTCATTCTCCTTCACCCAATATATTCCTCTCTCACCCCTTAGTTTTATTTTTTAGATATCATTCCTTCATATTTAACTCACTCTGTGCCCTCTGTCTATATATACATACACACACACACACACACACACACACACACACACACATTCCCTTCAACTCTCCTAATACTGAGAAAAGTCTCATGAGTTACAAATATCGTCTTTCCATGTAAGAATGTAAACAGTTCAACTTTAATAACTACCTTGTGATTTCTCTTTCCTGTTTACCTTTTCATGCTTCTCTTGAGTCTTGTATTTGAAAGTCAAATTTTCTGTTCAGCCCTAGGCTTTTCATCAAGAATGCTTGAAAGTCCTCCATTTCATTGAATATCCATTTTTCCCCCTAAAGTATTATACTCAGTTTTAATGGGTAGTTTTTCTTAGTTTTAATCCTAGCTCCTTTGACTTCCAGAATATCATGTTCTAAGCCCTTTGATCCCTTAATATAGAAACTGCTAGATCTTGTGTTATCCTGATTATGTTTCCTCAATACTCAAATTGTTTCTTCCTGACTGCTTATAATATTTTCTCCTTGACCTGGTAACTCTGGAATTTGACTATAATATTCCTGGGAGTTTTCTTTTGGGGATATTTTTAAAGAAGCAAATGGTGGATTATTCCATTTTCTATTTTACCCTCTGGTTCTAGGGTGAAAAGAATTGCTGGCATTGCAGAGCTTGTGGTGGCTATGGAGAGGAAGTCCTTCTCATAGTTCTGAGGCAGAAAAGAGTGCTCGTGGTCAGTCACAGACCAGACCACAGACCAGGAGAGGAGTTTTCCTTCATAATTTCTTGAAAGATGATGTCTAGGCTCTTTTTTTGATCATGGCTTTCAGAGTGCCCAATAATTTTTAAATTATCTCTCCTAGATCTATTTTCCAGGTCAGTTGTTTTTCCAATGAGATATTTCACATTTTTCATTCTTTTGAATCTGTTTTATACTATCTTGATTTCTCAAAAAGTCATTAGTTTCCATTTGCTCCATTCTAATTTTGAAGGCATTATTTTCTTCAGTGAGCTTTTGGACCTCTTTTTCCATTTGGCTAATTCTGGTTTTTAAGGCATTCTTCTCCACATTGGCTTTTTGAACCTCTTTTGCCATTTGAGTTTGTCTATTTTTTAAGGTGTTATTTTCTTTAGTATTTTTTTGGTTCTCCTTTAGCAAGCTGTTGACTCATTTTTCATTTTTTTCTAGCATTACTCACATTCCTCTTTGCAATTTTTCCTCTCCTTCTCTTAATTACTTTTCAAAATCCTTCTTGAGCTCTTCCATGGCCTTCAACCAATTCTCATTTTCTTTGGAGGCTTTTGATGCAGGAGTTTTGACTGTGTTGTCTTCTTGTGGTTGTATGATTTGTTCTCCTTTGTCACCAAAGATTCTGTAGTCTGATTTTTTTCCCCCTCTGTTTGCTCATTTTCCCAGCCAATTACTTAACTTTTGATCTCTTTGCCAAGGTAGGACTCTGCTTCCAGAGTGGAGAGTGCTGTGTCCTAAATTTCTGGGGTTTTGTGCAGCTATTGTCAGAGCTGCTTCTAGGCACCTATAAATTTTCAGTTCTTCTAAGGTGATATGATCAAAGGAGAGGTGTTTACTCCTCTCCTGGTCTGTGGTCTGCTCTATGAGTGACCACAAGCACTCTTTTCTGCCTCAGAACTATGAAAAGGACTTCCTCTCCACAGCCACCACAAGCTCTGCAATGCCAGCAATACTTTTCACCCTAGGACTGCCACCCAACTCTCTGACCCAGATCCAAGTGGGACAAAGCAAGAGAATCCTGCCTCAGTGCCAGCAAAGAGATCCCTGCAATTGCCCTCTGATCATCCCCTTGATCCCCCCACCATCTGTGGACCTGGAGCTCTAAAAGCAGCCATTGCTCCCACTGCTGCTGCTGCTGCAGCTGCCATCTCTGCCACCCCAGGGCTGATCCCAGACTGTGGTCTTCTCTTACCCAGGTTCAACAAAGTTTCCCCACTGACCTTTTATTTTGCCTTTGCTGTTCGTGGGTTGAAAAGTTTGGAAACCGCCACAGCTGCTAGTGATTCGGTCCTCTGAGGTCTGCTCTGGCTGATCTATGCCAGCACCTGGCACTTGCAGGACTGTGCTTGGTTTCCAGGCCAGTGTGATAGACCCTTCTTGTCAGCCTGCCAGGCTGTCTTCAGCTGGATGTGTTTCACTCTGTCCTTTTGTGGGCTCTCTAGCTCTAAAGTTTGTTTAGAGTCATTTTTTACAGGTATTTGGAGGTGATTGGGGGACAAGCTCAAGCAAGTTCCTATTTTTATTCCTCCATCTTGACTCCACCCCTATCATCACTTCTTAATAGAACTAAGTATAGTTCCCAAATCTAAAGGGAATCATACCAAAACATCTTATTAATCTCTTGATGTACATGGATGATAATGAGTTATTATATATGGCTCCACCAAAAACTTTAAAAATTTCATTGTAAGAGGTATTTCTTCACTGATACCAAAACATCATTTGGACTATATGTCAAGTTATTAATGTACACCAAAGAAAGATAGAAACTGAAGGCTTCATGCTTGAATTTCGAGGTTGCATTGAATCAGTGGATGAAGATGACACCTACAGATACCTTAATCTCCTAAATGAAGACACAGTGACCATAAAGGTACCATAGAAAGAGATATCTGTGAGTGGTGTGAGACTTACTGTAATCCTAAAATCAAAGTATTATGGAAGAACATGTTCAAGGCAATTAGTAGCTACACAAGGGGTGGCTAGGTGGTGCAGTGAATAGAGCACCAGCCCTGAGTTCAAATCCAGCCTCAGACACTTGACACACTTACTAGCCATGTGACTTTGGGCAAATCACTTAACCCCAATTTCCCTGCCTTCCCCCCTCCAAAAAATAAAAAGCAAAAAAACCCAAAAAACAAAAACCAAAAAAAGCTATACAATACCAGTGAGTATACACTTCTAAAACTATAAAAGGGACCATAACAAATTTGAAAAGTATCCCAACAAAAACCTCTATGATATTAACAAAGCCCAGGGCCAGTCAACTGAAGATAACTACAGAAAGATGAGCTGTTTCTTACTAGGGAAGAGGAAGAGAATTAATAGGCATTTTTAGGATAAATGTTAAGCATGTCAGAAACCTTTTTATAAAAAGTTTACACAAGGTTACTCAAGTTCAAGGTAATTAGCTGACATATCCGAAATTGCCCAACTAAAATGAATGTGTCAGAGCTAGGATTCAAACCTATTTACAGATGACATTTTCTTTACACTACATTTATTTTGGGGCATAGAAGGGAAAAGTTCTTACTTCTAATGAGATGCACAAACATAACTTACTTTTAATGAGGAGGGGTAAAGAAATACATATTTGCTTAATTTAAAATACATAAGCTGGCTATATTTTTCCCTTCCACATAAATTCAAGGAAGGCATCCTGTGGAAACATAACAGACTGTTTTCTTCAATACAGACTCGTGGATGAGACCAAAAGTTGGACATGGTGCAGGTAGTCAACTGAAAGAAAGAAACAAAGATTTATTAAGTACCTACAATATGCCAGGCATTGTGCTAAGCATTTTCCAGGTATTATTTCATTTGATCCTCTCAGCCACCTTGTGATATATACACTGTTATTATCATCCCCTTTTCTCATTTGAGGAAACTAAGGTAGACAGAGGTTAAACGCCTTGCCCAGGATTACATGGCTAATAAGTATCTGAAACTCTAAGACTGGGTTTTTCTTAGGTGCTATGGGATGGGCTGGCACTTTGACCCAGTCTCCTGTATTGATACATCAAGAACTCAAGTCTTCTTGATTGAAGGCCCCATGTTCCATCTACTGTGCCACCTAGCTGCCGAGGGTATAGGCTCTACCAGATCCAAGCTAGAAAAATGACAAGACATTGAGATCAGGAAGCGACTGCTCTAACTAAGGGTAACAAGAATCATGCATAGGATTGGACTCTGAAGTTGTTTATCAGCAAACTTCCCAGAAGGAACACAAACTTGATTTGGAGATAGTTTCCTTAATTAGATTAAGGTGCCTCCCTACGTGTCACCAGTAAATAACCATCCTAACATTTAGAATAAATTACAGATACCGATTTTAATGTATGTTGAAGTGACAACATAGAATCTCATAATAACCAAAGGCAAATAAAAGGGCAGGGGTGGCTCTCATGGAGTCTTAATAAAAGAGAGTCTTTAAAACAGCCTACATTTCATTAAGTTTTGCATGCATTTATTAAGCACCTACCATGTAAATGGTACTCTGCTAGGTGCTCAGGATTCAAAAACCAAAGTTTCCTGGTTCTACAGAGATTTAGAGGGAGGTGCAGTGTCAAGGGAGATAGGAACACACATACAAACAAGCTAAGTAAATACATGGTAATTTGAGAGGGCAGAAAGCACTAACAGCTGTGGGAATTGGTAAAGGATTCAGAAAGGAGGGAGCATTTGAATTGAGCCTTAAAGGAAGAGAAAGAAGCAGATATAAGTAGGCTACAGGCATGAGGGGTGGATAATATGAATTTTTGGAGATTGGAGATGGCATGTAGAGTTTGGTAAATGGCTAGTCAAACAGGTGGCCAGCACACAGAGTATGTGAATGGGAGTCATATGAAATCAAGCTGGAGGAGTAGATTTTGGATGGTTAGTTGAGGGCCTTAAGATCTAAACTGATAAGTTTGTTTGTTTCTTTGTTTGTTTTATCCTAGAGGTAACAGGGAGCTACCAAAGGTTTTTGGTTAAGGGGGAAAACATGGTTATGGCTGTTCCTTAAAAAGATTTATTTTGGCAATTGTGTGGAGGAGGGTGGCTTGGAGAAGGATGATACTAGGTACAGGGAGTCCTAGTAGGCTATTAAAACATTATAGGCAAGGACCTGGTGAAGAGTGATGATGTTTGTGTGGATGGAGGGACAAGGATAGATGCAAGGCATCTTGTGGAGATAGAATTAAGATTTGGCAACTGACTGAGGGGGCGAGGGGGTGAGAGAGAAGGAAATCAAAGATGATTATGAGGCAACAAATCTGAATGATTGGGAGGATAGTGAAGTTCTAAAAAAAAATTGAGAAGTTTGGTGGAGGGAAACATTTAAGGACATGTTTGGACATGCTGATTTTGAAATGTTAATGGACTATCCAGGGGGAGATGTCCCACAGGCTGCTGGTGATGTGGGACCAGAGATCAAAATAGAGATTAAGCCTAAATAGAGGTAGAGATGCTAATCTTGTCCGTAGGAGTAGATGAAATCACCAAGAGAGCCTGTAAGGAGAGAAGTGAAGAGGATCATTTAGAAAGCCCTATACAGATATTATTTCATTTGATCCTTACTTTAAGTATAAATATTGTTATCTCCATCTTATGGAAGAGAAAACTGAGACTCAAGAGAAATTAAAACTATATACCCAAGCTCTACTTAATACCTTGGGTATAAACATGGTTACTGAGTGGCAGGGCAAAACAAACATGCTTCTGACTCCTTTTGCAGGGCTTTCCTCATTATACCATGGTATTTCCCAGTAAGACTTTGTTAGTGTCTATATAGAAGACAAAATATTTCACTTACCTAGGAAAGTTGTTACGGTTGAGTAAGAAGAACTTGTTATGTTCAATGTCTGTTAAATATGCTAGGTATTTCTTAGATGTTTCTAGGTTATCAGTTTGTCTGAACAAAAGATGGCAGTATGGTATCCTGGTGAGCAGGGGAGGAATTGGATTTACCATCAGAGGATCTGGGCTCAGATACCTGTATGATCTGTGGGACTCAGTTTCCAAAGATGTAAAATGACGGGATTTGACTAGATAACCTCTTTGTTCTCTTCCTTTCCAGCTCTGAATCTATGATCTTATAAAGAATGCCTTGAGACTGTCTCTTTGTTACAATTCCATGTTGTGTAATCAATTTTCTGGTTCTTAATTTGTTTTTCCAGGTGACTTAACACTGGAAAATGAGTACCCTGGATAAGAGGATCAAGCACTGTGGTTGCTAGGAGGGTATACACCACACTGTAAATGTAAAAATTTTTTTAAAACTTGTTAATTTCAACAAGCATTAAACATCTCTCTTTACTCCCCCCGTAAAACAATTTAAAAAAATTAAAATGAAACTTTCATTAAATATATGAATAGTCTAGAAAATAAATTCTGCATTGGTCATGTTCATGCCTGCTTTGAAGCCTTATCACCTCTATGGCAGGATGAAGGTGATGTATTTCATCTTTAGTGCCATCATAAATTAATTAATTGAGTTTCTGTCAGGTTTGAAGCAGACTTATCTTTTTACATTCTATAACCATACAAAACAACATACAGTTCAGTGGTAAACATCTGGAAGAAGTAAAATGTAAAGGGAATTCAAGATGCAATCTCCTGAATCTTTTTAAACAACTATATATATGCAACTGCAATATGGATGCAATATGTTACAAGATGTCCTTACCAGAAACCTGCCAGTCCTGTAAAATACTACTATTGTGACTGGTTTGGTTGGCCACAGCATGTGTACATTATTGCATTGCCATTTGCATGAATACATTAATCTATTACTAGTGAACGTTAAAAGTTGGAAGGAATCTTAGAGATCATCTGCTTCAATACCTTTAACTTTATGGATATGAAAATTGAAGACCAGAAAAGGGAAGCCATCTGTCTAAGGTCACAAAAGTAGGAACAAGCAAAGCTGAAATTTGAATCCTACTTCTCTGCCTTCAATCCAGCATTCTTTCCATTTACATTAAGAACTAAATTCTAAGGATGAAAATCTTTTTTTTACTTTTTTTTTTTGGAGGGGGAAGGTAGGGCAATTGGGGTTAAGTGACTTGCCCAAGGTCACATGGTTAGTTTTTGTGTTAAGTGTCTGAGGTCGAATTTGAACTGAGATCCTCCTGACTTCAGGGCAGGTGCTCTATTCGCTGCTCTAGGATGAAAATCTTTTGAGTGGCAAATTTTTCTTTTTTAATATTTTATTTTTTTGTTAGTGAAGCATTCGATCTTTAGACTAACAATAAGTAAGCCCTGTTCCATAGTATAAAGGAGCATTTCATAATAAAAGAAGCCCTTTGAACTTCTGAAAATATCAACCAATATACTGGCAACATTTTTTGTTTGCTTTATTTTGGAGGGGGAAGACAGGGCTGTTGGGGTTAAGTGACTTGCCCAGGGTCACATGGCTAGAAAGTGTTAAGTCTCTGAGGTCACATTTGAACTCAACTTCTGACTCCAGGGCAGGAGCTCTATTCACTGTGCCACCTAACTGCCCCATAGATTCGCAACTTTGAAGCACAATCCTCTCTTTTTTAAATTTTCCAAATCTGAAAACAAATATGAAAAAATGGTATTCACCTTATGATAGTTTCCTAAGACTAATTTTTGTCTTGGATCAACAAATCTTTTTTATTCTTTAACAGTTAGGTCCTCTATACAAATTATGGTTATTTTCTTTTTAAAGATATTCACCAATGGAAATGTGGAAAAGACCAGTCTTTGATGCTATATTTTATTATTATAAACGACATTGAAGAAATAGGGACATTACTTAAAACAGAAAGTAAAGAATATAAAAGGGAATTGAAAATAAGAAATGGAACACTTTGGGGTCAGGACTACCCAATACTTTTACAAGGAGAAGCTACTTTTTTTCTCTTTCCTTAAGAACATTAGAGGGAGTGGGACAAAGGTGAAAAGATAATAGGTATGGTGTTGACAGTGGGATCCACATAGAAAAGATATGGATAATGGAAAGGCCAGAGGAAGTTTTAAAATAAGTACCTGAAACAAGGCAGGAAAGGGGGCCCTGATTGATGGCAATAATGATAATGAGAGGACCCAATGCTCTCAAGAACAAAGAGAACTTAGTTTTCTGAGTGCAATAAAATGAGCTATATCCTGCCTCCTCCCTCTCCCCACCCACCATGAAAAGAATGTTCAGTTTTGCTTCAGAAGACTGGGGTTCAACTCTTAAATCTGTTATTTACTGTCTCTGGAAGTTGCTTAAAAATCTACATGGCTCAGTTTCCTCATTTGTATTATGAGGAAGTTAGGCTAAAATAATTACCTCTAGGGTACCTGCCTGCTGTAAATCTATTATCCTGTGGCCCTGTAATCTGTAAAAGAGTTTAGGCGACAAAACACCTAATTCCAATGAAAAAATACCCATCGCGGAGGAAAAAAAGTGTTTTGGGTTATTTGCTGTTGTTGTTTGGTCTTTTCAGCCATATCCAACTCTTTACGACCCCATTTTGAGGTTTTCTTGGCAAAGATACTGGAGTGGTTTGCAATTTCTTCCTCCAGCTTTTACAGATGAGGAAACTGGGGCAAACAGGGCTAATTAACTTGGCCAAAGTCACGTAGCTAGTAGCATCTGAGACCAAATTGGAACTCACAAAGATGGGTCTTCCTGATTCAGAACCAGCATTCTATCCACTGTGTCACCTAGCCACCCCTTTGGATTATTATTATTAATTTTATCATCAATCATTAAGAATAACTCTGTAGTGGTTTATGTTGTTTTTTTTTCTTGCAGCAAATTTTCTTTGTGATATCAATTTATTAATTCCTTTGCAAACATTATCACCTTCTCTGTTTACTGCCACTTCAGAAACTAGGAAGATATTTTATTACAATTTAGTGGAAAGCACTTCATTACCTTCTCATTGTCAAGGGAAACATGAACCTGTAGCAATCAAGCTTAGAAAGAACAGCTCTGCTTAGACTGTAATACTGTTCATTCCAAACATGTCTTGAAGACCAAGGAGGAATTCAGCAAGAGAACAAGATGAGAAAAACGGGCCATTTTCTGGATTCTTCTGAGTCAAAACTTCATAGGACACTTTCATTATATTACCTGGTGTGTATATAAATTCTCAGCAATTGACACATTCATATAAAAATGTAAATTAAAATATATTCCAACTTCACATATAAATATCCAATCATACCTCAGTTATAAGGGAAAACAGTTGCAAAAATAAGCCAAAATATAATGTAATTTTTTTAGCCTAATCTCTGTCATGTAATTTAAAAGCAACAGGTAATAATTACTACTCACTAGAGAAAGGCCTGGTGCAAATTAACCTGATTCTTTATAGCTGCCTGAGACATCTCCATAGTTTTCTAAATCAGCAGGAGAGGAGAATTAGCTATGAAATCAAAAGGCTTGGATTCAGATCTTTCCTCTGACACTTGATATTTTGTGTGACCTTGAAGAAGTCCCCAACTTTTCAGAGACTTAGTTTCCTCTTCTATAAAGTGATTGAGTTAGATTAGATGGCCTCTGAAGTCCCTTGCAGACCTAGATCTATGGTCTCATCTCATCTTACCACAGCTTCTAAGAAATTAGATTTATTAAGCACCTACTATGAGCAAAGCTCTGGGCTAAAGTATTGAAGCTTAAAAAACAGAAAAGGCAACCAATCAAGTCAGAGCTTTATAAAATTTTGTAACATAAGTACTGGGAAGCAATAAAGATAATGAGGGAATTGTTGTCTATTTTTCTTCTGAAGGGAAGTGTTTTTAAATACTGCAGCTAAAAATCATCAAAGTCAGAAGGAGACAGCATTCTGTTAACTCTCAAATACATTTACCCTAATGTGAGGGATAATTTGCAGTGAAGTTTCCCCATTCTGAAAAATCAAATCTAGAGTGGCTTCAGTATCCACTAGGCCTAAATTTAGAGGTCACCTGACCTTACAGTAATCTGGGACTTAGAGCAGTGGAGACCTTCCCCCATGCCACCTCAGCACAAGATATGCCAAATAAGGATAAGACCACTTTCCTGGCCTTGCATTGGACACCCACATGTTTCTGGGTCCTTTGTCTCAGAGAGAGATTCCCGCGCTTAGGTTGTAGACCAGCCCCCCCCTACCAATGAGAGTGAAGGCCAGTTGGGGATTTGGGTTTCTGCATTAGAAGGTTATATAACCATGGGCTTGCTTCTACCTGTTGGTCTCTCCCTAGCAGATGCCATTTGAGCAACAGGGGCAGAGTCCTTTCTCATGAGAAAGAATAAAGACCTTTTCTGACCTCAGATTCAGACTCCCAGCTCTTTCATCTCATACACTAAGAAGCCAAACTTTAGAGTACACTGGGTAGCAGGAATGTTCCAGGGATCAGCTGTACAGTGGAGGATCACCTAATATTCTATTGAAGGCAGAAGAATGATAAAAAGGAACAGAGTGTTCACATTTTATTTTCAACCATTCATTCAATAGTTTTATTGATCATGAAATATGTAAGAAGTAGTGAACCAGGTGCTGTAACTTATCTCAAGTAACTTACAAGTTACTCTTTTCTCATTAAAAGAATATGTGCAAACTTTAAGATTGTTACTTCAAGGGGCGGCTAGGTGGCACAGTGAATAGAGCACCGGCCCTGGAGTCAGGAGGACCTGAGTTCAAATGTGACCTCAGACATTTGACATGCTTACTAGCTGTGTGACTTTGGGCAAGTCACTTAACCCCAATTGCCCTCCAAAAAGCAAAAAAAAAAAGACTGTCACTTCAGCAAATGTACATCAAAGTAATAATATTCCTATTTACAACTTCTATACCAGAGATTCCCAAACTTATTTGACCTATTGCCCCCTTTCTGGCAAAAAAAAAAAACCTATTCAGTGCCCCCCCTGGAAATCTACTTTCTTTAACTTTTTTTAAAATTTGCATCATTTCAAAAAGTATGTATAAATTTTTTTAATGACACCTTAAATTTAGTAATTTATTTTAAATTTGTGGGGGTTTTCCTGCATTGAAATTTTGATGACACAATATTGTATTGTATAACCATATAGCATCATATTGTAAACAAATCATTACATGAAATGTATTCCTGCCCATGCATGCTAGACTTCCCAACAACATGCAGCATGCTTGCCTGCCAACACTCATTTATTAAGACCTGCTGGCGAACTTAACCACAGATTGGTTATAACTTGCACTTTGTGTGTTTATTTAGAAAATAATGTAATCACTATGATTTCAGCTTTGTTACACAACAGATGAAATGTGTAGGAATGGTTTTTCAAAGTTTTCTTCTCTTCTTTCCTTATGTTTCCACTACTCCCTTATTTTTATTCAACACCCCTCAATTGCACCCAAGGCTACTACCATCCCATCCATCATTACAGTGCCTTGGGGGGGGGTGGCATCACCCACTTTGGGAACCTCTGTAACATACTTTAGAATATTAAGGACTTTAAACCAGAAAGACAAATCATCTTCCTTTGCCACAAGAAAGGCATTTAAATTCCCTAATAACACAGAGTAAGATTGTAAAGACATGCTGATATAATTGGTCTTTGCAAATTCCCCAGTTAAAGCCAGGGCATAACCATGTGAGCCTTAGCCATTTCCAAGTAACCGACTGAGTGAGGCATCAACATTAACTGTCTATGCTGAGAACAAGAGGCGAGATTCAGATTCCAATTCTGCTATTGACTTGTTTGTGACCTTGTAAAAATCCATTTTCCATTTGTTTGGTCATCTGTAAAACAGGGATAATAATACTTACCTTATAAGGGTTTCTGTGATACTTTAATGAATCCATGTTTTTAATGGTCTTTGAGTTCCTCACATAAAAGTGCCAAATTATAGTTGTCACCTGAAAAATTCAATGTGAAGCCATTAATAATATTAATAACAACCATTTGTCTTTACCCAGTTGTCTGTCATCCCAAGGGCTAGAAGAGCTTGCTATTTTGGCTAATTATTAGCCAGTGACTGCACACCTGAAAAAATTTTAATGAGAGAGAATAACTAATTTTAAGCTCCATTAGTAGCTATGGATTTTTTCAAATCATTCTTACCCTCTCACATTTTTTAAGTGCGTAAAGTTGACTTACTTTAGTAAAGTTGACCTCATTAATAATCAACATTTGTTGAAGGAGAGGGCCATGAAATGCTAGGTCTTGCTGTACCCCTGTCAGTACTATAAGGATTGAACAGCACCAACTGAAAAATGAAATATCAGGCAAGTTAGTCCAATAGTCCTTCATTTCACTTCATGTCCAAAGTCAGTCCCATTCTTTGCTCCATATTCTAAGATACAGAAGAGATAAGGTATAGCTTTCAAGAAATGCAAAAAAAAAAAAATTGACCAATATAGGTCATGGGCCTCTGTCAAAAACAAGAAGTTACTAAGCTTGGAAATGGTTTTCTGATATGGATTAATTTCCCTGTAATTCATGTAATGTCATTAAACCTGAATCAATTACATTTAAAACATTAATACAGGATTATTGTGGGGATCAAATGAGATATTTGTAAAGAACCTAGCACGTAGTAGTCATTTATATCCGTACTTGTCTTTCCTAATACCATGATTAAATTAGAATGAAAATGAGAATGATACTGGAGTTGCCATTTTCTTCTTCAGCTTATTTTACAGATGAGGAAACTGAGACAGAGTTAAGTGACTTGCCCAGGGTCACCCAGCTAGTAAGTGTCTGAGGCCAGATTTGAACTCAGGAAGAAGAGGCTCCAGGCCCAGCACTTAGCTGCCCTCAAATTTGGTATTACCTTCTAAAGCACCACTATTTTACAAATAAAATTATTATTAGTAGCCAAAGATTCATTATGATATGAACTTAAATGTTGTTGGGCCCCCAACCCCCATTGCTCCTTCCTGCTGCCCTCTGGGTGGTCTGTTGCATTCCAAGGCCTAGGAGCCAGAGCCCTGGTAAGGCTGTCTGCCTTACCAGAATGTGGATTAACAGCACTGAGCAGGTATCATCCAATGGGATAGCCCCCCCTTTATTCTTGCTCTTGTTGCTGAGGCATGTGACCTAGTCTGCCCAGGGGGAGATAAAGGGGAGCAAGGGGAGGAAAGGGGTAGGAGTAAGAGGTAAGTATGAGGTAAGAGAAGAGAGGTGAGAGAAGAGAGAGAGAAGGGAAGAGAAGATATAACAATAAAGCTGCATTTCTAAACCCATCTGTGTGTGCCGGGAGCTCTGTTTGAGAAGAAGAAATCCAGAGACCAGAGATGTCTGATGACCCTGGGGAGGGTAAGTGAGAGAGGTGGTCCAGAAGAGAACCCGAGGTGAGAGGGTCCTAACATCATATATTTAAAACGAACAAAAAAACACCTAATGGTATAAAAAGGCAACCTGTCACTGTACTGTTGGTTGTTATAACTACAGTGGATACGGCCAAAGGACTAAGTGGTCCTCTTATCCAGAGCAAAACTTATACTTACTCTGATCAGGACAGAGCATGTTTTCGGGGGAAAAAATCCTACTCAATGCAGGGGAATGCATAAGACCTATTCCTTATTTAACTAAAATATCTTTGCTTCACAAGGACAGGTCTATAAAAAGATGCTAGTGAAATTCAGATTCCATTCTAAATATGGGAGTTCTCCTAGAATTGTTAAAGGGTAGAGACAACCAGCTTTGATATTTCACTAGATGACTTGTGTTAAAGAGGATTTGTAGTAGCTCCTACCTTTGTGTTGCAGGATTTCTTCATTTTCTATGAAGTCAATCCAAAACAGATAATTTAATACATTTAAGCATCTTTCAATAGTATATCTAGGTCTGTGATTATAAGAATTCTTTCTGCTTTAGAGCAGGAACTCAAAATAAAAAGACAAATATGTTTTGCTTTGAATTTTTCAAAGCAAATTGGGCATTGCTACGAGTTATTAGAGGATAATAATATACTCCACTTTACATCTGCTGCCCTGCCTGATTTCAACTTCACAGAACAAGATGCCCTTCCCAGGATGTTTCTCACTTCTAAACTCACCACCATGCTGCTGACTCAAGCCTTCATTGATACCACTTCTCTTAGCCTTCTTTTCCCTCTGACTGTAGAGAGGGGTACCAAACTCCTTCCAATGTCTTCCTTTATAGAGAGCAGAAACTAGACTCAGCTCACTCCACTTTGCCTCTACTGCCCTGCCTGATTTCAGCTCCACAGAACAGGATGCCCTATGCCAGGAACCCCATGGTATCCTGTTCACCCCCTTTTCCTGCCTTTCCTATGTTGTCTCCCCCTTTAGATTGTAAGCTCCTTGAGAGCAGGGACTCTTTCTTTTTATTAATTGTATACCCAGCATTTAACATAGTACCTGGTACATACTAGACATATTTAACAATTGTTTATTGGATTGGATTGGATAATGTTAAATTATGCATATACCAAAACTAAACTCATTATCTTACCTTCTAAAACTACTCCTGCTCCCAACCTCCGTCAGAAACTGGAGGTTAGAGGAAAGAGTGCTCATCCTGGTGGTACAGAACGGGGTCAGGGAGACCCTTACCTACTCCTCTTTTCCCCCCAGCTATTGGGCTGGCTCTTCTCTCCTCAGAGTCAGGGTTAGACATAGATTAGACATTTTCTCTAATCCTTATAGCCTATCAAAACTGTCCATAATAAGAATTATGTGCAAAGAATTAATTACAGCTATCTCCTTGGCCTAAAACACCTAGAACCTGATGAGCTGACAAGAGAGCAGGCTAAAGCTTAATCCCTAACTTGTTCACTTAGTGAGTGTTGTCCCTCCTCCACCAGGCCCACACTCAAATAAGGCTGTACAACAGGACCCACAGATGTGCTGTCAGATCCCCTCAGCAATTCCTTTGCTGCTGCTGAAGATTTTTGTCAGCACAAGCCCTGTCTCTGCCCTCATTCCACAATTTTGAGGCTAGAATTCAACTCTGCTCCCCTAGGGAATCTTGACTTGGATTATGAGAGCTGGAGAGACCATATGTAGCATTCATACTCATATGCAGAATGAAATTGGCACTTTGAGAGTTGTATGAATATTCAAAGGGGCAGATAAAAATGGACCATGTATCCCCATGTGAAGTGGTTAAATGTGGACTCAATTTATGGCATGACAATTTCAATTGCAATCATTTTTAGGAGTGATTTCAAACCATACAGTTATCTCTTCCACATCATGACTTTCCCCATCGTGGTTTTAATATAGCACAGGTCAGCATAAGAAATTAAATGGAAATTGGGGGGGAGGGGGAAGCAGGAGTTTTGTGGAAGCTACAGAGGATATGCAAAGGCCACCAGATGACAGAAAAAGTTTAGAAACTCAGATGTGCATAACATATACATATAGTATTATATAATATAAACCCAAATTTTACAATAAGGTACTGTAAACACTCCATAAAAGAAAAATTAAAAATTCAGACTAATCTGGTATAAAGGGAAGGCCAAAAAATTTTATGCAGATTTTCCAGATCACAGGGGCACCATGCTTCTGATCCCTACAATGTAGAAATGTATTAACCAGGCTGACTGTACAATCTCTAGGTAAGCTCCTAGTCTCTGTCTTATACAATTATATACAATTTTTCTTTTCCTGTGTCTATGCCATCAACTTCAGATTTACAAAATGAATGACATATTTTCATTTGTGCCCATTGTGAGGGCACACAAGTGTGCTCTACAAGTATCTCCATTTTCCAGATGAAGTAATTAAGGCTCAGTTAAATAACTTGCCAGGTCTTAATGGCTCCAAGACCAGGACTCTACTACAGCCTATAGTGATGTCATTTTGGTCCTCTTCAAGCATGAAGTACAATATCCAGTCTACCATGGCCAACCAACCCTGATGTAGACCAAGCAAGGCAAAGGATGGGGAACAAAGCAATCTGGCAATCAGTCAAGAAACTTTTTAGGATTAGAAAGATTTGTTTCCATTTAGATAAATGTAGATAGTTTTCATTAAAATTTCTGCATATGGTCACACAATTCATTAAACCTTTTGAAAATTTCATCTGCCACATAAGGAAATATGGAAGTTCTCCAAGGATACTTCCACCTCTAATCTTATGTTCCTACAAGCTTTGACTTTCACAACTGAGGTTGACTAGTCACTAATCCTGTCCATCCAGTCTCTTACAGTGAGCATAGAAATGATAACAAATTCCCACTTGTTTTGCAATGCAGTACGACTGAAGTCTTTTGTTTTTGTCCTTGGGCTGTTGTAGGTTCATGTCTTTACTTATGAATACTGAGTCTTTTTTCATTTTCCATTGCACAGTCACAGTATATTACTCGTTCCTTTTCAGGCTTCTGCTGTTAAACTAGCAATGCCATCTCTACCATCTCCTCCTCCACCAGCCATTATCTAAAGCGGTGATCCAACAATGGTTCTCAAGATACCCCTAGATTACATACGTGTTAAAGTGAGAAGATATATGGAAGGAAGGAAAACAGTTTTGAATCAGTTTGGGGTAGCAGAGAGAATCCAGTCAGAAGTACTGATTCTGCTTCATATTAACAGTGTCATCTTGGGCAAGTTATGTTACTCCTCTGGGCCCCATTTTCTTGCCCTAGAAGCTTGGTAAAGAGGGAGATTGGTGGTATTTGTACTGAATCTGGCTCACAGTAGTCATTTATTAAGTGTTCATTGACTGACTAACTGGTATTAACTGAATTGATCTCTAAAATCCTTTCTATTTCTAGATCGAATGATCCTATATATGAGGTTCCATCATTGTTCCATGCAATGTAGTGGCACAAAGCCCTGTCTGAGGAACTCCTAAAAGACCCAAGATGGGATATGATGAGTAAATATCCCTCTGCAAAAATTCTTTAAAGAGTGCTCATTAGATTTCCCTTTTCTTTATTTCCTTTGGGATTTTGTTATTGCTATGTAGAAATGCTGACACTTTGGGGGATTTATTTTGTTTCCTGCTACTTTTTGTAAACTATTATCACAATTTCTCCTTTGTAAGATTATGGTTTTTTTATACCAAGTGGAAGACTTTAAACTTATTACTATTAATGTTTATCTTCATAAATTTGTTCCAATAAAAAAAAGTTATTAGCTCATTAGCTACTCCATGCCAGGGTACCTTTAAAAAAAAATCTCACGATAAATGTAGATCTAGATAATTGCTTGTTCAATCTCTGCCACAATGGTTCTCCAAATGTGGTGAGTCAGAGTCTTTTTACATGCTTAAAAATTATCGAGGACTCCAAAGAACTTTTATTCATCTTGTCTATTGCCTTTCCACCTCTTCCTCTGCCTTCCCATACCAAACCCTATTTTCCCCCTACACTATGACCTCTGATCCTTTGACCCATCAGTTCTCTTCTGGATTATCACCACTGTACTGGTCACTCTCAAATCCTTTCCCCATCTTGACCCTTTGGTGAACCTGTTCAATCCTACACTGTCTACTTGATTTCCTCACCCACTCACCATATCATTGATTGCTCACCACCATCCTTCAGCTTTGGATCCTTCCCACTGCTCGTTGGTCTGCCTGACTCTGGTCTTTTCACTCCAATCTATCCTTCATTCAGCTATCAAAGTGATTTTCCTAAAGCACTGATCTGACTGTATCATTCTCATACTCAATAAAATCTAATTACTCCCTATCACCTCCAGGATCAAATTTTTAAAAGTCCTCTGTTTGGCATCCCAAGTCCTTCATAACCTACCCTCTCCTGTACCACCACCTCCTTTCCAGTCTTCTTATACCATACACTACCACCACCCACAAACTCCTGAATCCAGAGACACTGGTCTCCTTGCCACTTCATGAACAAGATATTCCATCTTTCAGCTTCAAGCTGTCTCCCATGTCTAGAATGTTTTCTCTTCTCATTTCTGTCTCCTGACTTCCCTGCTTCCCTTCAAGTCCCAGCTAAAATCCTACCTTGTACAAGAAGCCTTTCCCAATCCCTTTTAATTCTAGTACCTTTCTTCTGTTAATTATTTTGTATTTTTGTAAATAGCTTGTTTGTACATGTTTGTTTGTTTCCCCCATTAGATTGTAAGCTCCTTGAGGGCAAGGATTATTTTTTGCCTTTCTTTGTATCTCTAATGCTTCGCACAATGCTTGATGCATAGAAGACACTTAATAAATTCTTACTATGTTATATACAGTAGTGTCCTCTTAACTGTTTAACAACTGGCTTTGCAGGAGAAAAAAATATATTTTTTTCACAACATACTTTTAAGTTTATCTGCATTTTTAATATTTTCTCCATCACTTTCTTCAATCTAGACAATTAAAAAAACAACAAATCAAACCCAGATTTATAACTTTCCCTATTTCAAAGGTGTAAATGCTCACACTGAAAATTTAACAATTGGCTCTCAAGAAATATTGAAGTGGCTGCAAAGCACTCTGATATGTCTATCAATATTTACCATATTAGAAATTAAAACAGATAACTTCAAATTTTATTTATTTATTTATTTTTTGTCACAGTCTCCTTATTTATTTTTTTTAACTTTTATTTATTTTAGTTTACATCATTCATTTCCACAAGATTTTGAGTTAAAAATTTTCTCCCCATCTTTCCCCTACCCACCACCCCAAAATAGCCATCCCATTGTATAACCCCTCCCCCAATCTATTCTCTCCTATGTCCTCTCCCATCGCCCCTCTGACTTTCCAATAGGGCAAGTTGGATCTCCCTACCACAGTGCCTGGGTATCTTAAGTCCCAATTGGATGTAGCTAATGATAATAATAATAATAATAATTTTGTGTGTGTATATATATATAT
>CM053582.1:282209695-282225009 GCA_028627135.1 Pseudochirops cupreus | reverse complement strand
AGGACTACATCCAGAGGCACAAACAGGAAGTCACAAACAAGACTTGCTAATTGACTACCCTGAATTTTCCTTAGTTATTCATAGGACCAATGGAGGCATCAACAAACAAGATTATACTCCTCCTGCATATCTGCCTAGTGACTTCATAGAAGAGGGGAGCATTTCCTTAATGGGGGTGGGGGACCCCTGAAAGTCTAATCTACTACAATAGCTGCTCATCAGTTGGATATTGGCTGAACAAATTATGGCACATTAGTGGAACACAAGTGAGATGTAAAAAATATTGACTATGAAGAATACATAGAAGCATTAGACTATATGAACTGATGCAAAGTGAAGAACAAAAATAATATTACATGTATATGTGGTGTTATATGTGTTACAATATAGAATATTCCATGTTATATTATATATGTAATAACTATAATAATGTAATGGGGAGAACAAACAAAAAGAATGCATGTAATTATAACAACAAAACTGACATGGAAGAAGAGATGAGAAAATGATACCTCCATAACTTCTTTGCAAAATTGAGGCACTATAGATATGTAACGCTGCGTACACCATCATACTTAGTTGATATATATTGGTTAATTTTGCTGAACATTTTTTTTCTTTTTTATTCTTTGTTATATGAATTGGCATCCTGGGTATTGCAGGATCAGAGATATGTGGAAGTAAAGATGATATAAAAGTAAAATATTTAAATAAAAATAAATAAAAGAATTTAGTGTCACCTCTACACTATAATGAGGTATTATAATAGGATGTTGTAAAAGAAGGGAAAGGGACAAAGAAAGTCAGAAGAATGTTGAAAATAACCTTTAACAACCCTTACTGTTTTGCCTGGAGCTGGTTCTGGTCAAAAGTGAAAATGCTGATACTTTCTAGAAAATAACTGAAGATTTTAGTGGCATGCTGAAAAAATGTATATCTTTATCTATGTATCATTTCCTTTGGAGAAATTTTCTTGGGCTGTACTCCTGTAAACACCAGATAATTTAATAAGAGCTCCCTCTTCAACTCCCATTCTCTTCATCTCAAAACCTAGTGATATAATTTCTCACTCTCTCTTTCTTTCCCTAAATCTATGATGAGTTTTTGACCTTTCCCTAACTACTGGTTCCTTCCCTACTGTCTTCAATTATACCCTAATCTCCTCTATCCTTAAAAATTTTCACTAGGCCATACTATTCCCTCAAGTAATTGACCTATATCTTTTTTTTTTATCCACAAAAGTCCTTGAAAAAGTGGTCTATACTCACTGCCTCAACTGAAACCCCTCTTATATCTCCACCATTTTCAATCTGGTTTCTGATCCTATCAATCAACTGTAACTATTCTCTCTAAAGTTACCAATGATCTCATCATTCCCAAATCTGATGGCCTTTTTTCAATTTTCATCCTTCTAGACCTAGCTGCTACATTTGACACACATTGACAGCCTTCTCCTTTCTGGGTTTTTGTAACATCACACTTTCCTGATTGTCCTTCTAGCTTTCTAATGACTCCTTCTCATCTCCATTTTCTGACTCATCCTCCTCATCATTCCCCCACAACATTCTATCCTAGGCCTTCTTCTCTTCTCCCTCTATATTTTCTTGGTAACTTGATCAGCTCCCCTGGGTTTAAATACCTTCTCTGCATTGGACTCACAGATCATTTATCCAGCCTGAGGGTCTGAACTTCACTTCCAGATAACCAATTGCCATTTTGACATTTCAAATTAAATATCAAAGAGCCATCTCAAACCCAACATGTCCAAAAGTGACCTCATTATCATCCCCTAAAATCCCCACCTCCCCCTTAAAAGATTACCTATTTTTGTTGAAGGTACCCACAATCCTTTTCATCTCACAGATTCTTAACCTGAGAATTATCCTCAACACCTAACTTTCCATCACCCCACATACCCAGTCAGTTGCCAAATCTTACCATTTCTATATCTACAGTATCTTTCATATGCAACCCTTTCTCTCCATTCATTACCTTAGTTCTGGACCTCATCACCACTTGTTTAATTATTAATTTAATTATTGCAAAGTTCCTTTCCCACCCTGCCATAAGTCTCTGCCTTGAGTTTCTTTCTACTCTAATCCACTGTATATATTGCTGCCAAAGTAATTTTCCTTAAATGAAAATCTAATCCTGTGACTTTGTTACCCAATTAATTCCAATGGCTTCCTATTCCCCCTAGGATAAAATATAAATTCTTAAATTCTAAAGTCCTTTTTTCACTGTGGAATGCCACAAGGCTAGCTTGCATGCCTTCCTTCCTTAGTTCCAACACATAGTACCTCTATTTTTTATTTTTAGGATGAAAGCTTAAGCACCATTTTCTGCATGAAGCCTGTCCTAATGTCCCCAATTAGTTGCATTGTCCCTCCCACACTACCTGGTATCTATTTTTATTTATTCACTTTTTATTTATGCTATACATACTTACACATATACTTATCATATTCTCTATTACAATGTAAACTCTTTGAAAGTTGTTATAGTTTCATTCTTGGTGCCTAGCATGGTGCCTGGAATATTGTAGGTGCTTCAAGAACACTAGTTAATTAACTTATTTCATGGACACAAATAACCGTCCTAGTGGCTGATTGCCTAACACATTCAAGCCATAAATGTGTACTAAGCCATTACTCTGCAACAGGTACTGTGCTAAGTGTTGGGGATATAAAAAAGAGGCAAAAGACTGTCCCTGCCCTTATTAAGGAGCTTAAAATCTAATAATCCTTCTCAAATCTTTCCCCTATGAGAAAAGAAGTGAACTGAGTAAAAAAGTTGAAGGTATTTATGAATGACTAGAATATTTGGCTTTATTTTTTCCTTATGATGAATGTTGTCAATGGATTTTTGTTTGTTTTGGGGGGCATAACTCTATCTTGCTAACACACTGAATCTCATATTGACATTCAGTAAGAGGATTTGGGGTGCACACTAAGTTAAGAATGCTGCAATAGAAAGAACCAGGGAAATATATTCCAATTAGAAAGCAGTCTAGTCTCCTACAGAAACGTGATAACTGTTTGAAACTTCCAAAACAAACATGGGGTCATTGGAATTTATTAATTGGGAAAGGACCAATTTTCATTTTGGAGAACTAGACATGTTATGCCTTACTGGCTGTAAATTTTTTTTCTGAAAAGGAAATTGAAAAAGATCCAAAATACCAACACGCTTAACATGCTGGAATACACACAGCAAAACAGCAGCAAGAGTAAAAGGTCACAGAAGAAGTGAGGGGGGGGGAGGAGAGAACAGTACAAGCAAAATGGAAGAAACAATATTTTAAAACACATTCCCAAAGAAATTCCTCTTAAGAGTCAACAGGGAGATAACCAACTCCAGTTCTCATGATATAAAACATTTGGCAAATAGTTTTACTTTTAAGAAAAACAAAAAAGAAAATATAAAAATACAATGTAATGTCTTTTAAAATTAATTGGGGGAGAGGCAGAGTGAAGATGGCAGTGTAGAAGCAGGAAAACTCTGTGGCTCCCCCCATAACCACCTCAAATATCTATAAAATGTGACTCAACAAATTTTAGAGCTACAGAACTCACAAAGTGACAGAGAGAAACAAATTTCCCACTGAAGGCAGCCCAGCAGGTTGACAGCTTGCTGGGAGCCCAGCCCAACCTCACGTGAGTCCATGGTTTTAGCCCCAGGGCAGTGGCTGGTTCAGAGCTCCCAGCCTGCCAATTGCAGGGGGGCCAAGTGACCATTCAGAGGCTAAGTGCTCCTGACTTAACCTGCCTGGATCACTGTCTTGGGTGGTGGTTCTGAGGTGTGTGACCCGTGAGCCAAAGCTGGTGAGGGCTGGAGAGACAGTGCCCTCCTGATAGCTCCCGCAGCTGCAAAAACCCCAGTGACTTGGGATGAAGCTCTCCTCTCTGGAAACAGAGTTTGACTGTGGCAAAGAGCTCAAAAGTCAAGTAATTGACTGGCAACATGAGCAAGCAAAAGAAGTAAAGCAAGCACAGCCATCCAACTTTAGATTCCTTTTTTTGGGGACAAAAAGAATAAAAGCATGGAATGGGAGGAAGACAACACAGTCAGAACTCCTGCACCAAAGGCTTCCAAGAAAAATGTAAATTGGTTACAGGCCATAGAGAAGCTTAAGAAGGATTTTGAAAACCAAATAAGAGAAGTGGAGGAAAAACTGGGAAGGGAAATGAGAATGATGCAAGAAAATCATGAAAAGAGAGTCAACAACCTGACTGAAGAAAATAACACCTTAAAAAACAGATTAACTCAAATAGCAAAAGAGGCCCAAAAAGCCAATGAGGAGAAGAATGACTTAAAAAGTTGAATTTGCCAGATGGAAAAAGAATTTCAAAAGCTCACTGAAGAGAATAATTTCTTCAGAATTAGATTGGAGCAAATGCAAGCTAATGACTTTATGAGAAATCAAGATACTATTAAATAGATCTAAACAAATGAAAAATAGAAGGCAATGTGAAATATCTCATTGGAAAAACCACTGACCTGGAAAATAGATTCAGGAGAAACAATTGAAAAATTATTGAAATACCTGAAAGCCATGATCAGAAAAAGAACCCAGAAATCATGCTTCAAGAAATTCTCAAGTAAAAATCACCCTGATATTTTAGAACCAGAGGGCAAAATAGAACTTGAAAGAATTCACTGATCACCTCTTGAAAAAGATCTCAAAAAGAAAACTCCTAGGAATATTCTAGCAAAATTCCTGAGTTCCCAGGTCAAGGGGAAAATATTACAAGCAGCCAAGAAGAAACAATTTGAATATCGTGGAAACACAATCAGGATACCCCAGGATCTAGCAGCTTCTACATTAAGGGATCATGTAAGGGCCCCTTAGAGTTACCTAGATGTCTGACCTCGGTCAGTGTGCCCTTGCTAACAGGGAAAGCCTGAGGCAGGTAGAGGCATCCAGGTGTGTACTCTGCCTTTCAATGACTGCACGTCAAACACAGGGGCATTGAGTATGCGCCATCAATGGAGAAGCGCTCCCCACCTATCAGGACCCTGTTACCGGGACACCTGATGAAGGGGCAGATGGAAAGGGAATAAAAAGGGGCAGTGGGGCAGAGAGAGGGGGCAGCAGGGGAGAGCACCGGGGCAGCAGCAAGAGGAGATTCTGTGAGACAATAAAGACGCCTGGCCATTCCACTGAGGTGTGTTGGACTATTCTGTCCATATCCGTGGTTCTAACTCCAAAGAGTCGTCAGGGCGACTGAGAGAGTGCCCGCAGGGCCATAGGGGCGGCGTGCACAACTGCGGGGCTATGGTAGGTACTTTGGGGCCCCTGGGGCACCCGAGTCTGGCTGGTCTGGACAGGATCAAAGGGCTTAGAATATGATATTCTGGAGATCAAAGGAGTTAGGATTAAAACCAAGAATCATCTACCCAGCAAAACTGAGTATAATGTTTCAGAGGAAAATATGGTCATTCAACGAGGTGGAAGACTTTCAGGCATTGTTGATGAAAAAACCAGAACTGAATAGAAAATCTGACATTCAAATACAAGAAGCAAAAGAAGCATGAGAAGGTAAACAGGGAAAAGAAGTCATAAGGAACTTATCAAAGTTGAATTATTTACATGCCTACATGGAAAAACAATAGTTGTAACTTCTGAAACTTTTCTCAGTATAAGAATAGTTGAAGGGAATATAAATGTGTGTGTATATACATATATATAAATATATATATATATATATATATGTATGTATGTATGTATACATACATAGATGTCTATATAGGAGGATATATAGGCAAATGCGTACATATGTGAGTGTGTGTATATATGTCTACAGGTGTACATAGATAGAGGGCACAGGATCAATTGAATAGGAAGGGATGATATTTCAAAGGTGAAATTGAGAGGTAAGAGAGGAATATAATGAGAGGAGATGGGGAGAGACAGAATGGGGTTAATTATCTCATATAGAAGAGGCAAGGTATAACTGTTGCAATGGAGGGGAAGAACAGGAAGGCAAAAGGGAATGGGTCAACCTTACTCTCATTGAATTTGGCTTAGGGAGGGAATGACATACACTCTGAATCTGGTATCTTACCCTACAGGAGAGTAGGAGGGAAGGTGATGAGAGGCAGGATGATGGAGGGGACGGGAGGTTAGGGGGGAGTGTAGTTAGAATCACACACTTTTGTAAAGGGACAGGAACAAAGTAGAGAATAGAACAAGTGGGGAAGCAGGATAGGATGGAAGGAAATATAGTCAGTCTTTCACAATATATCCACTATGGAAATGTTTTGCATAACTACACAAATACAACCTATATTGAATTGCTTATCTTCCCAGTAAGGATGGATGAGGAGGGAGGAAGGGAAAGAATCTGGAATTCAAAGTTTTAAAATCAAATGTTTAAAATATTCTTGTTATTATTATTATTATTATTATTATTATTATTATTTACATGCAACATGCAAATAAGATATAGAGCTACTGGGGTATGGAGATCCATCTTGCCCTACCGGAAAGTCAGAAGGTGGATGGGGGAGGATATAGGAGAGGGTAGATTGGGGGAGGGGGTATACAGCAGGATTACTGTTTTGGGGTAGTGGGTAGGGGAAAGATGGGGAGAAAATTTGTAACTCAAAATCTTGTGGAAATGAATGATGTAAACTAAAAATAAACATAAAAGTTAATTTTTTAAAAAATAAAGAATTTTGAAGGAAGGGGACATTAAGGTGGCAAAATGAAAAGTTTCATATTGGACATGTTGAGTATAAGATATCTATGAAACATCCAAGTAGAGATGTACAGCAGTCAATCAGTGATGTGAAACTATACTTCAGGAGAGAGGCTGGGCCTAGAATTGTTTCAATAGAAATGATGAAAGCATTACAAGAGACAGAATAAAGCAAGGAGAAAAAAGAGCCCAGAACAAAACCTGGTGGGACACTCACTTGGTTATAATATCAATAATATCTTGTGTTTTTTAAACTGAAATAAGAACACTAGAGAAAAAGAATAGAAAAGAAATGAGAGCTATGGAAGAAATATTTGGAAAGGGAATTAACAACTTGGCATAAGAGGAGCAAAATCTTGGACAAGCAGCAAACTCCCTGAAAATTAAAATAGATAAAATAGAAGCTAATGACTCCATGGTACAACAAGAAATATTGAAACAAAGTTAACAGACTGAAAAAATAGAAATATAAGGTATCTCTGGCAAAAAATTGAACAATGGAAAAAAGAGATCAAGGAGGAAAAAAAAATGAATAGCCTTGATATAATTTTTCAAGAAATCTTAAAGGAAAACTTAACAAATCTCTTAGAACCAGAGAATAAAGAGGAAATAGAAAAAAAAAATCCATTGGTCACCTGATGAAAGAAACCCCCAAATGATAGCTCCTATGTACATGATAGCCAAAATAAAGAACTTTCAGGTCAAAGAAAAAACAAATGCTATAAGCAATCAGATAGAAAGAATTCAAATACCAAGTAGCCATAGTCCAGATCATGAGTTAGCAGCCGCCACTATAAAGGGTGTACACACACACACACACACACACACACACACACACACACACACACACACATTTCATTAAAGGTTGGTTTTCCCCCCATAAGATTATACTCAGTTTTGCTGGGTAAGTTACTCTTGGCTGTAAACCTATATCCTTTGCCTTCTAGAATATTGCACACATCATCTCGGGTCATAGAGGAAGTCTAATTAGACAGAAGACCTGGGAGTGGTCCCATTATGTCTTGATGATCCTGAAAAAAGAATGGAAAGGGAGGGGAGGAATATGAAAAGAAGGTTAGGGAAAAATTATCTCATATCAGGGTATACCAGTCAATACTAAAAAGGAGGAAAGAGTGAGGGGAGTGGCTAATACTTGAGGCTTACTCTCATCTGAATTGGTCAAAGGAGGAAAGAATATACCCACACACACATATACACAGTTGGGTACAAAAACATATCTCACTAAACAGGGAAATATAAAGGAAAGAGGAGAAGGGAGAATTAGAGGGAGGGTAGATTAAGAGAGGTGTTATTGTTCTTCAGTCCTTCAGTCAGGTCCAAACAGAAGTATAAATTCTAAGCAAAACAAACACTTAAGGATGTACAAAAATATTCATGGTTCTATTTTTAAAATTTGACCTAAATTTATATATTATCTAAGTATACATTATATAGATACACATGTATATATATAGACATAGAAATAACTGACAAGTTCTACAGGTGTCCCATCAAACTGTACATCATAATTTG
Organism: Pseudochirops cupreus; assembly: GCA_028627135.1. Lineage (NCBI taxonomy): Eukaryota > Metazoa > Chordata > Mammalia > Diprotodontia > Pseudocheiridae > Pseudochirops > Pseudochirops cupreus. The sequence continues at coordinate 282,216,772 of CM053582.1, read as the reverse complement.
GGCAATTCTTCATCCACTTAGTTTTTCTGAGCTAGGTGGTTGAACCAAAGTTTTTGAATGTTTATGGATGCCTTCCAGAAGGCTTTGCAGTGTATTTATGGTCTTGATGCAATCAGTACTTTGTCATTTTCAAACAGGTACATCTGTAGGATCTCATCATTCATAGAAAATCCTGCTTCAACTTGGATTTTGTGTTGGAGTCATAGTTCTTTTTGGAATGGCAAAGAATTAGAAACTGAAGATGTATTTTTCAATTAGGGAATAGCTGAGCAATTATAGTACATAAATGAGATGGAATACTACTGATGATAAATGGAATCATTTCTGAGAAACCTAGGAAGACTTTTAAGAATTGATGCAGAGTGAAGTAAGCAGAACCAGGAGAACAATTTATGGAATGATAATAGTTTTGTAAAGGCAAACAATGACTGACTGACTTAAGAACTCTGATCAAGGTAATGACCAACCCAAATTCTAGAGTACTTATGCTGAAACATGCCACCTACTTCCTGACAGAGAAGTGAAAGACATAGAATGCAGAATGAGACATTTTTGTGGGGAGGGAGCATGAACAATTCAGAAATTTGTTTTGCTCTACTATATATGCTTGTAACAGGGGTTTTAGTTTTCTTTCTTTTTCAAGTGGGGTGGAAGAGGGTGAGTGGAAGGCAGAGAAACAATTTAAAAATTTAATTTAGAAAAAAATTTTAACTTAAAAAAACAGAACTCAATCTAGTACAATCCTGAATTTTCCACTAGGGAAAACTAAGGCCCATAAAAGTTAAATGACTTGCCCAGTGTGACAGCTAATTAGCAACAAGTTCTAGACTGTAACCTAAGTCACCTGCCTCCTTGTCCAGTGATCTTATTACTGCACCATACTGATAATAGTACTTATTTTTATAGCATCCTAAAGTTTGCAGTCTTGTGAGGTAAGTAGTACAAGTGTTATTATTTTAATTTTTTAGATATGAAAATTGAGGCTCATGGACATGAAGTGACTTGTCCAAGGTCACATAGCTATTTAGTGTGAGTCAAGATTTGAACCTAGGTCTCTCCTGACTCCATGTCTAGTGTACATTCTAATACATGATGTCATTACTCTCTCTACTTCTCTCCTGATAGGTATTGTACGATACTAAACAGAATAATAAAACTAACTAATACCTTCACTTATGCAATGTCTCCACTGAATTCTGGTGTTTTACACTATAATTAATTGATTGGAATGCTCAGTTTCACAAGGCATTACAGATTGAAATTTGTTTTAAAAATACAGGAAATTATCCAAATGAATGTTAACTGGGGTAAGACTTTTACTTAAGGAAACTTTGCTTTTATAAACTATTCAGTCAAAAGACATTATCTCCTTTTGAGCAGGGCCAAACGATTCACTAGATTTAGCTATTTGGAATATGCAACTTCTAAAAACGACTTGCAATGTACTGTACTCTGAACTAAAGGAAACAGCCACATCTAAAGTGGAAAAGGATTAGGTTTTCTAGTCCATTGGTTAATCACTGGAAATTTGAACTCTTATCAAAACAATTTTATGACCAATACCATGCTCAGTCACAAAAATATTTTCAGTGAGCTATTAACAAGCGTTAATTATATTACAGTTCTCGTTGGGAAAGAATAATCTGTTTGGAATCTATTACTAGACTACTGAGCTAGGAAAAAGTCAACCTTTGTAACATTTCTCCAATGTATAAATGATAGAGGTGGTTTGAAAGTCAGAAAATAATTACATGAAACTTCAAAGTGAAACTAGAAGATTAAAAAACTCATTAAACAATTATGCCAAGGTTTTGACAGTCATTGAGGCTCCAGGATTAAGTTAAGAAGATGACGTGCAAACTGATACTATGGACTCCTAACTTTGAATTACGTTTACAAAGTATTAATGCACTAAGAAAATTTGTACCTCCATCTCTGAGTATTCTTGTCTTTTCTCTAATCTCATTTTTCTAACTGCCAAAAGGATTTCTCTCTTTATCTGGCTCTTTAATACACTCATTTAAGCTTATCATCTGAGCCTCCCAAAATGATGATTCTTTCCACTACCCTCATATACCACTTTATGAGATGCCCTGATCCATTCCAAAATGACATCACTTTTTACTTTTATCTCTCTGTCAATTTCAACTGCTTATTTACCCTGTCCAATGTCTCTTGGATTTGTTCCTTCCTTCTTCATTTCATAAAAACATAGAATTTGAGAGCTAGAAGGAACCTTAGAAACTGTCTAGGTCAGATCTGTGATTTGATAAATGAGGAAAATAAAGTCTAAGGATATTAAATAACTAAAGTTACAGAGCTAATTAGTGGCAGAGCCAGGACTAAAACCTAGGTTGTCTAATTTATTTAATTGGTCCTTCCACTCTTTCCCTCTCTATTCCTATTCCTTGTTCTCCATTTTCACTGCCACCACTTTAATCCTCACTGTAATCATCCTATGTACAGACTACAATAACAATACAATAATAAGATGTTCTTCCTGTCTGTTCTTCTATCTCTTTCGAGGATGAGGACAAGAACATGGACGAGGAGGACAAGGACAAGGACAAGGAGGAGGACAGGAAGAGGAGTGGAGGAGAAGAAGAAGAAGAAGAAGAAGAAGAAGAAGAAGAAGAAGAAGAAGAAGAAGAAGAAGAAAATACCATTTTCATTGTATTTCCCTACTGAAGTAGTTCCCTTTTGCCTATAGTCTCAAATCCAAACTCTCCCATCTAACATACAAAATTCTTCATTAATCTCCCTTATCAATGTTTTTCAATGTTTTCCTCACCTCCTCACACCACCCCACATACACTTTCTTTTTTTTTTTTTGTCTTTTTGGAAGAGAGAAGGCAGGCAATTGGGGTTAAGTGACTTGCCCAAGGTCACACAACTAGTAAGTGTTAAGTTTCTGAGGCCACATTTGAACTCAGGTCCTCTTGACTCCATGGCTGGTACTCTATTCACTGTACCACCTAGTTGCTGCCCCACATACACTTTCAAATTAATTTCTCTTTGTTCTCCAAATCTGGTCTGCTTTTTTCCAACTGGACTGACAGGCCAGCTTGTCCCTAGAATTTGTGAGATCTGACATTTATACTTTTACTCATATATTTTCCCTCATCTACAATATTCCAATCTGTGTTCTGCAAGACCCAAGACAAAATTCCCATGCTCCAAGAATTCTCCTCCAGTTAATCTGTTCTCCCAGTCTGAACACTCCCTTGATCATATCATATAACTATCCAATCCTTAACAGTATTGTTGTTTCCCATTTTTTTCAGTCATGTCTGACTCTTTACGACCCCATTTAGGGTTTTCTTGGCAATGATACTGAAGTAGTTTGCCATTTCCTTCTCCAGCTCATTTTATAGATGAGGAAACTGAGGCAAACAAGGTTAAGTGACTTGCCCAGAAACTCTTACTAAAGATATTAAGTGTCCAAGGACAGATTTGAACTCAGGTCTTTCTTATTCCAGGCCTGGCACTACATCCACTTACACCACCCAGTTGCTCCTCAACATACTAATAAATAAATGTTGATATATTTCTTTGCAATTGATATGAGGTTGCATCACATTAGAATAAGAACATGACAGACCAAGAAAAACCCCAGCGGTACAGAGGAAAGAGCATTGGGGCCATGTGTTCAAATCTTACCTCTGTCAATTACTACTTACATGATTTTAGGCAAGTTACTTGAACTCTTTTAATTTCATCTATAAAATGAGGGGATTGGATTAGATGGTCTCTGAGGTCCCTTCTAGCTCTAAATTGATGATCCAATTACCTTATGAAACTTCTTTTATCCACTACCCCAAGTTCAATGGAATGAATGATATATAGAATCTTCTTGCATGGTCACATGATAAGTGAACAACTAACTCTATGGAAAGTGAGAATGAAAAGATAATTCGAGAATGGTGGAACATTTAATATAGAATAGGTCCCAGGAGATATAAAAGTCAGTGTGTAGTGTCCTAAAGAATAAATAGGAAAGTTTAGAATAGGGTTGGGTTTGGGAGAAAAGATAATATAAGGAAATGTACATCTCTCCATGTTTGCATATCTTGGGAGACTCACTCTGTCCCATCCAAACCAAAATGAAAAGGTACTAGGCCAGGCTATTACTCTGAGGCCACTGTAATAGAACACAAAGTCCATCATCCATGAGGTACCTGCCACAATCACTAAGTGTTCTGGGGGTCAGAGGTAGATACACTGAGAGGTTGAAAGGTGGGATTTTCCCAAAGGCAATTCACAGTTATTGCTATGGATGCTTGAGCATGACTTGGGTTATAACTACCCTAAAGGGAAAGGCCTTGCTCAGAAAGAAGAGATTTGGAGTTTGCATAGTCTGGGAAGTGGATAGAATTAAGAGGTGCTGGAGAATAAGGGTGGGTGTAGGTGTGTTAGAGACAAGGCCCTAAATTGACTATCAGAAGGAAGGTGGAACACAACCCATCTTCCCATCCTCCATTGGTTAATCATATGCTTCTTGGGGTCAGATCATACCTTCCATGAAGCTTTAAGATTCTCCCTGGCCCCACTTAACCTTAATTCCTACTACTCCTCACCATACTCCCTCAGAGATTCATGGAATTTTAGAACTGGAAGGAACTTCTTTAGAGGTCATCTAAATCCACCTCACCATGTTAAGTTCTGTCTCCATGATCTTATTCACATTGTTCTCTTTGCCTGAAATGTCCTCCTTTTCCTTTCTCCTATTCAATCCTACACATTCTTTAAGATCTAGCATAGGCTTAAGTTTTTTTTTAACCTAAACCCTTTAAAACTTTTTAAACCACTTTGATTAGCCAACTTATCACTTACATCATATAGACTTTTGTATCATTTGTGGTTTTTTTTATGTGTTACTTTTATCCTTCCTACTATATTGTAAATTTACTGAGGCACAAAGGCCATGTAGTAAAGTGTAAAAATTCCTTGCTGGGAGGTTCTAGTCTTGAGTCTGCCATTGATTTTGTGGAAGACCTTGGATAAGTCACACTCTCTTCCTGAGCCTCCATTTCCTCAGGTATAGAATGATGGCATTGAATCAGATTATTTTTGCTACACTTTTCAGGTCTAATATTATGGTTCCATGTGTCGTGTTTTATAATATATATGTATGTATGTATGTATGACATTGACACAGGAATACATCCCCAAGAAGGTAACCAGGATGGAGAGTGGCTGATGGAACTGAAATAGAAAGAGAAAATAGGGACACATACTAATTATCTTCAAATACTTAGAGTGTGACATGGAAAAAAAGATTAAATTTGCTCTTCCTGGGTCCAGAGGAAGAACTAGATGTACAGGAAGTATAGAGTAGAGGATAAGGTATGGGATATGGGGTCAGAAGATATATGTGCAAATCGTACTGCTCCAGCTTGCAACTTTGTGTCCGATTCTTCATGACTCTATTTGGGGTTTTTGTGGCAAAGGTACAGGAGTGATTTGCCTTTTCCTTCTCTAGATCATTTTACAGATGAAGAAATTGAGGCAAACAGAGTTAAGTGACTGCCCAGAGTCACATAGCTAGCGTCTGAGGTTGAATTTGAACTCAGGTCTTCCTGACTCCAGGCTTGGTACTCTATCCATTTTGATAGCTGCCCAGACAATGGATTACTTCTCACTAAAGGTCTACAAGTGGAAACTGGATGATGATTTTTCAGGTAGGTTATAAAAGAGATTCCTTTTAAAGTACAGATTAAACTAGATGATCTCTAAAGTTGCTTCCAACTCTGGAATCCTGTGATAATGTGATTCTGGCAAGGCTAAGAACAGTATTTCTCTCAATAAATAATTGTTCTTTGACTGATTCATTGATTCTTTAGTGGAATATAATTGAAAAAGAAACTTATCCCCAGAATACACATGAGCACATAGCACAATGGATTAATTCATGATAGTGTAGCACCTTGTGCTTAGCCATATGGTTAATATTCTACCAAATGCTAAAAGGAGTTTAGGATAGCTATTTATTATCAAGTTGTCTCTTGTGCTAGGTATTTATAAACTGCTTTATGATCAGGCTTTCTCTTATCCGTTTCTTATTAGAATTTCTTGATTTCCTATAACATTAGGGTTTCAACCACTAACCTTTTTTCCCCCTTGGAATAAACCTGAGTTCCTACTCTGAAGTTGGTCCTTTGCATCTTATTTTCTCATATTGAACATTGTTACTTCTCTGTATAGTGCCAGAAATGGACATCATTAAATCACCCTAGTTCCATAGTTATGTTTTACTAACTGATTTAATAGAGAGTAGCAATTACCCACAAGATTGTCTTTGTTTAAGTTCCTAGAAGTAGCCAGCCCATGAAAGGAAATTGTTGATTAATAACAAGGGTAGCCAATATTTGTGCAATTACCCCTCTAGGCTCACTCTCTCAACTCCCTCTTGCACGGGTAGATGGGCTCCCCAGAGGCAATGACTACTATTTCTCTCAGAGTTCTAACAGTAACCCAGAGGAGTCAGAGTTTCTAGCACCATCTTTCACAAATCCCCCTCCAATGTGCTCTCCATTATCAACAATCCAATAGAACTCTATTATCTTTTACAGTTATATACTTATTATGTGCTTTAAATCCTTATATAGTTTTACAAATATTATGACTCTTTGTTCATCACAACAATCCTTTGAGGTAGATGTTACAAGTACTAATATTCCCATTTTGTAAATAATCTGTAGCTCAAAGAGGTTGTGATTTATTCAAGGTCACATAGGTGATAAGTGGTTGAATCAGCCCTAAAATCTAATTCTCAACTTCAATTTTTATATCCACTCCAGGCAACACAACAATCTTATTTATATTACTGTTCTATGATTCTCATTTCCCAAATCTTATAAATTTGGACCCATTCCTCAGAGACCATTAACACTAAGCTTACGAGGCAGCACAATTTATTGAATGTGATGTTAGAATATGAAAAAAATGTTTAAAGCTCTTTCATTTTTCTTTTGCAAACTGTGTGCCACAATTATCTTCTTCAGTACATCACGGACCCATAACTTTATTGGAATAGGGATTCATTTAAATGTTGCAGATTACTAATTTATTTTTTTT
>CM053582.1:282191287-282209195 GCA_028627135.1 Pseudochirops cupreus | reverse complement strand
GAAGTGAATGTTGAAAACTAAAAATAAATAAATTAACTTATATAAAAAAGGAAAGGTTCTAAACACTTACCAATACTGCATTAGAAGGAGTTAGGAAACCTCTTTGTTGGCAAAACAGAATAGCACGATGTGTTCGTTTAGCAATATGGCTTGCTACTGTGTGCTGTACTGCTGCAGCAATATCAGCAGCACAGGACAAGATTTGTCCCTTCTCAATACCTGCAAAAATAAGACTTACTGACTTTTAAATATTTATTTCATGATGATTTATTACGCATTCAACTTTTTAAAATATACATATACACACACCTTCCTCTTTTTCCTTTTGTGTTATTATTTTATTAACAGCAGTCTGAAGTCCAGAAAAAGAAAAATCACAATTTCTACAGTAATGCAGGGGATGTTGAAAATCAAAATGTAATCTATTTCCTTGTCTGGCCAAATGTTCTATAGCCTTGCCTCCACTCATGGTGGAGTACGCTGGGTGTTTTATTAAAGAAAGTCTTCTCGCTACCTAGCAAAGAAAAAAACCACTTTGTAAAACATGATATTATAATTGGCACACATTTTTCAAGTTAGATGCAAAAACCAAAATACCATTACTGAATACTATATTATGAAAATATAATGTTTTAAAAAGTAAGATTGTGGCTAGTAGCCACTAAAAGTACAATTCATAGTAATGGGCTGGCTTGTAATAGAGGGAGGCTGCTGCATCTGAGAACCAAAGAAAATAACTTCCTCATATTCATTGCTCTCCTTCTACTCTTCCACTTTGTTGGGGGGGTAGGAGAGGGGAGGAGCTAGTTAGTTTAAATTGACGAAAACACTCCATTTTTCCAGGAGATCTTAGAAAGAGAAGCTCAAAATCTCCTCTCCTCTTTGTTTTTAACTGCAGTGGAGATAGTAGTGATGGATATTGCTTCCCTAATCCTGAGGAACAACAGTGGGGTTATCAACCACCATTCTCTTTTGCCATGATTAACAGTGCTCTACAGGAGAGAAAGAATCTGCAATTTTCTAATGCCAATATTTCTCCAGTTTAATCAAATTTTCTACAGTAAGTGCCCTTTGGTTTTACATTTTTGCAATAATCAAACAGCACATTACAGTTCACAAAGAACTTTAGGACAGCAGACTCTGATATGGTGCTTTGAACTTTATAAAATGTTTTACATATATTACCTTATTTGAGTCTCACAACAATCCCGTGAGGCTGGTACTATGGGCATTTTTAATCTCTATTTTACATACAGGTAAACTGAGGCACAGAAAGGTTAACTGCCTTACCCGTAGCTAGTTAACTCATGTCAGAAGCAGAATCTGAACCTAGGTCTTCTTGACTCCAAATCTAATACCGCCATTAGACTAGTATCCAATCCAGTCCAACATATACTTTTAAAAATACCTACTATGTGCAAGTACTTGGCCTTGGACATATACTAGGCATTTATTTCTCCTGTGAAGATGCAACAGGGAAACACATGAGTATACGCAGGACAACTTGAAAATATAAATAAAAATAGGGATCCCGGAAGGCATTTTAAGTGGCACCCTCACTGAGCCTTGTCTAAAATAAGGGATTCTATGAGATAAGGGAAGGGGACTTTAAAGCATGAGGAACAGCCTGGAAAAAGGGAAGGAAAGGAAAAAATGAAATGCTAAGCCTGGGAACAGGAAGGAAGTATTTGGTGAGAATACTGTGAAATAAATCCAGAAAGGCAAGGTGGAAGCAGATTATATATGGCTTTAGATGTTAAGTTGAAAAATTTGTTTTGTATCCTAGGAGCCACTGAAGCTTCCTAGATGGGGGAAAGAAAGAAGGGAAGGGAATAAGTAATTATTAAGTACCTACAAATGTGCAAGACATAGTGCTAAGCACTTTATAAATACTATCTCATTCGATCCTCATAACAACCCTGGAAGGGAGGTGTTATTATTTCCATTTTACAGAAGGAAAATCTAGAAAGATGGAGGTTAAGTGACTTGCCCAAGGGCACAGAGCTAGTAAAAAAGTGCCTGAAGCCATATTTGAACCCGGGCCTTTTTCACACTAGGTCCAGTGCTCTATCTACTGAACCACCTAGACTGGAAGAGTCTTGAGAGGTAATCAAGTCCAAAAGTCTTATGTGGTAAGTAAGCATCGAAGGCAGGATATGAACTCCTGTGACCCTAGAACCAACGCCTGTTCCACTTTACCACATCTATAAAGCAATGAGAACAAAACCCACAGGAGCTAGTAAGTTCACAGAGAAGATATAGAAAAAAGAACAGGCTGTAGAAAAGAACCTTTATGGATGTCCTTTTTTAAAGGTCAGCACATCAATAATAATTCAGTAAATGAGACTGAGGAATAGTTAGACAAGTAATTAAGCATGAATGTATTTATTAAATACTGATTCTGTGCTAAACACTATGCTAGTGCTGATAATACTAATGTAGAAGTGAGACTGTCTCTCCTTCTAGGAGCTTAACCTTGTCATGCACAGAGGCAACACATACATAGGAGGGGTGGCCAAAGAAGGAAGTATCTTGGGATTCACAGAGATGTGGGACTTGTGCAGCCAAAAGATGCTCCCTTTCCAGGAGTATAGTACTAATTGGAGATGGGTGGTGGTAGTAATCAAGTCACCAGGAGAATAAGGTAGTCAACAGTTGTCAAAAACTGAATAAGTTAAGAAGGATAAAGACTAAGAAAAGGTCATTGTAGTTATCAGTTAAGATCATTAGCAATTTCAGTTGACTGGTGACCTGGGAAATAAGAAAGCAAAAGGCCAAGAATTGAAGTTGAAAGGAACTGTAAGCAACAAGCACCAGCAGTTTTTCTAGGAATTTGACTATGAAGAAAGGAGCTATAGGACAAGAGTGTGAGGGATGGTAGGATCAAATGAAAGTGGTTTGCTTTTTATGTTGTTGTTTTTAGGAGAGGGAAGATTTGGGTCTGGTATAACAGAAAGAACTGGGGACTCAAAGGACTTAGGTTCAAATCCCAGCTTTGCTGTTTCCCACCCATTACTCTGGACAAATTACTTTCTCTCCGAGCCGTGGATTCTTCACCTGCAAAATGGGAGGTGGTAAAATTTCATGGCCTCCGAAATTCCTTGCACTTCTCAATCTATGATTCTATATCTCCTTTAATAATCAGACAGAAGGAAATCAGTTTTTGTAACTATTAAGAAGGATAATTTTGAAATATTTTTGAAATTTTCAAGTTTCATTTCAAAATACAACTTTAAATCTTAGAGGTTTTGAGTACTCTTTAAAACTAGAATGATACATAAAAGAAAAATGTCTACTTTAGATTTATAGAAACTATACTAAAAAAAAATTCAGCATACTACAGAGTTCCATCCTATACTCAATTTCCAATATGATCTGTTACTTAGATAAAGTCTTTATGGACAATTCTACCTAACTGAGGTTACTAAAAATATTGAATTGAATGGTAACAATGGAGTTACTTTATCTATAATTGAAACTGACAGGTACTGAAATATTGTTGACTGATACAAATTTAGTAAATACTTACTATGTGCTACCTTGGAAACACACACACACACACACACACACACACACACAGAGCTAACATTTGTATAGTATTTACTAAGTGCCAGGCACTGTGCTAAGGACCTCACAATTATTATCTCTTTTGATCCTCATAACAACTCTGGGATTTATGTGTTATCATTATTCCCATTTTACACATGAGGAAAACAAAGATTAAGTGAATTGCCCAGAGGCACATAGTTATTAAGTATCTGAGTCTACCTTTGAACTCTGGTCTTCCTGACTTCTTTCCACAGTACCACCTAGCTGCCCCCAAAACAAAAAGAAATGAATGCTTAGATTAACTCTTACCTTGTCAAGCATGTCACCCGGTGCTATATCTAATGATTTTCCAAGCAGAAGAAAATCTGAAATACCTTGAACTATGGCCAGTAAACAGTGACCACCAGAGACCAAAAGAACTAAGAAAGGAAAATCCACTTTATTAGTTATTCTAATAGTAAGTGCATGTGCTTCCATGTGATGAATAGGAATGAAAGGCTTCTTGTATTGGTTTACCAGTTGTAAGCTATACTCCAAGCCTACTCCCAGGCTTAAAGCAAGTCCTGGTTTTACAGTAGTTGCAACTGCTGAGAGTTCATTTGGGGTAACTCCACTGGCAGAAAGAGTTTCTTTCACTATTTGTTCAATGTTTTCTCTGTGAAGTTGCTGTGCAACTGAAGGAATAATCCCACCTGTTCTGAGAGAAAAATGGTCATGAGTTTATCATATCAAATAATAAGACCTCAAAACTGAAAGCCTGGTTGTGAAATGAACCAATCATCCTGGGAAACAACTTGGAACTATGTCCAAGGGACAACCAAACTGTATCCAAAAGAGATCATAAAAAAGGGAAAAGGACCTACATGTGCAAAAATATTTATAGCAGCCCTTTTCATGGTGGCAAAATGTTGAAAATTGGGGGGATGCCTATCAATTGGGGAATGGCCAAACACGCTATGGTATTTGAATGTACTGGAATACTACTGTACAATAAGAAATGATGAATAGGCAGACTTCGGAAAAACCTGGAAAGACTTGTATGAACTGATGCAAAGTGAAATGAGCAGAACCTGGAAAACACTGTATACAGGATCAGCAACACTGTGTGATGATCAACAATGAATGACTCAGCTCTTCTGAGCAACACAAAGATCTAAGACAGTACAAAGGACTCATGAAGGAAAATGCTATCCAGATAAAGAACTGATGGACTCTGAATTGCAGATTGAAGCATATTTTTTCACTTACTTTATTTTTTCTCATGTTTTTTTTTTGCTGTGTCTTCTTTCACAACTGTGATTAATACAGAAATATTTTTACATGACAGCATATGTATAAATTATATCAAACTGCCTACCATTTTCAGAAGATAGGAGGGGAGGGAGAGTGAAAAATTTAGAACTCAAAATCTTGTAAAAATGAATGTTAGAAATTTTCTTCACACGTAATCGGGGGAAAAATACTATTTAAAAACAAAAAAAAAATCTCCTGAAAGTCTGGATTCATCAAACCTTACCTTCTCTCCTAGCACAAGAATAATTTTGAAAGCATATTTTTAAAACTTTTAGAAAAAAAAATCTCACCAAAGGAACATTCTAACAAAGGCTTGTAAAAATGTATTTGTCTGATATCTTTCAAACCTAATCAAAAGGGCTCTAAAATAAAAAGGATACATGAGTATCTTATATATATCTGCTTATATTTATCCAACAAGCTTCAGTGAAAAGAGAATAGTGACTGAGACATCAGGAAGTTCACAAGAAATGAAATCCAAGGGGCTTTTAGCAAAATTCACACTTCAAATTTTCCACACATAAATGCCTAAGTTTAGCCAGCAAGAAAAAGAAAACACATTTTAATGAAAATTTGAACTCATAAATATAACTGAGACGAAACTCATGACTAGATAGTACATATAGATGGATATACTTTATCCAAATGAAAAAGGAGAATTAAATGGGGAGTTTGCAAAAAACTGTAAGCACATACCCACACCTCCTCCACCAGGCCTCAGCTGCCTTCTTACCTTCCAAGCTTCCTCTTCCTAATGGCGAGTTCCTCCCTGGACTTCTATTTAGATGAACTTTTCAGGCCTGTCACCCTTCATCCCTGTCCTAGCTCAGTTCCTCACTCTCCTGATTTTGCCATCACGCCCCTAAAGACGGATCCTCTCTCCTCTTTCAGTTTTCTTTTATATGCTGTCTTCCTCCATTAGAATGTAAGCTCATTGAGGGAAGGTACTATCTTTTACTTGTATTTTTATTCCCAGAACTAAGCACAGGTCTTACTAAGTGCTTAATAATACTTATTGACTTATTCTTGAATGCCAGAGCTGAATAGTTCTGAGAGACCCTGAAATCAGGTCTGCCCCTTCTCTTGAAGGAGACCAGGAAGTAGGTTTGTAAGTACTACTAAGGTAACAAATAAGAAATCTTACTAACATTGGACAGACCAATCATAATAGATTGTGAAGTTCTTCATTTACTTTTTCATTTAATAAGTTCCTTTTGCTTTCTGTTGATTAACTTTGTAACAGTGCAAGGCAGTATAAGATTAAGGGACCCTATAAGGGATATAAGATCTCAGAAAATGGGGAAATCAGGGTGAGCTTAACAAGGCAAGGAAGGTTTCAAGGAGGAAGGCAGGATCTAAGTAGGCTCTTGAAAAAAATGATGACAATTTAAAAAGGTGGAAAAAGAGTTCTCAAAGAAGGTATACTTTCTCATCTCTTCTTTGTGGCCAACTAGGTCATTATAAATACCTGGTGTTAAAAGAAACTTAGCTTTGAAGAGTACTAGACATGGGTCAGAGACCTGATCTTGAGCCCCAGCTCTACTTAATGGGTGACCTTGACTGGGCAAGTCCCTTCACTTCTCCATATCTCAACTTCCTTATCACTACTTCCCAGGATTGCTGGGAAGATCAAATGTCATCATCAATATAGGTAAAAGTGTTTGATTACAAAATCTGACATAAATTAATGCTATTCTTACCATATAACAAACACAAAAGGATTATTTCTACTAATTTATTTTTTAACAGTAAAGCAATCATAATAACGGCTACTTACTTCAAGTGAACTTCAGTTTGGGAGTGTATTGCTTCTCCTAGGATTTTGCCAGTTTCATCCACCACAGCAGCTGCCGTATCATCACAACTGGTTTCAATTCCTAATACTAGTTTATGAAGAAACTGTTTCCCAGTATGAAAAGTAAAACTTCTTAAAAATTCATATACTTGCCATTTGGGCAATCTACAAAGAACCCCTGATGTCTTACTCAGTGTCAGCATAATGAATCTATAAATATGCCTAGAAAAGAGCCACATGGAGAAACATGTATTAAGATGTGAATTTTATGCACAGCAAAGGCGTAAGACTCAGAAATCTAAGACAATAATGATAGACTTGAAAGCTATTTACATTCTCCTTCAGTTTTAAATTACAGGGAAGCTCATAAAAACTAGCAGTAATTTCTTTTTTAAAATACCACATAAACAGAACCCTGCTGTTTGAGGGGGAAAACAAATAGGATTTAGGATTTTATTGTAGTAATTTTATAAATAGGGCTTGTCAACCATTTACTTCTTTATGAAATGCTTAACATAAAAAAAATTCTAGAATTAACTATATTCGTTTAGTAAGGGATTTCTCCTCCTCCTAAGTGAAAATCATCTCCATGGGAACAGAGTTCTGGAGCCATTAGATCTAGAGCCTAACCCTTTTGGGGATCTTGGAGAAGCAGCCTAGGTAATTTATACAACTTGACCCAGCTGCTCCAGAAGAAGATGAAATAAAAATAAAAAATAAGAGGACCTTTTGGAATCCCTCAAAGCTCTGTGAGAAGCTGACATGAACAGGGGGTATAGTGCCTACAAGATGGATGTCAGAATAGACAAGGGGCTGAGCTGACCTGAAGAGCAACACAAAATCCTGTATGAGCAATCCAAGAAGAGGTATTCCCATAGCAACATGGAGAGACTCTGCATGGAGGGAGGGGGAAGGGGAATAGGAATCAAGTATAAAACAAAAGAGTGTTGGGTCTTTGGATCCAGAGGCATTATGAGAAGGGACTCCTTTAATGTAACTGCTCTATAGTCTATTAAAGGTAGCTCCATAGGACTGAAGTAACCAGTACCATCTGCTAACGAGTTTAACAGCAGGGAACAGTAAAGCAGGGATGAGGACAGTAATAATAAATAAACAATAAAAATTGTTCCCCGCCCCAACCATCTCTGGATTCATTCTACCTAGACTGAAAGGACATGGTATGACAATGACGAGAGATCCAATTGTGCTAGAGTGAAGAGATTCCTGGGTCCTTTTTCCTTTTCAGAAGGTAGCACAAACTACTTAGAGGTATTGATGAGGTGGATGATTTAATCTGTGGAGGGGGAAAAATATTAGAAATACATGAAATTACTCAAGATACAAGATTGGGTGAAGACTGCTTGTCTGAAGCTGTCATCTGACAAGTGCCATGTTTCCAAGACTGTCCAAGATTCATGTACACAAAAGATTGCCACACCCCTTATCTGGCAATGTCCAAAAATTATCATGAACCGACAGGACTTCTGGGATTCCAAGGCTACTGCTGGAGTTTGTGAAAAATGATGCATTAGTACAGAACCCATCAATGACCTCAACTGTAAACGTATTGTTGGAAGGAACCTTAAGCAGGGCAGAAAGCTCAGAAACAGCATATGGTATCCTGAAAAAGTGGCCTATGATGGATCTCTTGGAGTTTTAAGGAAACTAGGAGGACAAGAAATATAGTACAGGCCTTCAAAAACCTGATTAGCTACCTCACACAGCTTACACACTGATCCAGTATGAATAGCTCAGGAGTCAGTCTTGTACTACCAGAAGTTTACTGAAGGGGGGAAGCAAGCACGCTATCTTATTTACAAGGTATTCTTGACCCTGAAAATTTCAATACGGTATGTATGAAGCTTGTTTTTGGAATGAACAGAAAATTCGTTGACCAGTATTTTGACAAGCATTAAGTCAGATGGCACCATCTAAAAATAGGAGGCTGTCTTTATCAACTATCACTTCAATACATGAAAGGCATCAGGGACCATGATGAGTTACAAAGTAGTAATCTTTGACACAAAAGCACTATATTAAAGCTTCAAACCAAGGAAACCATGTCTAAAGATCTGGAACTTTTTTTGAAAAAGGGTATGCCACCTGAATTGGTAAAAAAAAAAACATAGCTGTGAAGCTAATCTTGATTACCCAGTTTGAACTGGGATGAGGGTCTCCAATTTTGATATTAGCCATGAAAAAGGAATGCAATGCTTAAGGAATTAAGCTAAAGTCAAACTACTGTTGAGGGAGTGACAAAAGTTGAAATTATAATGCAGTAATGATCTATAAAGAAGGGGAATACTGAAGCCGGCTTGACCAGTGGTTAAAGCCAACTGTTAAATTTTCAATGAGAGAATTTACACTTTGGAAATTGGCAACCAGTATGAATCAGGGACTGATTTGCTGTTTTATTGTCTGGACTTGAGAAACTATCAATAATGCAGACTAAACTTATTAGGGTACCATGTTCACATTCTCCCCAATCTCCTTACAGATCCTATTATTAAACATTTACTGGTAAACTCCTGGCTATAGGAGATCTTCCAAGGTGAAAGGTAATTACTGTTAGTCAAAGCTGAGTAACTCTTGGCTAAGGAAGTCCTCAGTTCTGTACAGTGTAAAAAGTGATGGATCTGATATTAGAGGACCTATGTTCCAAGCTTGGTTCTGCTACTTATTACCTATATCTAAACCTATTATCTTATGATCATACGCAAGAGAAAAGTAGGGATGTGGTGGAAAACAGGTTTTACAAGATCAAAAAGACAGTGCATCTAGAGGAATGGTAACTAAAGTAGGTATAAGTACCCTAGGCAATAACCAGGAAAATTCACTGGGAGCATGAAGAAAACATAAGAACTAAACATAGACCAACATCCCACAGTATGTACCAAGACAAGTTCCAAATGGATACATGACTTAGATATAAAAAAATGGTATCATAAACAAATTAGAGAAGCAAGGAAGAAATTGCTTTCTAGAACTATGGATAGGGGAACAGTTTGTGACCAAAGGATAGAGATGATCAAAGAACACAAAATGAACAATTTTGATTACATAATTTTTTTTGTTCAAACAAATGCCCTAAAATTAGAAGGGAAACAGGCAACTGGGGAAAATCTTTGCAATAACTTTCTCTGATAAGGATCTCATTTCCAAGTATATAATGAAGTGATTCAAAAATATAATAGTCATTTCCTAACTGATAAGTTGTTAAAGGTTATGAATAGTTTAAAGAGGAAAAAATCCAAGCTATCAATAGGTATATGAAAAAATATTCCAAATCACTAACAGAGAAAAGCAAATCAAAGAAACTCTGATGTTCTACCTCCTACCCATCAGATTGACAGCAAAAAGAAAACGTCATGTTGGAAAGACTTTAGGAAAATAGGCGTATTAAGGCACTGATGGTGGTACTGTGAAATGATACAGTCACTCTGGAAAGCAATTTGGAACTACTTCCCCAAAGTTATAAAATGTTAATACCCTCTGACAAAGCAATACCAATACTATGTCTATACCTGAAAAAGATCAAAGAGAAAAAAGACCTATATATATAAAAATACTGAGAGCATAAAATACTGGACACTAAGGTGGCACCCATTAGTTGGGGAATGAATGAAAAAAATATGGTAATGAATAATGGAATAAGACTAAAGAAATGATAAAAATCAAAATTCCAGAGAAATCTAGAATAACTTGCATATACTAATGCAAAGTAAAGTGAGAGGAACCAGGAGAATAATTTATAATATAATGACAAATTGTTAAGACAAATAACTTGAAACACTTGAGAACTTGATCAACTCAATGGCTAACCATGATTCGAGGACTGATAATAAAGCATGCTATCCACCTCCTGACATAGAGGTGATGGACTCAGGGTACAGAAGACATAATTTTTGGATATGGGAATTTGTTTTACTTGACTGTACAGAACTGTTATAAAGGTTTGTTTTTTTTCCCCAAACGTAGATGGGAAGGAAGATAGACATATTAATTGAAAAAAAATTTTTTTAATAATAGATTTGTAAATAAACTGGTTATTAAGATTATAGCTGTTAGCTACCTTTACTGCTCTCTTTCTTCTAGCCAAACAAGAGCTATGCTAGATAGTGATCCATGGGAACTCCAGAGAATATATGGCTTATCACCTACCCAGGGATCCATATACCACCTCAACCCCTGGGGACCCCAAGCTGCAAGAAGAATCAAAAGTTCTGCTAACCCAGAGGCACGGACTTTACGTTTGGGAGATGGAGACCATTGATCTAAGGAACATAAAAATTAGTGAACCTTTGGAGCTTGTGCGCAGATTTCTTGTTGCTGAAAGGGAATGAGCAACATTCTAGTTGTGGTGAATGATTTGAACTGTTATATATAGGTCTTTACAACCAGCAACCATGATGGACAACATATTATAGGGGAGGCAATCTTGGCATAAAGCTTCAAAGCCAGGATTCATTCAGATTAAGGTTGAAGTTTTAAGAGTAAGTGACTCAATGGGGTATTTAGTCCAGTAAAAATTAAGAAATATGGAACTATGCTATAACATTATCAAGGAGACTCACAGATGGAATGTTTTAATTGTACTCTACTAAACATTTTGGAGTCATTGAAGCCCAAGACATAAGCCTGAGGCCAATTAGGATGATGCATTTTTTTGTTACAAGTCTATAAGGCTACTAGCAATGATTCTACAGCTTTACTTTATACATGCTGATGTTTGGGTAAGAGCCACAGGGTACTGCCCCGTGCTTTGGAGTTTCAGAGAATAGGAAAGATCTTGAGACCTATGACCAATTTATATTCTACTAAGAAATCTGTTGAGAGAGTCATGACTTCATGGCTTCAGCCCAGAAGAGCACAGAGAGCAAGAACAATAGTAATTCTCAAGTTTCCCCTCCAGGACTGCAGCTGGGAAATAAGAGTCCTCCTATGAAACCTTGGTGTCCCTGGAAAAACACAAAATAAAATAAGGGAATGGTGGAGAGTTACCCCATACCAAGAAGATGAAAAATTAGTCAGCTCCAAAGAATGTCAAGGACCCTCACAAAGAAAATTCATTGCTACCACTTGCTCGCAGGGAACTAGCAGAACTTTACAGAAAACAGGAAGGCAGGAGTATTGGGCAAGTTAAGGAATTGGGACCTGCATATCAATCAACAAGCATTTATAAAGCGTCTACAACATGTCAGGCTAAGGATACAAAGGATCCTTATGTGCTAAGGATAAAAAGACAAAAATGAAACCATACCTGTGCTCAAGTAGCTTATAATCCATTGAGGAAAACAACGTGTACATACAGAAAGTATACACAAAATAAATACAAGGTAGTTAGTGGCAGGAGGGGAGGGGATAGGATAGGAGTATTGCAGGAAGGAGGTCATTAACTGTTAAAAGAATAAGGAATAGATTCATGAAAGTGGTATTTAAGAAAGGGAACTTTTTTTTAAAGAAAATAATGGATTTTACATATAGCAGAGGTGAGAAGGGAATGCATGCCAGAAATGGTGTATATCCAGTACAAAGTTCTGGAAATGTGAATACCATGTGGGAGGAAGAAAGGTGGCAGATCAGTGTACATTCAGGGGAGTAACGTACAATGAGGCTAGAAAAATAGGGTTCAAATTCTGAAGGGCCTGGAAAGGCAAAAAGAGGAGTTCACAGTATACCGAGGCAACAGGGAGGTGTTAGGGTTTATTTAGAAGAGAGTGACATGATCAGATCTGTGCTTAAGGAAAACTAAAATGATAAGGCTAAGAGAATTTGAGACACTTGAAGGATGGCGGCACCCTTGACAGATGGATTGAAGTATGGAAGAGAGATGAGTTTTGGGGAAAAGATAATGAGCTATGTTTTGGACACGTTATATTTAAGGTATTGAGGATATCCGCTTAGAAATATCCAACAGGAATTGATAATTTGGGACAAAAGGTCAGGAGAGAGACAGTTGGATATATAAATCTGTCAGTTACCTGCATAAAGACTTCGAGATTTGAGTATATCACAAAACAGAGAAAGAGAAGGAGATTCATGATAGAATCTTAGGGTAGACCCACAATTAGCAGACAAGATATGGATGACAAGCTAGTAAAGGACACTGATAAGAAGTATCAAGACAGGTTGGAGAACCACAAAGGCACCTTGATCACTAGATGGTTCAGATTGAGACATCCTAGTTAAGATCCAGATCAAGAAGATATCCAGAATACTGCAAGGGCTGATTTGTCTATAGCAGACATCTGCACAGATGAGGAAAGGTAATGAATTTAAAGGCAGTTCTACTTTTTGACTGCTACTCCAACACTACTAATATCAGAGACAGAAACCAACTAGGGAAACTGTCTCAAGGGCAAGAGATAGCTCTATTCACCTTAAGGTCCCTACCTAGAGGGATACGTTAGTATGCCTGATGACATTTGTTTCTCCATGGCAGAATAGTTAACAGTGAAGCACCAAGGGGGAGCACTGATGGGAAGATGGGAAAAGAGCAATGTAGCAGAATCATCAGTGTGAAGGGAGTGAAATCTGGCCTTTGCTCTTTCTGGGGAGATACCTAGGACAGTTCCTTAAGTTACCTGGCACAAGTTCCTAAGGGAAAGGTGGCATAGTGAAGGAAATGGAGGGGATATGTATGTGAATCTTTTCAGGACACTTTACTAGGTAAATGAAACTGATCTATATTTTAAGTCTGAGCGCCTATAAAGTGAGATAGTTACTACCTTCAGGGGAGTTCCATATATTTATGTTCCCATGCTCTCCTTGGAAAAGGGCAAAGTGTATCTGAGGAGGAGGAAAGCTCTGAAACAGAAGTTACGTTTTAACAGATTTTTGGGGGAGCCGGGGGAAAGGGAAGGGGACCAGATCTATGATATCACTCATATGGGGAGCACCTGTGAAGAACTTCTACTAGCATATCAGAATCCTCCCTAGTCATAGTCTTACTGCTGCCTGGGAATATTGAGAGGTTAAGTGATTTACCAATAGCTAATCAGGCAGTATATGACAGAGGAAGGAATTCGAACCTATGTCTTCCTGACTCTAAGGCTAGTTTTCAATCCCCTATCATATTAGGCTCCCCATTTCATAGATTCAAGTAAAATGAGTCCTAAATTCAGAACGGAGATTTCAAACGGTTATATACCTGTTCCCCAAACAGTTCAGCATTTCTAGCTTTTTTTTTTCCTTTTCACAAATCACAAAATCCACACCCTGGGCATTCGTTCAAATATAAAATGGATTTTTTTTATTCATACTACACATGGGATTTCCTTTTGAAAAACCCTAGTGTTTCACTCTAAGAAATAAATCACAAATCATGGGGAAAACAGTGATCTTGTCGGGACTCGGTTGTTAGCTGGGGTGGGCTTCAGAGACTGAGGCCGTGGCAATTTTTCTTCGACTCTGAGGGGCAGGTGAGAGGTGGGTATCGATAGAATTGTCAGATTTCGGGGTTAGTCCCCCAGCACCTGGGGCTCACAAACACCACCACCCACCCGGTCACGTGCCAGAGGAGCCTAGTTTCGTACTCATAGGAATAACTTCGCTCGAGTAATGGGACCAGTAAATGATTTTTGGGGAGACCGAGAAGCCAGAAGTCTTAGAGGACGGCAGTTTGCTCCACTTACTTTCTTTCTAGAAGGACCGTGGGAGGCGTCTGCTCAGGTTTCTACTTCCCTGGCTACAGCTGCCCTTTTCTGGTCCAGTGGCGCGTGCGCGTGCGCGAGCGCGAGGAAAAAAGCCCCGGTTCAGTACGCGGCGCAAGGAGATGACGCAACCAAGGCTGAGGGAAGGTCACGTGAACAGACAGACCTCCAAGCACTCAGGGTGGGAAGTTACTTGCAGAGCTTGGAGGAGTCCCGAGGCGCTGGGCAGTCGGGTCCTCTGTTTTAGGTGGTATATTGATGCTTTAAAACTTTTTCTCCCAGGGAAATATGGTGGGATGGCACTAGGGACCTCCGCGCTTCTTAGACAAGCCGGGAAAGAAATGCTTCCAGGGTGACACCCCCTCCTCACCCACTACCTCTGGGTAGGTGAGGGGGTGGTAAGATGGAAGGGGCCTCCCTCTCGCTGCAGGGATGGAGGGGGCGGAGTGCTGCTCCTGAGAGCCCAAATTAACAAACGATGTGTGAAAAACCAGGGCACCTCTATTAGTTTTGCTGATTTTCTAAGAAAGTAATGGGGTGGGGCAAGCTAATGTGGATTAAACTTTAATATGTGTCCTGTGTATCTTTGGAGGTATTTTCGCCCCAGAACGGCCCAGGGGAAGAGGTCGCTTCTTTTATTTGTGTTCCCGATCCCATTCCTTCCCGTTGTTTCCAGGCCCTTTGCTCTCAGATTTCTTTGGGACTGTTTTCGACCTCTGCTTCTTAGCTTCTCTCTTTTGAGGGATGAACAAACCTCCTTTCCAGACTTGCCTTTTAGATCTACTACCCTTTCTCATTTCACTTTGTTGACACACTTTTTGATTATTACTGCCTTCATTTCCCCCCGTACCACTAAATCTGTAGCCGTCATCCAACCTACTGTAACTATCCGTGACAACAAAACGATCTTTGAGGACAAAGGTCCCAGTTACTACCTAATGACCAAATTCTGGCCCTCTCAGTTCTCACCCTGTGACTTTTAAGTAGCATTTTACACTAACAACCTCTTCTATTGAAGTGTGACCCTGGACTATCTTGGCCTTGCTACCTCTTCAATTCTAGGTATTCCCAAAGGCTTTTACCCTTAGTCCTGTTCTCTTCCTCTTCAAGAAATCAATGTTATGGGGCAGCTAGGTGGCACAGTGAATAGAGTAGTCCTGTAGTCAGGAGGACCAGAGTTCAAATCCAGCCTCAGACACTTGACACACTAGCTGTGTGACCTTGGGCAAGTCACTTAATCCCAATTGTCTTGCCCCCCCCAAAAAAAACCACCCTCAATATTACCAGTTTTTCATCTGTTCAAAATAAAATCATCAAATTAATTTGATGATTCCAAAATCTCTAGACTTGAATGTTTTCACTTTAACTCTCAGTCCTTTATCCCAATTGTGCACAGGCTACCCTGACTAGCCTTCACTACTTATCATTACTTCAGTTTATCTCTAACTGAGAGTGTCTTCTTAAAACGAATACTTAACTTCCCCACAGTTCTATAAACAATACCACTTTCTATTCAGAAAGACCTGTGGGCAGTGGTTTTTATAAGTACATAGAGCCTACCACTGCCCTAGGCACAAGCAGGTATGTGGATCTAGAGAATTTCTCCAGAATTCTCGAGTATAACTTATCTGACAGGACGTTTTATAATCTTTTGCATTGCTTCATTGTGAATGGCATAAAAATTGCAGACTGGTTTCTTTATTTTTTTTTTACTATTCTTTGGCAGATCAAAACTATGGGCATTAGGCTTACTAGTTATTTCAAATTCCATGCAATTGTTAATGAAAAGATACTTCATTCTCTTTCTGACCTTATTCCCTTAGAAAATTAACCTTCCATTTCCCACATTCCCAAAGGTGTGAAGCTGTGTAGAGATTGGAATCCCCATATTAGGATTCAAAAGAAAATAGGTTAAATACCAACAACATGGTTATACCCATCTATGGCTGTCTTTCAATAATATGCTGCTCCACACCTTTTCAATCAGACATGCAGGGTCAGCATCCTTGTTACATGCTAAAATTAGCTATTGCTCCAAGAATATAATAAAATGTAGATGATTACTTTTGGCCTGAACTGTAGATATAGAATACAATAGAAAGTAGTTTTTTTCTTCATTGGGGGTGGTATGTGAAGGGTATGAGGATTTGGGAATCAAGGTCACACCCTCTATCTTTGACAAAAGTAAGGGCACACCTTTAGAAGGGATGCAGGTTCACTAATGCTTATCCCTACATCAGTTTAATAAAAAAGCTTGTCCAACAAACAGTTCTTTACACAGCTATTTAAATTCAACTGGTAAAACAAATGAGAACTGGAGACATAATCTTTACTTCCATTGCCTACTTAGATTTGTTGGTAAAATAGTAAAATGTACCATAAATTGTATTTCGAACAATCACCTTCTAAATAATGCTTTACATTAACATTAAATTTGTACTAGATTAGTAAAGTGTTGCAGACCAGCAAATGTATTTGCTTTGCTTTTTTTCCCACAAACACTAGGCCTAAGTAAATCATTTAACTTCTTTGTTTCTGTTTTTCTTCCACAAAATCAGAGTAGTACCTTAACATAGTCACTTCATCCTCATAAGGATGCTACAAGGACAAATGGAGAATAGTAGACCTTCAAGATGTATTAAGTCCAATGTACTTATAATAGTTATTGAAAAGCATAGTGATCAAGTTTCAAATAAATATTTTTAAATGTTCCTGCCATACTATTTGTATTAATTGTGCTTGGCACATAGTGCCTAAATGACTTCTGAGTATTCAGTTTTCCACTCTAACTATGTTTATTAGTGTGGTTTATTTTATGAGTAGCTTTAACATTCACAAAGAGTTAAGCATTTATTAATGTGTAATTCTTATGTTTCCTTCCATTCTGGCTCCTGGCAGAATGCTTCTAAATTTCTCCTATTCAAGTATACCCATGCCTGCACTCCAAGGCTATGACTTAATTCTGGATCTATTAGCAACCTCCCCCCTCAAACCTATGTGTGTCATTCTTTGGAGAATTTTGTTAGGTAGCTGGTGAATGCATGGAATGCTTGTTGGGTTGTTTGTGTGTGCATGACATACTGAAATAAATGCTGGATTTGGAGCCAGAACATCTGGCTTTAAAATACTGGCTATACTTTTACCAGGTGACCTTAGATTCTTAACTTCTCTGGTTCTTAGGTTCCTCATCTGTAAAATGAGGGGACTGGATTAAATGATCTTTAATATTCCAAGTCTAAATCTTACTGGATTTATTAATTTCAAATTCTTGATACAACTTTGCAGTTATCTATTTTAATACTTTTCTGTCTGCAACTCTCAGAATCAAAGTTGCCCTAAGGGGCAATCAATGCCCCTTAGAAATTATCTAGTCCAATCTACCACCTCTGCCAAGAGTATGATCTATGTCAACATTCAGCCTCTGAAACCTAGGAAGAAGTCTTTAATATCAGGTTATCTTAACTCAAAGCTTTCAACCTAGAGAAGACATGAAACTGAAACATAGCAAATCATCTATTATCTAGGTCAGCAGTTCTCAACCTGTGGGTCGTGAGCCCTTTGGGGGGGGTCAAACTACCCTTTCATAAGGGTCACAGGGGTCTTCTAAGACCATAGGAAA
>CM053582.1:282168646-282190787 GCA_028627135.1 Pseudochirops cupreus | reverse complement strand
ATCTAACGCCATACACCAAAGTCAGGTCTAAATGGATGCATGGTCTAGGTATAAAGGCTGATACTGTAAATAATCTGGGGAAGCAAGGACTAGTTTACCTGTCAGATTTATGGATTAGGGAAGACTTTATGACCAAAGAAGAGTTGGAGAGCATTATAAAACGCAAAATGGATAATCTCGATTACATTAAATTGAAAAGTTTCTGTACAAACAAAGCCAACGTAACCAAGATTAAGAGGGAAATGGGAAATTGGGAAAGAATATTTACAACCAGTGTCTCTGATAAAGGCCTCATTTCTAAAATACACAGATAATTAAGTAAAATCTATAAGAATACAAGTCATTCTTCAACTGATAAATGGTCAAAGGATATGAACAGGCAATTTTCAGAGGTAGAAATTAAAGATACATATTTAAGCATATGGAAAAATGCTCTAAATCACTACTGATTTGAAAAATGCAAACCAAAACAGCTTTGAGGTACCACATCTCACCAGTGAGATTGGCTAAGATGACAAAACAAGAAAATGACAAGTGCTGGAGAGGATGTGGAAAAATTGGAACACTAATGCATTGTTGGTGGAGAGGTGAACTGATACAACCATTCTGGAGAGCAATCTGGAACTATGCCCAAAGGGTTATAAATAATTGCATTCCCTTTGACCCAGTAATACCACTTCTGGGGTTGCATCCCAAAGAGATCATAGAAGTGGGAAAAGGACCCATATGTACAAAAATATTTATTGCAGCTCTCTTTGTGGTGGCAAAAAACTGGAAATTTAGGGGATGTCCATCAATTGGGGAATGGCTAAACAAGTTGTAGTATATGAATGTAATGGAATATTAGTGTGCTATAAGAAATGGGAAGGAGATGGACTTCATAATAACCTGGACAGACGTATATAAAATGATGCTGAGCGAGAAGAGCAGAACCAGGAGAAATTTGTACACAATCACAGACACATCGTATGTGGGATGACCAACCTTGATAAACTGGACTCTTCTCAGCAACGCACAGTTATAAGACAACTCTACAAGTCTCAGGATGGAAGGAGATACCCACACTCAGAGAAAGATCTAGAAAGAACAGAGTTTAAATGGAGACTGAAGCAATCTACATGCTGTCGTTCTTTTTCATGTTTGGTTTTCTTTCTTTTTCCCCATTGTTCACTGCATTGGTTACAATCTTTCTATACAATCAGACTATTGTACAATGTGAAAGTATTTGCAGATTCTATACCTGGTTGCACGCCACCATGGGTGGGTGGGGGGTGGAAGGGAGGGGAGAAAATGTGAAACTCAAGGGATTGTGGAACTGAATCACGTAAACTAAAAGTAAATAAACAAGTCAATGAAAAAAACATTATTCTGCTGGACTCTTTCTCAAATTGGCACTTTTCCAAATTACAAAATAACTTATACTAACATAGGAGCTGGAGAATGACTCAGACCAATATAGTGTGCTAGATAGTGTCCTAGAACAAGATGAAAATAAAATCAAGATAAACTATCCTTCCTATGAGCTATTCAGCAAGTCTTAAAATACAGATTGTTGAAAAATTGTGGGTCATTGTACAACTCAAACAGTATAACATATTATTCACACAGGTAATAATAAGCCTTAAAGCCATCTTCTGTTCATTGCTCTTTTGAATCTGAATTAGATTGTATGTTCCCCAGAGGTTCAATTTCATAAATGTGGCTGCCAATGGGTCCATCAGTTTGAGTATCAAGAGTAGTAAATAATCTGTTATCTCCTGGACCTGGGCAATAATGGCCCCTCATGAATTTGTAATTATGGTAAATTCTCAGCTCCCCATTCTTCTGGAATATGTTCCCAGGATAACAGGCAAGTCAGTATACCTCATATAGGGTAATTCCTACTAAAAAGCTAAGATGAAACCTTCCAGAAACTGATCTGCTAGAATTCATGCCAAGTTCTGACTCAGGATACAAAAGAACCTGGTATTGTGATCCTTTTTCCCTTTTTGTTATCTACAGATTTCTCTAGTTGGCCAGATCAGTCTTTTTTGGGGGAAGGGAGGGCAGGAGCAATCACAGTATAGAGGTCTCCTCAAGAATTAGGTCTATATCGCCCAATGGGGGAGCTATTACCCTTAAACTAGGTAGTGTCTACTCTAGTGCATAGCCTGCCCTGCTAGGAATACCTTAAAGGTCATCTTTGTCAAGCTATCAGGAATCTCTGTGAGGGGAGCTACATAAACAGCTTCACTAGGGTCAGGGACACAGTCTCTGCAGAGCAAAGAAACAAACAAACAAATAAATATGGGGAACTTTAAGGGCCATCTGGAGCCTAGGCCACTGCTTCAGTCAGGAATTTGCATCTTTCAGTCTCTAAAATTCTCCCCTAAGGGTTTTTGTTTTGTTTTGTTTGGGTGTTAAGTCTGGGTTAACAGCTGTTACAGGTCCATGGTCTCTGCAGCCCTCTGCTGGGAAAAAAACAAAACAGCAGGCAATCCTACCAGTGCTGCTGTAATCCGTCTCCAAGAGGGGAAAGGAAGGGAAGGACAAATCCAAGGGAAGGAAGGGAAAAAGTGAGGGTGGAAGGAAAGGGAGGGAGATAGCAAGGAAATGAGCATTTATTAAATATTTACTATGTGCACTGCTCTAGGTACTTAGGATACAAATATACACCTGGGACCCCAGTATATACTTGGATACAATTATAAGCAAAAACAAAGTTGTCTTTGACCTCAAGGATCTTACACTGGAACAAGAAAAGATGCCACAAAAGGGAGCTGAAAAGCAAGAGATGGGGGGAAAGGGGAGGGAGAATGAAGGTATGAGAAAGTCAGCAAGGATGTGGAAAGAAACCGGCCTCCATCCGTCTGTCTTTCTGTAAAAGGGAGTCTCCAGCATTAAATTTAGTTCTATAAGGTTGCTATATAGAGAAACATAGCAGCAAAATCCAAGTAGGCTAAGACAAATGGTAAATTGGTTGCCAGTCTGAGTTAAAAACTGTAGGAATATGACAAAGGCAAAGAAGGCAAAATGAAGGAAATGCAACAAAGGTAACACTCAAGCTGCTTCCCAAAACTTAAGGTCTTTTTAATCCAGAGGGATGGAAGACCTATCATGGTTGACACTGCTGTCCCTACATGGTCCAAAGTGCCAGAACCTCCTGGCCAAAACCTTAGAGTGATGATAGTCATTATCACTATTTAACTAATTATTAATTTAGGCCCTCATCACATCATGCCTACATTTATTCAGTCATTCAACAGAAATGTACTATGTGTCTATTTTGAACAAGGTAGTGGGTTAGGTGCTGGGGATGATTGACATTTATGATTTATGTGGTGCTTTAAAGCTCACAAAGCATTTTATATCCATCAACAGGTCTGAACCTCACAACAAACCTGTGAGGCACATACTAAAAATAGTATTATCCTCATTCTACAGATAAAGAAAAACAGGCTGAGAGTTAGGCAATTCCCTCATCCATTATTGTACAGATAGTAAGTTACCATAGGTAGTTTTCAGATCTAGATCTTCCTAAATCCAACCCCAGTACTCTAGCCATTCTACCATACTGATATAGAACTAGGGAATTACATTTATGGATTTGATTTTTTTTAAATATCCTTAAATTATTTAGAGCCAAATTTGGAGAATGAGGTAG
Organism: Pseudochirops cupreus; assembly: GCA_028627135.1. Classification (NCBI taxonomy): domain Eukaryota; kingdom Metazoa; phylum Chordata; class Mammalia; order Diprotodontia; family Pseudocheiridae; genus Pseudochirops; species Pseudochirops cupreus. The sequence goes on along the minus strand of CM053582.1, from coordinate 282,187,144 downwards.
GTCACCAAGCCAGATGATTTTACTCTCAGTTTTTATAAAAGTAGATGATCCTATATGAAATTGCAAATCTACCATGTACAACTTGCTACCTTTCAAACATTCAGCAAAATTATCCTATTTTTTTTCTCTTTTATTTTCTCCACTTCCCCCACCCTGCCCTAGAAATGTCTAACATTAGACACAAATAGGCATACACACATACATATACATATATATTACTATATACATATATTGTTATATGCATATATTATTATTATATATTATTATATATATACTTCTATTGATCAGTTCTCTTTCCAAATGCAGATAGCATCTTTCTTCACTTCCTTTATAGTTATTTATAATAAAAACAACTTATTTACTCAAAGTTGTTCTTAAAACAATACTGATGTTGTTGTTACTGTATACAACGTTCTTTTGGTTCTGCTCATTTCATTCTTCATTATTTCATGTAAGTCTTTCCATATTTCTCTAAGATCATTGAGCTCATTCTTTCTTATAGCATAGTAGTATTCCATCACAATCATATATATAACAACTTCTTCAGTCATTCTCCAATTGATGGGCATCCCTGACATGTCCAATTCTTTGCTATCACGAAGATAGCTACTATAAACATTTTAGAACATTTAGGTTCTTTTCCTTTTCCCCTAATCATCTTTGGAAATAGACCTAGTAGTGGTATCATTGGATCAAAGGGTTTAGATAGTTTAATAACTCTTCAGACGTAATTCCAAATTGCTCTCCAAAATGACTTAATCAGTTCACCATTTTACCAATAATGAATTGGTGTCCCAATAACAACTTTGTTAACAATTAGTTGAGTTTGAAGCTTGTAAATAAACAGTTTTCAAAAAGAAGAAATCCATTCTGTCAACAACCACACATACAAAAAGTGCTTCAAACATCAGATCAGTTAAAATGACAAAAATGAAGATTGTTTGAAGGACTGCAGCAAAACAAGCACACTAATTCACTGGAACTAAGAATTGGTCTAGTTATTCTGGAAATTTGAAACTATACTCCAAGTCACTAAACTTTGATCCAGTGTGATACCACCATTAGACCTATACTCCAAAGGGATCAAAGTAAGAAGAAAAGGACCCATATGTACGAAAGATATCTAGAGATCTTTGGGTAGCAGTAAAAAATTAGAAAATAAGTGGGACTATCCTCTGGGATTAGTTATGGTCCATAAATACAGTGGAATATTACTGCACTCAAGAAACAAGGAAATGGATAGTTTTATAGAAAATTATAAAAAAATTTATAGAAAATTTTATAGAAAAAAAAATTTTTAAAAAAGTAAGATCTGTATGAACTGACTGAAAATGAAATGAGCAAAATCAGAAGAGTTACACAATTCGCACATCATTGGAAGGACCACTTTAAAAGACTTGAGAACTCTGAATAATGCATTAACAAACCACAACTGAGATGGATAAGCACAACGAAATATGCATTTCTGGAGGACAAGGCCAATGTGGGGATTTACTTTGCTTAGCTACGAGTATTTGTTGCAATAGTTTTCTTTTCCATCGGAGGAAGGAAGAAAAGGAGACAAAAACAAATGTTTGCTAATTTAAAAAAAACAAATTTAATTAAAAGTTAGTTGTTACAATAAATAACATAAGGGCCGCTAGGTGGCGAAGTGAATTGAGCACCAGCTCTGGAGTTAGAATGACCTGAGTTCAAATGCGGCCTCAGACACTTAACACAAAAAGTAGCTGTGTGACCTTGGGCAAGTCACTTAACCCCAACTGTCCTGCCTTCCCCCCTCCAAAAAGAAAAAAAAAAACCTAAACAATAAATAATATAGGAGATTGAAAGGCAGTGTGCCCTATGTAATTGAGAGAGCTGGCCTCAGGACCAGATAGGTTCAAGTCCTGGCTTACAGTTGTGGCTGTGTGAGCTTGGGTAAATCACTTAACCTCTTAGTGCTCTAGGCAACTCTTCAAGATTATAAATTGCAAAAACTGGAAATTAAGAGGATGCCCATCAATTGGGGAATGGCTAAACAAGTTGTGGTATATGAATGTAATGAAATACTACTGTGCTATAAGAAATGAGGAAGAGATGGACTTCATATTTACCTGGAGAGGCTTACACAAATTGATGCTAAGTGAGAAGAGCAGAACCAGGAAAAATTTGTACACAATCACAGACACATCATATGTGTGACGACCAACCTTGATAAACTGGACTCTTCTCAGCAACGCACAGCTATAAGACAACTCTACAAGTCTCAGGATGGAAGGAGATACCCACATTCAGAGAAAGATCTAGAAAGAACAGAGTTTAAACGGAGACTGAAGCAACTTACATGCTATCGTTCTTTTCCAGGTTTGGTTTTCTTTTTTCCCATTGTTCACTCCATTGGTTACAACCCTTCTATACAACCAGACTAATGTCCAATGTGAAAGTATTTGCAGACCCTATACTTGATTGCATGCTGCTATGGGGGGGAGGGGAAGAGGGAGGAGAGAAAATTTGAAACTCAAAGGAGTGTGGAACTGAATCTTGTAAACTAAAAGTAAATAAACAAATCAATTTTTTAAAAAAGATTATAAATTGCAGAAAAGGTCCCCATTTCCTAGTTTGAGTCTCCAAGTCTGGGAAATCCCTAGGCAAAGGACCCTCCAAGAGCAAAAGACTAAAACCTGAGCATTGTTTGTATTTGTATCCCCAGCGCTTTGGACGACGCCGAGCACGTGGTAAGAGCTCGATAAATGCTTGATTCCAAATAAGTATAAATTTCAAAGGTCTGTATCTTTCCTACAGAGAACGGCAATGTACTGTAAGTAGAAGGCCGGAGCCGGGGTTGGGTGGGCGGAGAAGGAAGAGAGGCGGAGACAACGAGATTGCGCGTTACTCATGCCTTACCGCCTGACGCTTTCGAGAAGCCCGAGTCGGCTTACTAGGCTGCGCGTGCGCCGAGACTCGGGCAAGTAGCAGCTGCGCAGGTGCAGAGAAGCTGGACCCACGAGCGGCTCCAGTGACTAGCCAGAGCGAGCAAAATTGGTTAAGAAGGGCCCGAGCCCTTCTGGGAGGAAAGAGAAAGAGCAAGAAGGGAGGTGGGAGAGGGTCAAGTGCGCCAAACTTTTGAGGCAGTGATTGCAAGCAGCCATTTCAGGTTGAGTCGCCACCCTTCCTGTCCATCTTTTCACTGTGGCAGTGGGGCGAGGATGCCAGGCAGGGGGACTCGCCGGGAGGATGGAACCGAACCCGCCACTTCCGCTAAACTGCCCCTAAACAAGGAGGAACTCAACTCGAAGGTAAGGCTGGGAACTTCACGGTGGAGGCGCCCCCTGCAGGCAAAGGGAGGGCTTTTGGTGAGCCGCTATTTCATATGCGCTCCTTTCCCAGCATCCTCTGCGCCTCTCAGACGGAAGGAAGGTGCTTTCTGGGAGCCGGAAGGGCTTCGTGCGCTTCCGGTGATGCCGGAAGGAAGCGTGGTTAGTGCAGGGGGTACGCGTCCGCGTAAGGCTCCTTCCCTGCTATTCTATTCCCGAAACTTTACCGCGTGTGGAGAAGCAGCAGAAGTCCACAGGAAGACTACTCCGCTAGCCATGAGCGACTGCGAGTTATTTCTCTCCCGCTTTTGGGTCCAGGTGCCTGGGGAGTTGTAGGCAAGAGCCAGGGTGACTGGAAGTAGCATGAGGTGGGGATTTGAAGTAAGCGTCCTGATGTATGCCACGATTCTAGTTCTGGGTTATGGATTTGTCCTGAGGGTCGTAGGTAGTGAGGGAGATTACAGTCAGCCGTTGTTACCAGAGAAGGCCACTTCATGGGGCGTAGGGGACAGGAGTGGAAACAAATCAAGGTGTTAGTGCTAGGGCCATCTTTACGTAGTTTCCCTGGGCCCCCAGGGACACTTTCTACCCTCTGTAATACAAGGGTTGCATCGTTTCAAGCTAAAAAAAAGTATGGGAAAGAATTTTTCATGGCATAGAAAATGTTATAAGGAAAAGAGCACTGATTTTCTACCCAGCATTGGGATCTTCGTATCTACAGCTATAAAAGTACTTTGAAGATCAACTTGTCCAATACCCTTACTTGCTAGGGCAACTAGATGGTTCTGTGGATAGAGGGCTGGACCCGGAATTAGGAAGACCTGAGTTCAAATCCACCCTCAGACACTAGCTTAATGGTATGATCCTGGGCAAGTCACTTAATCTCTGTTTCACTTGGTTTCCTCATATTTAAAAATAGAGATAATAGCACCAACTTTGCAGGGTGGTTGTGAGATCCTGTGAAATACAATCGTAAACTGCTTTGCACAGTGCTATATAGATGTTAGTTATTATTAAATCTGAGAGATTTGAAGCCCAACCTATTAAAGTGATTTAGCCATGATCACAAAATTGGAATTTAGACCTCTGGCCCCTGACTGCAAATACCACTCTGACAGGTTCTTCTAGGCCTGAGGTTTGGACCTGACAGCAGCTTCATAAGGGCATTGCTGGACTTTGTAAACGGAAAACACCTACTATGTGCCAGGCACTGTGTTAAGCACCGGGTCCACAAAAAGAGGCAAAAGGTACTCCCTACCATTAAGGATCTTACTATCAATGGACTTAGAGGAAGAGGAAGGTTTGAATCCCTGACTCAGAAATTGTTTGACCCCGGGTAAATCTTCTTAAAGTATTATATCATGTTAGCTATCATTATCCTAGGCAATTTGATTCCCTGAAGGAAATTTTTCTTTTCTGTAGAACGGGGGTGTTAATATTGTACTACCATTCTCACAGGTTTGTTATGAGGGATGCAGTTTTTTTAAACCTTAAAGAATTATGTAATCGTGAGCTATTTTTAAGGGAAGAGTCAAATCCCTTATTACAAGATCTGAAGTGAACACGAATATTATACTAACCAGTCTTTAAAACTAAAGATAGTCAAAGGGAAGTAAAAAGTATTTTTTTAGCTTGGGAACGGTGGTGCTGGTGACATTATACACTGTTATGTTGGCAAAATATAGTATCATAATAAGCTCACATATAAACCATTTAAAGATTTGCCACACATTTATCTCACAACCTTGTGAAGTATTATCAATATTAGTATTCCCATTTCACATGTAGGGACTTAGATCAGTGATTCTCAACCTTCCTAATGCCGCGACCCTTTAATACAGTTCCTCATGTTGTGGTGGCCCCCAACCATAAAATTATTTTCGTTGCTACTTCATAACTGTAATTTTGCTACTGTTAATGAATCGTAATGTAAATATCTGATATGCAGGATGTATTTTCATTGTTACAAATTGAACATAACCCACAGGTTGAGAACCGCTGACTTAGATGATCATAGAAATTGTGACTTGCCTGTGGATACACAAAGTTTTTAAGTGGCAAAATGAGGACAAAAGCTGGATTTTTCTGATTACTAAGTCTAGTGCTCTTTCCAGCACAGCAGTTTGCCATTGTAATCATCAAATTCTTTAGAGTTGTCAGCTGTCTTAGATGCTATCTAGTCCAAATCGTTTGTTGTATGGGGGTAGTGATCAGTGTGCTGATGGGGATTACCACACCCCAGTCTCCATCACTAATGAGAGTCTGCTTGCCAGTTTATAGGGATTTACATACAAGCTCTTCTCTTCCTAACTACTTCCCAGAATAACTGCATATCCACCATGCTACCTCCACACTTCATTTAGGTGTTCAGCTCCCCCATTCTGTCTACCATCAAGAGGAAAGGAATTAGAACCTTAAGTTACTACCTTTATCAGTGTTTAAGGAAGTTTATATTAAAAACTAATTTTATATGTACAAGTCTCTTCTGAACTGCCCATTGTGGTGGGGGAGGAGGTGATTTCGGGCTGTGCCAGCAGAATGTAAGCTCTTGTGATCCTGTCAAACTGAAAGGCTTTCAGAATGGGCCCAGTGATCTGTAAGTCTGTCCTCCTACCAAACTGGAAAAACATGTCTTTGAGTTGGCTGCAAGGTGATAGAATTTTCAGTCACAAGAACTTTAAAGGACCTTCTGCTGGTCATAGAAGGATTGCATCCTCTGTTGATGGAGAAAGGTGGTGCTCTTGTGGACAACATCACAAATCCATGAACTATTGGAACACATACAATAGCAGTTTATACTATACTATAATACTTTCTGGTTTTTATAAGTTTACATTTACATATGTATGCAGCACTCTTCTGCCTTTTTCATTCTGCAGTATTTTCTCTTTTTGTATTTATATATCCTTTGTTTTATTTATTAATATTATTATTTATGGTGGTATAGTGTACTCTGATGCATTGATGTGTCAGTCTGTTTAGGCATGTGTTTTTGCTCTTTTGTGTAGTTTAGTGGTAAGTGTCATTTACAAATGGTTCTTTTTAATTATTCTTTGGGATATATTTAAAGTAGTAAATGACTGGGTCAAAGGACCTTATTGAGTTTTGTCATATTATTTTCCAAAAAAAATTACACGTTCTTAGTAGACTACTTCTTAGATATTATCAAACTCTGTTATGGAGATTTTAATGGTGTTCCTAATGTTGAGAAGATGAAGTCAGACACCTTATCACATAGAAAATCCTCTCAAAAGACACTTGAGAATATCTCTTTCAATCCTGTTTTTAATAGATTAAAGAACAAAAAGTTGTTGTGGATGAACTTTCCAACTTGAAGAAAAACAGAGTAAGTAATTACCAAATTAATTTTGCACTGTAAGGAATATGATAATAACTGACATAACACTTTTAATGTTTGAAGAGCAATCTTCAGCATCTCCTTTTAGCTTTACAACCTTGTTGAGTAGGTACAGGTATTATTCCCATTTTACATATGAGGAAACTGAGACTCCAGTTAAATGAATGACCTATTGCCACAACTGTTAAATGGCAAAGACACAATTCATACCCAGATTTTCCTGACTTCAAGTCCACTGTGCCACAAAATTTCCTTATATGTTTGTAATTTAAGAACTAAATAATTCAAAACCTAAATACTTTCTAGTTTCCTAGAATTTTAATAACCTACTTCAGTAAATGATTTACCAGCTCCATGGTCCTTTGTATACTTTGGCTACCTGTCCCCTTCTCACATCTACTGGGGATTACTTAATCTGGAAAGGAGAATGTTTAGGACTTTTAGTGATGGGCTTCCACTCTAGAAATCATCCTAGAGGATGGTAACAAGTTGTTGTTCTTAAATAATGATAAGTAATAGGAAGTAAACTTAAACTAAGCACAGAAGAGATTTAGGTTAAGATAATTTGACCATGAACTTTAAAAGTGATAAAGTATGCTACTAGGCAAGGTTGTGGAAATTCTTCACATAGAATAGAATCTAATCCATCCTCCTAGAAACAAACCGTAACCCCATCTCTTTGGACATGTGAAGTAAGTGAGCCAGATAACCTTTCACAGATGCTTCTAGCCCTCTGATTCACTGTAAAACCAGTAGCCATTTCCTTCCAAATGCCTCTTTTAGTGCTTCGGCCTTGACCCTGTGGGACCAGTGTGGAGGTCTATGATCTTAAAAGACATTGCTCTAGTCCCATAAGACATTAGATATTGCCACAATATCATAACAGAACCTGGCTTGGATCTGAAGAGTACAAGGTTTCTGTTCCCTTTCTAGTTCATATATTACCCAAACCATAGCTTTATCTATGATATATACAAAAGTCACTATTGTAGCTTTTTAATTATGTTTGCAGTTTATGGTGCCTTTCCATTGATCAGTTCTGTTATGCTTCCTTATCTTTTATATTCTTTTCTTTTGTTTTTTGGGTTTTTTTGCTTTTTGGAGAGGGGAGTGCAGGGCATTTGGGGTTATGTGACTTGCCCAAGGTCACACGGCCAGTTTTGTGTGTGTGTGTGTGTGTGTGTATTAAGTGAGACTGGATTTGAACTCAGGTCCTCCTGACTTCAGGGCCAGTGCTCTATTCACTGTGCCACCTAGCAGCCTCATCTTTTATATTCTTAAACAGCAAGTTCCAGTTTTATATCTGAGTAATTTAGGACCATTGATTTATGGTTGAAAGGGACCTCAGAGACCACTTAGTCCAACCCCCTTATTTTAAAGTTGAAGAAATTGATAACTCAGAAGGAAACATGACCAAGGTCATACATATGCAAGTTATATGTATCAGAGGAAGAATTTGAAGCCTGGTCCTCTGGCTTACGAGCCAGTGCCCTTTCTACTTCATCATGTTGTTTTTAGTATCTTTCTTCAGAAGTACAGTGTACTTCATTTTCAATTAGATTGAGAACAGATAGAAATAGTTAAAGTGAAATAAGGTATTGGTTGGTGAATAAAAAAAGCATAAATTACATGACACAAAAAGGTCCTTATAAGTCTTTCACAAGCCTCAGTTGTCTATTTAGTGCAGTCAATAAGCATACAAACTGCTTGTTAATAGTTTTGGCAGAATAATAAATTTTACTACTTTTGAATATTTTAAAAACCATGCAAGTCAGTGTGGCATAGTGGATAGAGAGCTAGTCTGAGGCAGAAAGATCTGCATTCAAATCCTGACCAGCACATACTAGCTATATTGCACTAAGCAAGGCACTTATCTATAAATTTCTCAAGTAACTTTCTAAGACTTAAGTTCTTGGGCAGGAGCTTAGTACACCAATGAAATAATAGATTCAGACAAAACAAAACCATTTTTAAGATTATTAATTGCTAGTAGTTGGGAACTGCCAATATAACCATGTATGATTAGTTTATAAATAGATATTAGAAGTTCAGTCATTCAATGATTGTAAATGTTTTCAAAGATTTGCTACTTAATGGATCAAATCTTGAAAAGGAACCTAAAATGTTTGGGTTTTTTTGCAGAAGGTTTATAAGCAGCAACCGAACAGCAACATATTCTTCCTTGCAGACAGAACTGAAATGCTATCTGAAAGTAAAAGTGAGTTTTTTGCTATTGTGTATTTGTTATTCATATTTGTAGAGTTCCATGGAGGAAAAAAAGATAGTTGGTTTTTTAACCTAACGTGTTAAAAAAAAAAGTCATACTAGATATGTTGCTGACAACTATATAGTAGTAAAGAATTAGTCATGCACATTTCAGTTAAATGAGGTTGTTAAATCTTTGAATTAAACCTTCAGAAATATGGAAAACCACAAAATTATACTAGCCTGCCTTCTACCCAGGCAGTCTATCTTGTACTTTAAACATAATAAAACAAATAAAATAATTAGTATTCTTGTGTACTAGTAGGGTATGTCTCATTTCGTAGAACTGGTTTAGTTGGTTTACCTACATTAAATTAATCTAAAAGATTTACTTAATTTAATATTTCCTATTTTTTTCCACAGACACATTAGATGAGTTGAAAAAAATCCATCAGGAAATAGAAAATACAGAAAAAACCAAAATCAAGAAATAAGTTTGCTAAATTGCACATAATGTGTGGCATTTGTTGTTCAGTCACTTTCTCCATTGGACACTGTGGGTATGATTTTTTGCATGAGACTCTACTGTATAATCTTAACCGACGAGGACCCAACGGTAGTCAACAGGTGGTAAAGAATGATACTAATTATCATTGTTTGTTTTCTGGTCACGTCCTTCACTTAAGAGGCCTTTTGACTTCCCAGCCTATTGAAGATAAAAGAGGCAATGTATTCCTTTGGAACGGAGAAATCTTTAGTGGACTATATGTAGGAGCCGAAGAGAATGATACTCAAATTATGTTTAATCATCTTTCCTCATTTAATGATGACTCTGAAATTATGTCACTTTTTTCAAGCATCCATGGTCCATGGGCTTTTATTTATTACCAGGCCTCTACTCACTGTGTGTGGTTTGGTAGGGACTATTTTGGTCGTCGTAGCTTACTTTGGCATTTTAGTAATACAGGGAAGGGTTTCTGCCTTGCTTCAGTGGGTACTGAAGCTGCTGGAATAGTAAACCAGTGGCTGGAAGTTCCAGCATGTGGAATTTTCAGAATTGATCTCAAATCCTCTGCCATTTCCAAACACATAGTTTTAAAATTGTATCCTTGGAAATACAGTTCTAAAGAGAATACAGTAGAGGAAGTTGACAAGAGTCTTAATCAGATTTCAGATGATTTGCCAAAATTTGTATCCATTGAGATAAATGAAGGTAGACTTTGTCTTAAGACTCCTGTTACTCCATTAAATACAAAGTTGCCACAAGGTTCATTTGAATCTAATCATAGTTCCCATATCCCAGCTACTATAGAAAATCTAAAGGTTTTTCTTAAAGATGAGCACATGAAGAAAGCAGTTCATCAGTTAATTCATGTCTTAAGTGAAGCAGTAAAGAAACGAGTTTTATGTTTATCTAGGACTGAAAATCTATTCCTAAATGATGACTTTTCTAAAGCCTCTGCTAAGAAGGCAAATATTGCAATACTTTTTTCTGGTGGTATTGATTCCATGGTTATTGCAAGCCTTGCTGATCAACATGTTCCTTTTGATGAACCAATTGATCTTCTTAATGTAGCTTTCATGACTAAAGAACAGACTAGACATATTGCTTTCACCAAAAAAGGTGATAAACCAGAAAAACATATTGAAACATCTTCTGAGGAAAACACTAAAGGACTTGCTACCACAACTAATAATATTCAGGACCAGAATTTTAATGTGCCAGACCGACTCACTGGCAGGGCAGGACTAAAAGAATTAAAAGCTATAAATCCTTTAAGAATTTGGAATTTTGTTGAAATTGATGTTTCCATGGAGGAATTGCAGAGAATGAGACAACATCGGATAAACCAATTAGTTCAACCATTGGATACAGTTTTGGATGACAGCATTGGTTGTGCAGTCTGGTTTGCTTCTAGAGGAGTTGGCTATGCTATGAAAGAGGATGAAATGAAACCATACCAAAGTTCTGCAAAGGTACAGTATAGTTTTCTTGAATCTTAGTCTTACTACAGATAAACAGTTAGTAAATAGTGAACAGATGATTGTATTATCAAATTGTTAGAGAAATAACTTAATCTTTTGACTGTATTTAGTACCAGTGAATGATAGCCAGTTTGTGCAATGGAGAAGCTCTGATACTCTCCATTATGAAACATACATTTCTTTTAAAAGTTTGTATAAAGGGAAAACTTTATTCCTAAATCATTAATATTGCCAAGGCTAGAAACGTATATATAGGACATACAATAAATGTTTACTGAATAAAAATTCAGTTCAGCTTTTTACTCTAATATTTTAACATGAAATAAAAACAAAAGCATGCTTAAATTATAGATCAGCATTATACATAAGTCTTTATTAGTAGATCTAAGATTTTTATGCCTTTGTGGTTTTAGAAATTGTTTTATATAGAATGTGTTCCTTTTCACTGTAGTTTTATTATGGCTTTCCCTTATAATCTTATTTTACTTATCCTTTTATTTAAAAAAAAAACTTAATAAATTTATTCATACTTCTATAGGTAGTTCTTACTGGGATTGGTGCTGATGAACAGCTTGCAGGATATTCTCGTCATCGCACTCGCTTCAGAACACATGGTCTAGAGGGATTAAATAAAGAACTAGAAATGGAACTGGGTCGAATTTCTTCCAGAAATCTTGGCCGTGATGACAGAGTTATTAGCGATCATGGAAAAGAAGCAAGGTAATCCAAATGACACGTGGTTTTGGTGAGGAAAAGGTTAGAAAAGGAGTCTCAATTATAAACTGTTAAAGATAATATAATCACTTTTCTGTCACAGATGAACAAAGCCTAGTGAAGTAGTGGCTTGATTAAGGTCACACAGCAAGTTAGTGCGAGTATGTGGTTTACCAGCTTCCAGTCCAGGGCACTTTACACTACTCTAAGGTGGCCCTTTTAGGTTCCCTTTTTTTTTTTAAGGTTGATAACATAAATAGAAACATTAATGATTACTATCTTGGACTTATATTACAAATAACCTCCAAAGAACACAAAATGTTTTCAAATGTATAATCTTATACCTGCTCTAAGGTTCTTTTATATATAATTATTTCTGGAGGCAGCATATAAAAGCTCAGTGAAATAGTCTCTAAAATAGCTAATTGTCACTAATTTCAGCCTTTTATTTTGACCAATTATTTATTACATATATTTAAAATTTACAAAGTAAGTTTTCAAAGCCTGTATTCTTAACTACCGTTTTCTTCTTCATTGAGATTCTATGAACTTATATCCTAAATGTACCTGTTTAGTTTACGGGGAGGGAATTTATTTCTTTTAGTTAAAAAAAAAATTTAAAAGACCTGAATTACATATAAAAACATTATTTCACCTCAGAAAAAATACATTAGGAAAGTTCCTAGGAATTATACTATGTTAACCATTATACAGATTATAATCCTATAAATTAAACACATTTAGATACACGTTAATATAAGAGGCTAGTTTACTAATATGTCTTGGTAATTGAACCACAGTAAAATGTTTTACTGATATTTAGAATTCTTAAAATTTAAAAAATGGTATGTTATATGCTTTTTGTTGCCAGTTTTTGTTAATGAGGAACCACTCTATACTATATGACAGAAACGTTATTTGGCATTTATCATCTGTATCACAGTAGTACTTGTTTTTGAGGAGTGATAAAGATTGGTCAGTAGTACTTAAAAGTAGTAAAGAGGCTTACAGTTATTGGTGAGTGAAAGATTAGAGCCAGAAAAGGAAGAACTGAAAACAGCTAATACAAGTCTGAAGTCAGAGGTTATTGCTAATGTTATTAATAACCTAATACCCTCAAAATAATATGTGACTTGTCGTACTGTCTCAGTGACTCTTAAAATTTGAATATAATTAAATAAATACCGTGACTTCTCAAGTTTACCCTATACTTCGAAACATAAAGGATTTGGCACTTTGATACCTTATTTTTCATGCCCCACAACCTTTATTTCTGTGACTTACAAGTGATAGAAAAGATGAAAGTATTCACTATGTTCATATTTCTTTAATAAATCCTAGAGATGTTTATTTGACATTTTAAAGCTCTTCTTTATTTGACAGATATTGAGAAGTATCTTTTTTACCTTGATTTACTTCTCTTTTGTATTAATTCATTTATTTCATAACCAAAGGAGTTTTCATAATTACATTGCTAGAAGTAGTACCTTTAAAGTTCAATTTTCAACTAAAATTATATGTGTCAGATAAACTATTAAAACACTAATAAACACAGATGAGCTTTGTTTTTCAGCCTCTTTTCATAAAACTTTTATTTTCAATTTAGGTTTCCTTTCCTTGATGAAAATGTCGTCTCCTTTCTAAATTCTCTGTCTATTTTGGAAAAAGCAGACTTGACTTTGCCCCGTGGAGTTGGTGAGAAATTGATTCTACGCCTTGCAGCATTAGAACTTGGTCTTACAGCTTCTACTGTTCTACCAAAAAGAGCCATGCAGTTTGGATCTAAAATTGCAAAAATGGAAAATAATAATGAAAAGGCCTCTGATAAATGTAGACGACTCCAAGTGCTATCCTCAGAATAATACCTTGTTAAATAGGCCATTCAGTGTTAATGAGTGTACACATTGTAACATTTATTGAATTATTACATAAAATAAAATATTTTCTATTGTGTATTGTAGTTAATAAATTTAAGTCATTAGATAATTTTTCCTTACCTTACAAACCAATTGCCTAATACTAACAGAAATTGTTGCCTTGTGTTTTTTTAAATGCAGTTAAAAATACAACTTTGATATTTTAAACTGACAGTGATATTAATACTTTTTAAACTCATATTTGCTTCATCAATTGAAATACAAGATAACATAATTTGCATCTTGAAACACTTAAGTGCATCCTAAAAACCTCACTTGTGTTTTAAGGTATTAAATCTATAGCTTAACCATAAAAATAAGAATTGTAAAGAAGAATTTTGTTCCTGGATTGAGTTGCACAAAATGCTGTCAAAGATTTGGGGAGGAATAGGTCATTTGGTAGTTTCCTGGTTCTAACTACGTGCTAAACTAAGTTCAGGCTGTTGAAGGACTGAAAGTGTTCTCAGCAGAATCACAGATTTTTAATGCCCCAGGAACAAAACCCCAGTTACTCTGAAGTTATATCTTTGATTAAGGTTAAATTCCAGGTCTCTTAAGGAACATTTCAGAAAACAGTATATAAACTGGGTTTAAATCTTGCCTTGATCCCAGGTGAGTCACTTAACTTCTCAGTATTCAATGAAATCACAAGACCGGTCTCTAGGTAGCAGGAATTTAATAAAGATTTGACCTGAGTAAATATTACCCTCTTTCAGTACGAGGGCTACTCCTAAACTATTTGGATAAAAACAAAGGATTGAGCTGGTGGAAGTTCTTACATTGCCTTGTTGCCTTTAATCCCTAAAATAATTAACCTGCTGCCAATGCTTAATTTGGTTTCAAGAGTCTAGGTTCTCTGGACAAGTTAAGTGGAGGTGTTAGTGACTTTACCAAAAATGGTGAAAGAATCTCACTCAATGTGATCCCAAATTTGTAAAGTTTTCAGGCCTGCGAGTTTCCATAAAATGGCATTTACTTAGTCATTTCTAACTCTTCGTGACCCCATTTGGGGTTTTCTTGGCAAAGACACTAAAATGGTTTGCCATTTCCTTCTCCAGCTCCTTTTACAGATGAGGAAACTGAGGCAAACAGGGTTAAGTGATTTGCACAGTGTGACACAGCTAGTAAGTGAGGTTAGATTTGAACTCGGGTATTCCTCACACCAGGCCCCAAATTCTATCCACTGCTACCTAGCTGCCCTTTCCCAAAATGGCATTTACATGTAATAGTAATTATTATACCTTAATTAAACCACTTTGTTTGAACTGCCCTTCCACTGTATGCGTATGGAAGGTGAGGCAAAAGTCATTTGAATGGGTGAGTCATAAAAAACATTTTTGATTTGGCACCTCGAATTTATCTTTTTCAATACCGAGTAAAAATGGAGGGGGATGTGGTTTAAGCTTAGGATATGTCCTATTAGTTTTCCCATTCTCCACAGTTTTAAAACTAAGAATCTAGGTTTATAGGGGAAAAGGGAGGAGTCACTATTTTGCCTAGATCCGTTATGGGTCACCCTTAAAAACAACTTGAGTTGTGGCTATTTAAAAAGTTCAAGAGACAGTTTCTGGGTAATTTAATCATTTTATTAATAAAGCCAGTACAGTATTGATAGAAAGATGTGCATTTCACCATCCTTAGACCAAAAGACCTTCATGGTGGTGGGCTCACAGTTTACATATGCTTCAAAGAGCAGTAGGTGTTCAGTGGCTGAGAGTGACACCATGTTATTCTTGGACTAAGACATTTGTCTCTATACTTAGAATACACAGCCTGGGGAATTCTATTCAAAGAATAAATACCCTGTCCAAGCCTTAGCAGAACACAATGGGTACTCCACTTTGGTGGGGTCTGAATTAGAAAATTAGTCCAATCTTATTTTCAAGAGACTGAAGTTTTTAAAATCAGGATTTTATAGAAAGGGGAGAACTCTGGATATCCCCAAATCTGGTTAAGAATTTCACTGTGCTTCTGAAAAAGGTCACTGCTACAATCTAAGATCTGGGGAACTTATCCACATTTTACTGTCAGTCTTAAACTGAGCCATTAAATCCATTTACACATAAATTCTAGGTAGCACGATGAATAGAGTGGCAGGCCTGAAATCAGGAAGACTCATTTTGAGTTCAAATCTAGCCTCACTTATTGGATGTGTGACCCTGGGCAACTCAAGTCACTTAGCCCTGCTTGCCTCAGCTCATCATCTGTAAAATGAGCTGGAGAAGAAAATGGAAAACCACTCCATTATCTTTGCCAAGCAAACTCCAAATAGGGTCAGGAATGGTTATGCACACCTGAACAACAAAATTTTACAAATTGCTGTATTTCATTTTGTGAACAAGGACTTGACTTTTTTTAACCTCCACTTCTGTTTCCTATCTCATTCTCTACAATCATGTACCTAATTTTTCTTTTGTCCTTTTTTCCATTGCTTTCTTTCCTCTGCTCATTTTAGTGAAGTCTGTAATAAACATTCAAAGAAAAACCAAAATATATAGACCTCCCCCACAATCCCCTTTCCACACATCAAATTAAATTTTGTTCCTGTAGGGATTCTTTCAGTCTACAGGTTAAATGGAAGACTTAGACATCTATTACCTGTGTTGCAGTGAAATAAGTTACAAAACACAGGCTGATCAGTATAGAGAGTCTATTTTATGGTCTTTAGTAACTATATAGTGGCAGACTGTTTTTAGGGAAAAGGTTTGTTGTTAAGTTATTAAGTTATGTTTCTAATATTAGCACAAGTTATTACAGCAAAATTCCTTTGGGATGTATTGGAAGTACTGGACAACAGGAATGGTGGGATATCTCTGATTCAACTCCTTTGTGTAGAAATTTGCATCATTTTGGTAATATATCTAAAGATGATGTTAAAACAAACTTTTACCTCTTTCATCCATGCCAGAGTATTGTCTTTGGAATGCAGATGTCTACCTTACACCTACTTAAATCTCTTTGAAACTGGTATTCCAACATCATTTCCAACAATAGAGAAATTGGTGTTGAAAAGATGGATCTTTGCACCAGTAAGTACTTTGGGATACTTAAAAGTTCTATGTAATTTCTCAAAGGAAATCTGCCTTGTTTTCTCTCTTGCCTATAATACGGAATATCTTTCCCAAATGTATGTAACAATAGACTAAACCATCCAACTATAATCATAATCTGGACAATGAGCATTTTTCATCATTTAGTTTTTCCTCTGAATTTATTGGCAAATCTCTTGAATAATCATAATTTTCTGGAGCTCAATGCTATCTGCACCATGTCTGCAAATGAGCATTGTGTAGGATTAGTAGGAAATCCTTCCATTTAGACCTTAAAGGACTTCTGCCATTAGAGTGGCAAATATCTTTGGCTCCTGTTTTGTGCTTCATAGATCAGAGGATCAATGGACAGAGTTCTCTGATGACTGCCTTTGTTAAGAAATCTTAGATGAATTTGACATTCAGAAGAGATTCCTTGTTGGAGGAGAGCCTTTAATCACACATGATAATGCATTTTTCAGTTTTATGAACAAGAAAAATCCTAATGCAGAGACTCATCTTTGAAAACCTGCCTTTCTCTTCTGTTTTCATTGGAGACACCACCTATATGCATGTAAATTACTCTTAAATGGTTTTTTAAAAGATTAGAAAGCAGTTTGGGGGAGTTGGTGGTGACCAATGTTCTCTCATTAGCTGCTTTTAAAAGTTATTATCCGTGATTTTTTCCCAGGCATCTTTCCCTTCCCAAAGATCACTTCTAAAGTGGTTCCTCATTTCCCTTCAGCTATCTGGACAAAATGCTAAGAATATGAACTCTTAATTCTCCTAAATTATGAAAAATTTAAAATTATACTTCCCCTGGGTATAAACTAAGTAAGTGTTAGGTTTCATGGAATTGATGAAATTCAGGGATTTACCACCCATATCATATCAGCAAGCTGTTTCAGTTCTTCATACTGTTTCTTGTAGCTTTCTCTATTACTACAAGCATCTGCTTCACAAGATAGTTGGGAGGAAAGCACATAGGTAAGCTGTGAGATATCTTGCCTCCTTGTGGACCCTATTCAGGCCCTATTTGCCGTATATGGATGAGTGCATTAGTTTCCTACTTAGTCTCATTGTCTTCAGCTAATTGATTGTAATCCATGCGGACTACTACTATTAATTTTTCCAAAAAAATAATTCATAACTACTCCCCCAACAATACTTGAGCGGCTCTCTTGCCTCATCTGTTACTTGTGGGAATTTGTGATTTTATTGGTGTGGTTGATCCTTCTACTGAGAGAATAATGCAGGGGGCCGCTAGGTGGTGCGACGAATAGAGCACGGCCCTGGAGTCAGGAGAACCTGAGTTCAAATCGGGCCTCAGACACTTAACACAAAAACTAGCCGTGTGACCTTGGGCAAGTCGCTTAACTCCAATTGCCCTACCTTCCCCTTCCAAAAAGAAAAAAAAATTTGCAAATTTCTCATTTTATTACTTAGTTCTGTTTGTATATCTTTACATATGTACATGTCTTTCCCCTTATTTGTTTGTATATCTTTCCATACATACATGTCTTTCCCCTTATTTGTTTGTAAACAGAATAAGGATTTGCTTTATAGTTCTATTTGTAATCCACACCTCCACTGAGCTCTGCACATAAAACTCTTTGAATATTAGTCATTAAGAGGTCCAGTTGTTTTTTTTAAACCAGATCATTGATTTCAGTGGTATAGTGAGTCCCAGTGAGGAAATTCCCTTCACCGAATAAGTTTAAAAACCATACCAAAACTGGGCCCCTCTGCCCTTTAGGACCAGCCAGGAAGCACAGAGATGACCAGATCGTTGCCTCCGCCCTGCCCCGCCCCCACAAGAGTCCAGGAACGGCTTCGAACTCTCTGTCTCCCCGGCTGCCCGCCGCTCGACCCGGCGAGCCTGGGCGGAGGCCCTGATCCACCAGACCCGGGAACCTGGGAAGCGCAAGTCGTGCGCCCGCCCCCTTTCTCTGCCACAGACGTCGGTGAAGCCTCCAAGAAAAAGCTGAGGTGGACAT
>CM053582.1:282136307-282160752 GCA_028627135.1 Pseudochirops cupreus | reverse complement strand
TTAAAAAGCCTGATTTTATCTGAGCTACTTCCAGGATGTGACAGACTACTGTAATGATAAGACAATGATAATGACAATAATCCAGGATGTGACAAACTAATCTTATTGATGAGAATACTTGAATCTTTGTCTTTTGGATCTTTAAAAATTTTGTTCAAATCATCATTAAATGGAGTTCATGGTTCTTCCTTGAACTGCCCACATGGCCTGGTCATTTCTTATTCACATCTCCGATCATGCTTAGTGCTGGACACTGAGCAGCCCACTACAATCAGCAATGGCTTCAAGGTGGTGGGGCCGGTGTTTATAGGTAACTTTTAAGACAATTCAGAGATGTCCACCTCAGCAGAAGAGGTTGGGTCCTTGCATCTCAGTTCCTCCCCAAGGTAGCAAGAATGTGACAATTTGTAGGTAGGGACACAAAGGTCCCATGTAGGCTATGACTCGGTTATATGTGATCAATATCAGAGGTGATCAGTATCGGGGCTGAGGGACACCTCTATCAACACTGATCAACAAGCAGGACTGGGATCATGGGATACTAAGTCAACATAACTTTCAATAGAGGAAAGTGAACCTTCTCCCCTACTCTAATGGGGAAGTGACTTACCCATATGGGGTCACAGAGAAAGATCAGTCAAGTTCTAAATGAAAATGAGGCAGAACTGAGGTAGAATCAAGTGTCCAAATGTTATAAGTTATCTGACTGATGGATCAGGAAAGGATCTTAGAGACCATCTTGTTCAGCCACTTCAATTACAGGGGAAGAAACAGATCAGGGACTAGAACATAGCTCTCTAATTTACAGTCTAGTGAGTTCAGGCAGGTTGTTGAAATTTGGCTTGTTTCAGGGGAAAAACATTAGACCATCCTTCCAGAGAAGCAGCCCTTGTCTTATAGCATAGAACAAGTAGCAATGTAGTCCTTCTCTTCAGCCCTTCCATGCCATCTTGATGCCCTTTTCTTTCCCTGGGAAAGTTTAAGCAACTAAAGTAAATTTATTTTCTTTCAAGGGAAAGAAATATGGAAATATGGGGAGCCTTGAGGGGCTGGCTATCTTTCAACTGAAATGCTCTTTCCGTCCTATTTCTCTGTCTGTCTCTGTCCTTTTGTCATAGTATCTATCTCTGTGTCTCTTTCTCTCTCTCCATAACTTCTCTCCCCTAACAGGGTCCAGGATCTCTGAAGAACCTTCCCCTTTTTCTTCACATAGTGGCTAGCTCCACTTTCAGCTTGGCTTTGGTGATCAACCCTTGGCTACCAGCCTCCCAGTGATTAGCTTGGGTTCTACTAGCCTCCATAGGTCATGAAGCATCCTGGAAGGATACGGTTGACTCCACCTCGCCCTCCCCAACCCCGTCCCAGCAGAAGCTGCTCAGCTTCTACTGTGTCCCATCATAGGCCCTTCATAATCACAGCTCTACTACCTACCCACTTCAGGTTCCGCTCCATCCTTCCCTTAGAGGCAGCCTGTTGCCTTTTAAATTTTCAATCCTGAGGCAAATTACCCAACCTGTAGAATTTGGGACCACTTGTAAGGGAATTGAGAGTGAGGGGCATGGGTGAGTAGGATATGTGATTCAAACACCCCTGGTAGCTACTTGGCTTCCTAAGTAACTATACAGATGTATTTAACATCAGCAGGTAGAGCTATGGACAGTATTCAGGAAAATTCGGGAATTAGGGTTCAGAGCCTGCTTCTGGCACTTACTAGCTGTGTGACCTCAGTCCAGTTACAACCTTTCTGAGCCTCAGTTTCTTCATTTGTAAAATAGGGATAATAATCCCTACAGCATGTACCTGAGAAGGCCCAGATTAGAAAGTTTTATAAACTTTAAAACACTATATAAATTCAGTTATCTTTATCTTTTGATAAGGAGCCACTTTAAAATGATAATGGGTACCATTAATCCATTTACTATTCCTTTGTTTCTACTGACACCACTGAAAAATTAAGGTTATTTATTATAATGTAAGTCTAGTGAAAAGAAACAATTGTTACTGGAATTATCCATGTAATTATGGAAAGTGAACTTTTAAAACTCGTAATCTAGCATTCTCTTTTTTCCTTCACTTTTGGCCTCTAAAAAATCAATAGAGATTGTTAGAAGATTTGGGTTGTAATATCAGCTTTATTACTGATTTTTTCTGGGACCTTGGGCTTCAGTTTTGTCATCTATGACATGAGTTGGTAGGAATAGATGATCGCTAAAGCTTTTTGCAACAGTAACATTGAGTGATTTCCAGTTCTGTGTCAATGAGATATTACTTCACAGGCCAAGAATGAGCAGGCCTTCCTAGGATAGCCCTTTTGTTACTACAAAACCAATGCAGTTAAAACACTGCCCAAGAAGTTCTTGAACCATACATGAACTTAAAGAGAACAAAATACTTAATAAGAACTAAAACTGGTAAAAACTCTTAAGGTTGCACCAACATGCATAAAACTCTTCCTTAGCTAATAATCCCCCTACAGGGGATATACCTTTTGTGTGAGGCTTTCTTTGTGCTATTCCAGTGAGTGCCCACTTGACCGACTACCATATAGTGTGACCAGAGAGTAATTACTGCTTCCTTCACTTTGTGGTTCTTGTGAATCTCTGGGAGGTGTAGCCAAAAATCCAGTGTCAGATGGCTCAAAATAAGATGCTTCAAATGTTTTATCATAGTAAAGTCACCGTGGGAGAAATGCTCTTGAAGGTGAACAACATGGCCACCTTCCTTAGTCTTCCATTTTCCTTCTTGTACCATACAGGCCTCCTAAAGTCATTTATAATAGCAGAAACCCACTGTGGCCCAGTTCTAGTTTCTAGCAAACACAGAGAAAGAAAAGGAAAGACGTACTCTTAGCCTCCTTGCATAAGGAGACTAGAGGCAGATATAATCTCTACATTAGGACTATAGACTAGTAGTTCTCAGGATGAAGACAAGCTCTTCACAAACTTTGGCAGTGCCTCGACTGTTGAACTAGTGACCACTCTCCCATATGATACTGTAGGAGAAATGGAAAAAGTGGTTATCCATGCAGCTGAGTGATGCTGATGAGCACAGGATGGGTGATGTCTACCTTGTGTGTAACTGATACATGTTGTTATGCTTTACATATAATTTATGTGTTTGACATATGTTGCTGTGTTAAGCATCATTGGTTTTTGTGCTTTCCACAGTGTATTTCATATACTACTGCACTGGTGCAAAGTTGCATGTTTCTGCATGTGATCTGTTTGGGCACTTAATGCAACTTTCATGTAATGCAATGTGTTTTGTATTGCCTCGAGATTTGTGTTCTTTGTTTAATAGATGCCATTTTGTCATATAAATTATTGATTATTTAGTGTGTATTATGATACTTACATTCAATAAGTTAGCTACATGCAGCTCTAGGGTGATGCCATGTATTAGATATCTATGTTTGCACTGTATTATATAGTTGGATGTTATCTCTCAATTTATATTGCTTGTGATGTTTACAGATTTTCATATGTACCCAGGTATTTTCCCAGGACTACAAATTCATTGCTGGAGGTAGGAAGGAAAATGTAGGGAGACTGAGGTTTTTATTGGCCAGAATGAAGTCCCCAAACAGCCAGGCTTTCCTGCTGACAGGTATGCGTAATGAAGATAGGAGTGTGGGCTAGGTGGATGGAGAACCTTAACCTTGACCCTTTTGCTTACTTTTGGATCTGACTCAAATTCATCTGAATTCTAAACTAGCAAGAATCTTGGGAGGATAGTATCTAACCCTCAGCTAGATAAGAATCTGCAAAAAAAAGTTTTGATTTCCACCCAGATTTCAGAGACTGAAAAGAAATGCCTACTTTTAGCCTGGAGCTACTCTGCCTGCATTTTGTTATCCAGGTGTGGTGGCTAAGACCAAAGAAGTGTAAATTTGCTGCTGTATGGAAGAGATTCTAGCCATTTTACCCAGAGTGACTGAAACTGAGATAGCTTTGGTGACTTCAGAGTGATGAGCTCTGAAGACTGAATCAAGAAGACACTAGCAGCTACCAAGTCCACACTGATCTTAAATCTCTGGGATGATCTGGGCAATAGTCCCATTGGCAGCATTCACCTGAGACTAGGGGACCAATGGAGGACCATACCCAACAGAAATGCCGTGACACCAGTAGAAGAATGTGCCACAAATTCAACAAGACCAGCAGTGGAGCAGTGGAGACCAGCAGCACAGCAGTCACCACAAACCTCAACTGGAATGACCTACTGCCAGGTGGACAGTTACTGGCCTTCTAACCGATTTTGAGACAGCCTTTCTCTTGATGAAGTTGTTTATTCTACTGAATTTGTACTACCCAACCTTCCATTAGCCAACAGAGTGTTATTGTAAGCTTCTACAGCCTGAGAAAGTATTATCTTTGCCAACCTTCAGTAGTAATGGAGTCTGCATTCCTTGTGTTTTACTGATACTCTTGGCAAGACCCATCACTGTGTGCAATGGATAGTACATATTAGAAGTTGTTCCTTTATTTTCTGATGTATAGAGGTGCCACCTCACTGCTAGGAATCTTGTATTTGATGACAACAAATGTCAAATTTGGGTTAATCAGAAAGTCATTGAAGGGTTCTATTGAATTCTTAGTGAGTCACACTGAAGAGAGCAAACTATGTATTTCCCAACCTCTTCTCTGTCTAAGAAAATATGCCAGTTTACAGGCCTATTAGGCCATTGATCAAACTTACATATAACAGTTTAGGAAGAATAGAAGAAGTGGTTTTCCATATTGCCAGAAGCATCCCAAAGATGGGGTTGGGGTTAATAGTACCCAGAGAAAACCCTAACTGCCATTAAGTACCTGGTCTCTTCTTGTCAGAGATCTTCAGTATGTTAGTCTTTGGGACAACTGTTATCCCAACTCTAGGTAGAAGTTCATTGGGAAGAGATCATAGTTTACCTCAAAGGGCAAATTCCTTATAAGGAAGTTAAAATGGAATAGTCATTTCCCTTCAGGATAAGTATTTGTCCCTCTAAAAATCAGGCAGTTCCTCTAAAGGATAAAGTTGCTCTCAGGAAGTCACTGTTTGAGTGCTGGCAGTTCTCCCCCAAACCACTGTAGATTCTGTCCTAGAGTTGGCTTATTAAAGATCATACATACATACAATTCCCCCCAGAACAGGGGAAGGAGTACCTGTTTTGAGGTAACAGTCATGGAGCTGGTGGCATATTTGACACAAGTATGTTTACATATCAGAGTTCAGTTCACATCACTTGTTTACCAAGAGTCCTGGAGAGTGGAATAACACTACTTGTGGCTATCTAGCCATGACAGTATTTTGTCTTCACTGCTAGAAATGAGCCTAGGATTAGATCTAGAGCTTAAAGGGACCTTAGAAGTCATAGTTCAACCCGTACATTTGACAGATGAGAAAACTGAGGCCTAGATAGGAGGTGACTTTCCAAAGGCACACATAGAGTGGCAGAGCTGGGAAATAAAATCAGGTCTTTTACCTCCAAATCCAACACTCTTTTCCCCTTGAGTTTCAGTAAGCATGTAAAGAATAAAATTTTCTATGACTACCCTTTGCTGCACAACTAGTCTCAGGGTAAAAATAAACCTCAGATCACTGTAGCAGATAGTCAGAATCCATTGAGCATGGAGTGAAAAGGACTTTGCTCCAGGGTTCCAACATCTAGTAAGAAAGGGATACATTTTGTCCCTGGGAATAAAAGCTTCCTCCCTGTGACACCAGCCCAGTAAACTTCTTTGGGGTCCTCATCCAAACCAGGCCATCTCCACATGAAACAACTGTCCCTACAGCTAGCCTGGGGTACAGGAGTGCTGGGAAAAGAAGCAGTCTGGCTCTTGGCACACAGGATTGGGAAAAGGCCTGCAATCTCCACAGGCCTGGTCTTACTGTTTCAGGTCTCTTTTCCAGGTGTCTGCCTCCTCCCTTCCACAGGGAGAGGACCAAACTGCTCCTACAAGCATCCTGGCATCTGTATCCCCAAAGGCCGTCACCCCCACCCACAACTGTTTTTGCCCCAGGTGAAAAAATTTCTAGTTACAGCTCTGCATGTATTTACATCAGCTCAAAAGCCATAAGACAATAATAAGCTCTCAAAGGAATACAAACATCACATTGTATGACAGTGCCTCCTGACAGGCATATATTACACTATCATCTATTTTTAAAGAAAATTTTGATGAAGTTGGCAAGCTCTAGAACTGCCTTAATCTGCACTTTTTGTCTCGTATCTTGTTGCCTTTCAGTGCCAAGGGAGACCTAAATTTTTAAAAAAGGCATTCTATAAAGTGCATCTGGAAGGTATATTTTTAAGATTTAATTAACTGACAGATATGTTTTCACACTACAAAAGATGTTTACATTTTGGGGGAAATGGTATGAAACATTTCAAATCATTTTGCTTTCAAAATATGAAATTTTTACCATATGAAAATTTCCTTTTTGCTCTGAAGGTCTCCTTGATCTTACAAAGGATTCAGATTATGATGGAATATATGATGAAGATATGAATGAAGACCCAACCTATGATCCTAATAGCCCTGAAGAAAAACATATATTCATGAAATATGCTGAAAATATAAAGCTTAAACTGTCATTTAGCAACACACTAGTCCAGCAATATGAAAATGTCTTCTTATTTGAAGCAGCCTATTGGCTTACTAATATAATAAGGTGTACTGATGAATATCTTGATATTTGTACCTACCAGAGATTACAGCAAAGACTAGCTCTTCAGAAAAAACTGATAGAGAAACACCTCGAGAAGAAAGCTGAAATGCGGCAAAATATGGCATATCTAAGATTAATATGCTTTATGATTCCATTCTTGCTTGGCCTAAAAAAAAAGATGAAAGTTCCAAACTTAAGTACGCTGCTTCCACCATTTTCAGGTAAGACTAGTTATCACCAAAAGGCCAACTTTTTTTTTCACTTAAAAAATATTTTATCTTTTTCCAAGTATAGGACTTAGAGTTCTCTCTAAGTGCAGGCTCTGAGAATATGTCCCAACTGCCTGTGTCCTGAGATACTGTCAGACAAGAAGATAGGGAAGAAGAAGAAGAAGAAAATCAGTTTACACTATTTAAAAAGATCTCAGATTTTACTGGGAGTGCTCAGTGTTTCTGCACATACATCATTCCTGCCAGCTAGAGCCCTGCATGTGGTCTAGAGTTGCTTCTGTACAAACTGAAGCAAGATAATCATGCAGCTCACGCAGAAATGCCTCTTTCTCCTGCTAAATGAGGTTCTCCTTTTGGCTTTAACCTCTGATCCTAATGCATGTTTGTAAAGTGACGGATCCCCCAAAATGCAGAAAGTAGCATTTTGTAGGATAGTAAGAAGTTTCAAAAAGCAACCAGCGATCAGGGTCTTTATAGCAATTGATTTACCCTCAGTGGAGAATTGTGTCCCCCAGGATAGGGTTTGGAGTGAGACTAAGGAAATGAAAATGGTTTTCCTCTATAATATTTCCCTTCTAACCATTTCCTCCAACCTTGAATGTTTACTTCCCACCTCTTTTCCTTCACTCCCTGCCTAAAGCCTGGGATGGGAACTGGGCAAAGGAACAGAAGGGGGAATAGAAGGAAAAGGAGAAAGACAATAGTGGGGTAAGGGAAGGGAATAAGTATATATAAAGTACCAACTGTATGCCAGGCATTGTGCTATACTTTACAAATATTATCTCATTTGATCCTCACAGCAATTCTGGGAGGTAGGGGCTATTATTTAACGCTTGATATAGTTGAGAAAACTGAGACGGAGAGAGGTTAAATGACTTGCCCAGGATCACAAGTGTCTGAAGTTAGATTTGAACTCAGGTCAGCCATTAAAAGTTTCAGAAAAGATCGGAGAAAATCATTGATTGTTGTTCCGGCAGGAATGAAGTTAGACTGGATTAGACATAGAGAAGCACCTGGAAGACTGTTGCAGTAGTTCAGATACAAAATGACATGAGCTTGAGCCTTGAGAGTAGGAACTGAAGAGAGATATAGGAGTCATTACAAGATGGACTATTAGAAGCTAATGACTTGACTGGAAGTCAAGGAAGTGATGGATGGAGAAAAATAAGTTATTTTATGATGAGTACATAAGTGCTAACAACTTCCTACCTGGAGCTTAGAGATGTGGAGAGAGTGGGACAGTTCCCAGCCAATGTGTACACTTTTCCTGTGGTTGTGTGGAGACCAGACTCCTATTTCACTGTTTAATCCCTTAATCAGAATTTCAAACAAAGGAGGAAGGTGGAATAGATCTGGAGAGGCTGGTGCTGGGACACATTTGGGAACAAAAAACATCTCTGGATGCATTGTAACTAGGTGATCCATAATGACATTCGGTGAATCCATCTTTTCATTAATTATTTGGTCTTAAACCGTTTAACTTTTTTTTTTTAGCTGAATCCCCAATTTGAAAAAAAAAAAGATATTTTAAGAGTCCTGAAAATAGCCACGTCATTTGTGTTCACCGAGGGCTTTACAAACACTTGCTCCTTTGATCCTTACAGCAGCCCTATTTGTTGGGTGCTTCATATACATTGTATTCGCATGTAAATTTTCTCAGAAGATCGCAAAATGGTAAAATCAATAGAATTCCTCCAGAAATGGCTTTTGGATAAGAAGTGTTAGTGTCCCTTTTACACATGGGAAGGAAAATTTGCCCCCCCTCCCACTCTGAGCCCTCAAAAATATATTTGCTTATATGCTATTTTCTTTTTAAATAAAACTGTGTTTTTGCTTTTCAAGATGATAAAGTAAAGACAGAACGCGAATTGCCACCATTTATTCGTGGACAGAATTTTAAGTGCCAGCATTTTCATTACGCAGAGAATCAACATTTTCATGTTCATGGAGGAGTTGAATTTGACATTGGTACACCTCCAATTGAGGAGATTTCAGAAGCCTTTCAGGTTCAATAAGATTTACTTTTCCTGACATAGTATAGTATAAGGCCATGCTCATAATTTGTCCTTTCTGCAGTCAAGGCAGAAAGAGGAGTGGCTATGGAAATAGAAAAAAAGTTCTTTAATGCTATAAGATTATTTCCTCACTGATCTTCAATTATATTGTTTATAACTGTATAGTATGTCCATGGCATAGAATTCTGTTTAATATATAATTTATTTAATGCCTATAGCTTGTTAATTATATAATAGACCCTATTTTTACAGTAACAATCCCCTAGGATTAATACCATATGACTCTGTAGTAACTCTCACAGATTAGCATTAGAACTAACAGTCCCAATAGCCTATTTTGTTTCATAAGGTATTGAAAGTACATCTTCCCTAGAGTCTAAAGAGGTGACTTTGTCCTCTAAGCATGGTAATCAGGCCCATTTATTGAGTGACTCTAAATAATTTTTTTGCATAAAGTTTACATAAATTTACATAAAAATTCGTGTGATCAAGGATCTGACAGCCATTTTGAGGGACTCAGGCATGAAAAATAGATTTCCAGGGGCAGGATTTCAAACCCTGAGATAACTGGGTGGAAGGAGGCAGAATTCTCATCTTGGAGGAACTAGGCTATGAGGAAAGGAACCAAAACAAAGAATGAAGCACATAGGAGCAAATAGTGTCCTCCAGACTGTAGGATCATAATTTTAGAGCTAGAAGGAACCTCAGGGACTATTTCATTCAACGCCTTCATTTTACAGATGAAGAATTAAGGCCCAGAGAGGTAGGAGCCTTACTCAAGATCACACAGGTAATAAGAATTAGGATTTGAAAATAGGTGCTCCAAATCCAGTGCTCTTTCCACTGTACTATATTCTTTCCCCTAGTCACTGGAAATCAGGTGTAAAGTTGGGGCTTAGCCAGAGGGAGTAAAACAAAATTCTGGATATTAGATCCAGGTTAAAAGGTCAGAGGAGAACCAGCAAAAACTGAGTATGCTGAACTGCTAAATTATAGATTTATGGGTATCTGTGTTCTCCCTGACTAGAGCTCAAATTGGTCCTAGATCCTGAACCTGAAGGTGGGTTTTAAGTAACCCCATTTATATAGAACTAGAGGCATTTAAGAAAGAGTGCCAGCCTGGTCCTTGTAGGAGACTTTAATATTTTGCCTGATCCATAATCTCATTCATATAGGAATTCTCTCAAGTGGTATAGATCATAACCCATCCATACCTCATTCTTTGTGATTCATGTCCATGTCCTCACATACATCCTCTTGGAGATTTTCTTCAGGCCTTTCACCATTCCAAGAATTCTAGTGCTGTACAATGTGATTGGCCCATGTCTTTTTCCAATTGTACATCTCCTGGATGATATATTTTGTGCAAAATCATTGATATTATGCTGTCAAACTTAAGTCCACCATACATCTCCTTTTGGGTCATCCACCATGTGATACTTTAGAGATTGTAAAGTACCTTGATTCACAGCCATGAACCTAACAAGAAAAATATTGGTGTACAAAAGATGAGTAGTTGTTTCAGGGAACAGCATCATTGAAAGAGCTGTGCAATTCCCAACATCAGTACAAACCCACTCTATTCCTTCTATTCAGTTCTTTTCCCAATGCATTGTCTTTTTCTTACTCTGTCTAAAATGTATTTGCTGATGGAGTGGCTCAGTGGGCAATCCATTCAACTGCAAATCATGGCCCAGGGGTGGGGAACCTGAGACCTCAAGGCCACATGTGGCCTTCTAGGTCCTTGGATGTGGCCTTTTGACTGAGTCCAAGTTTTACAAAACAAATCCTTTTATTAAGGGGATTTGTTCTGTGAAGTTTAGATTCAGTCAAAGGGGTCGCACTTAAGGACATAGAGGGCCTCATGTGGCCTTGAGGCTGCAGGGTCCCTGCCACTGCTAGTCTAAACCACAGTCTTTATGAATTTTTAAGCCAAGTTCTGAATGGTTGTGAGCTTCTTTTAAGAGGCTTTGAGATATTCTATAATTTAATGCAATCAGCACAATGTCATTTTCAAACAAGAATGTTTACAGGACCTTACCATGCATAGCAAAGATTCTTAACTTGGGGTCTGAGAACTTTTTAAAAATATATTTTGATAACTATTTTAGTACAATTGGTTTCCTTTATAATATCATATGTTTTATGCATTTAAAAACATTATTTTGAGAAAGGATCTATATACATGACCAGCCTGCCAGAGGTCTATAATTCACCAAAAAGGTTAAGAACCTCTGGTCTCTAAGGAATCTTTCTTCCATTTAAATTCTGCATTGGACATCCTTCACGATATTGGTAAAGAACTTTGGTAAGATAATGTCTCAGTTTTTACTGTCTTGTCTGAAACAAGGTCTAATAAAATTATCTATGTTGTTATATCTATTAAAGACATTATATGATTTTATCTATCAAAAACATGATATGAACTTAACATATATATGGGAGATATGATGTTGGAGGGGAGCCTTTAAAGCTACAATTTGTAGTATTCAATCAAATGCTTTAAAAAAAATAAACAAATAGTGGAATCTTGTATTTTCCATATTTTTCAATCAATTGAGTGACCGTGAAGATGAGGTTGGTTATAGAATGTATCATTCATGGAAATATGTCTGTGCTGTTCTCATATTTTCATCAAAGATCACCTTAATATGTGTCTTAATATGTGTGTAGATCATTCTGATATTTTATAAAGCTAAGAAAGTTAGCATATGAGTTGATACTTATATTCTTTTGATTTCCTTTTTTTTGGGGGGGGGGGAAATAATACCATCCATGATTGTTCCATTTATTTGTCATCTTCCCTTCTTTCATACATCTTTAGAATCAACTCTTGAATGTACTCATCATATGTCATCTCTTTACACAGATTTCTTCTCAATTGGGCTGGACCAACTGTTCTTTCACTTTCTTAATTCCTCATGAAGCATATCAGGGACTGAGATAATAGAAACCAAATGTGGTGGGTCTGTGTGCTAACTTGGTTGTGACTGGAATTATAACAAAGACAAAAAAGATAATCATACTAATTTAAACATAAGCCTGTTTAATCTACATAATTGCTTTATTAGAAATTAAGAAAAAATATTTAACAGCCATTCATGATCAAAGTTCCAATTTAAATAGAGTTATGGTATATGTTTAAAAAAATTCATTATGAGATATCTTTTTGTATGGCAGCAGGAAACTATTATTCATTGGTAGCTTTGTTGATGTATGCTATCAAGTCTGCCTTTTTTCCTTTGTTCTTATTATCAGTAAAAATCATTTTTGTTCCAGGAATACATTTCTTGGGGTTTACCAAGTATTACATTAGAGTATACTCTTCCTAGACAATGCCTTTGCTTTTGTTTCCATCTGTCTAAGGGAATTTTGGAGCCTAACCAGTCATTTATCCAAAGAGTCCACTCAAATCAGATCTGGTCTTGTGCTTGCCTCCCTTTTCTACTGTGATGCATCGTGCACAGTTCTTAGCAAAAATCTTCTTACCTTTCTCAAGGTCATTCATCGTGGATTTGGTTTTCTCTTAATAAACCCAGTCCTATGTCCTTTTTTCTTCTTCCATATCTTCTACATGTCCAATTCTGTGTTAGAGTCAATGATCTTTAGGGTGCTGTTTTCCCCCTCCCCTCTGCACCAGCATTTTAAGTAACAGATCACTTTTGAATGAAGCAGGTCTAGCTTTGCTAGCAAAAGAGAGCCACTTCCTCAGTCCAGGCACATGGTCCACTGATGAGATAATTTGCTCAAGATGACAGGTTACGTCTTTTCTGAGACCTGGTGGAAGCCATTATTTTGGCTTCCCTTACAAATAGGTAAAAGGTAAGAAAATGTCAAATTAAATATTAGGAGACACTAAACAGAGTAATTCTCTAATAAAAGTGAAAATAGCTATGAATAATGTATATTTTAATGGAATGGAGATGTCCTTTCCACTGTGTGTTCTTTATATAAATTTTATTATACTAGAGATTAAAAAAAATTAAGCTTCCTTCTTGGGTTATGCATTTGCAAGAAATTAATTCTATGGATATTGGGGATGTTAGCTGCTCCAAGATTCTTGCTGTTAACTTGTGGATAAAAATGCCTTCAGGTCGGGTTAAATATTTTTTAATCGAATTGGCAACTTTATCAATTATAGTCATCATTATCCTTTTCAGTGTATCTTTTTATCCTTTTATTTTTCCCCTGATACATAAAGATTATCATCTATTTGTGAGGTGAAATTATGTATAAGTTTGACAGAATTTTAGTCATTTGAAAATTTTTAAAAATTATTGCCAAAAGAAGTCTTGAAAGATTTGTTTCAATTGGTTTGAAGGTGAATATTTAGTAACAGAGCAACTTTCATCTTTTAGGAACTTTATGAAAAATTGCAAGACTGTGCTTCTCAATCATTTTCAGATTTAGGATATAAAGAATTCTACCCCATACCAGTTATGGAATACAATGGAAAAAAGTAAGGAATATTCACAATATATTCCCTATGACTACAGGTTGTTCTCTTTCCACAAAAAGCAACAGAGTGAAGGGGGATTTAGAAAATGGTGCTGAGATAAAGGTATCACACAATGTTGAAAGGGCACCTCAGAAGAAAAATGTAGAAACTGTATATAACAAGAGAGGTAGCATTCTAGGACAAAATGGATTTCCCAAAGTTTGGTATATTTAGAAGTATATCATCTCCCAGGAGCTCAAGGTGATTTCCTTTTTCTGGTAGTTAGGTCTCAGGGTTAAAATAAACAGTAATATTCTTGAACAAAAATGGTATCAAAAGATGATTGCTTAACAAGAAATATGTTGTTCAGAAGATCAAGTGTAGCTTTGACTATTCCAGGCCTATGTCAGTCCCAGGGGCACTGAATGGGTGGCACATTTGTCCTGAACCTTATGTTGACTTTTAAGCCTCAGTCACAAGAGTCAGATGCCGCCTAGATAGGGGCCCACTATCCAACTCCTTAGGCTTGATCCATAAAATCCCTAAGTTCCTTATTTATACCTAAGCCTATCTTCACACACCACCTCTCTTTTTCTCACCTGCCACCACCCCCTTTTTGTTCTTTCATAAGTCAGGAGGATTTTCACAAGGACTGAGGCCTGCTCTGTTGTAACATAATACTCCTCTTTCCTTAAAAAGTAGTCCTGTAATACATACCTTATGTTCCTTTCCCCATTGTCTTATCTGTTCTACTGCTAACCTTTTCAAGAATAAATATTTCAGGAATATATCAAATTAAACAGTCTCTTATGGAATCATTTAATAATGCATTCCAATTATTTATAATATGAATTCTTAGCTATAGAACTTGTTGAAAAATCCATAGCTATTCAAATTTTTTTTAAGTTTCGAACTATGTTTTTAATTGAAGTTTTTCCTAATATTTCTGTTCCTAAAACTATGTTTGCTTATTTTAAATTACTTTTAATTTTAAATTACTTTAGGTACTAAGAGTTGGTCGATGATGTATAACTAGTTAAAATGAGTGACTGGACTAAATTAAAGTGTACTAACACATTGATGAACTTGGAATAACAACGTATTTGTGATAGTTCACAGATGAAAATAAATAGTGGGGAGGGGGAAGAAGAGCATAAGAGAGAGATTTTATAATGTGGTCAAGGGAAAGAGCACACTCATAAATTTGTTGAGGTATGTGTTCTTTACTTTAAAAGGATAAAAAACATAATATATAAGCAGATGTGTAACTTTTGATTAAAAAAAAGCCATTATGCTTCAATTGTTTGTCTATATGTTATTGGTGTTTAGTAGCTAAATTTAAAAAATTATAATAGAATATCAGATATGTTTGCACAAAAATATAAAATCAAATGAAATGGTCACTTAGAAGTTAGAAAATGTTTTTTTCTTATTCTGTCCTTTTTTTTAACAGCTACTATGTAATCTATTTTGAACTTGAAACTTTCTATCAGCAGTTATATAAGACCCAGTGGTGGGGAGCCATAAATGAAATTATGAACAGCCTTAGACCCAAAAGACTTCCACTGTCAGATATTCAATTACATGAGCAATTCAAGAAAAAATTTGGCTTCAAAAAAGCTATGAAGTGCAAGGTATTTCATTGACTGTTACATTGCAAATTGGGTGCTAGTATCTATAAGCAAGATTTTGTTTAAAGAGCTAAATGTTATATAAAACCATGTGTCTTAGAGAAAATTTCTTAGAGATTTGAATAAAATGATGTTTACCTTCACTATTAGACTACAATACATTTTGGTATGTAAAAAACTTTTAGCATTATAAATTCATGGAATAAATCAAATTACCCTTTACTAAACTGAACTCAGTTGTGAATCAATCTCAGCCTTGTAGCTAGCTGGTATAAGTTCTGCCAAATAAACATAGCTACTTTCCTTGGTTAGACCTATCTGTTTATCCACCATTTTAGTTCTACAAACTACTAAGCAAATATTAAGCATCTACTAGGTGCTGAGAAAGGCTAAGAGCAGTTCCAGATCTCAAGGAGTTCACAATATAATGGGGAAGACAACACACAAACATCTATGTGCAAACAAGTTATATGCGGGATAAATGGGAAATAATCAAGAGAAGGAAGACACTAGACTTAACAGGAATTGGGAAGGACTTTCTGTAAAAGATGAGATTTTATTTGGGTGGGACTTAAGGAAAGTCAAGAGGCAGAGATGAAGAGGGAGAGCATTCTAGGCCTGGGGGACAACCAGGGAAAATGCCTGAGTGTCTTGTATGAGGAACAGCCAGGAGGCCACTGTCACCAGATCAAAGACTATGTGGGGGGGGGGGAGAGTGTAAAGTGTAGGAATACTGGAAAGATACATATTGGGGATGGGGCATGAAGGGGAGTTAGGCTATGAAAGGCTTTTGAAAGGTTATGAAAGACAGAGCATTTTGTATTTCATCTTGGAGGTGATGGGAAGCCACTGGAAATTTTTGAGTAGGGAGGATGCAGTCAAATCAGCACTTTAGGACAATCACTTTGGTAGCTGAATGGAGGACAAACTGAAGTGAGGAGAGACTTGTGGCAGGCAGCTATTGTAACAACCACCAGCTATTGCAACAGTCCAGGCATGAAGAGATGAGGCCCTGCACCAGGCTGGCAGTATTGGAAGAGAGAAGGGAACTTATCGGCAAACTGTCGCAAAGGTGAATTCAACAGGTCTTAGCAACAGATTGGAAACAGGGATGAGTGACGGTGAGGAGTCAAGGAGGACACCTACTTGTAGGCCTGGGGGACTGGGCAGATGGTAGTGCGCTTGACATTTAATAAGTACTTACTACATCTGATGTATTTTGCCAGCTGTTAGAGATATAGATGAAACTGACTTCAAGGAACTTAAGACAAATATGCAAATAACTATATGCAAGTTATGCTACGACTAATGTATAAGAGAGGTCCAATTGCAATGGTATGAAAGAATTGAGAAAAAAGAGATTGTTTATAGCTAAAGACATCAAGGAAAGCTTAGAGGATAAAGTTACAGCCGAAGGAAGGGAAGAATTTAAACAGAGAGAGATGTAGGTGTGCGCAAAGGTAAGAAAGAACACACGGAGACTGGAGAACAGCGAATGATCTGTTTGGCGGAAATATTGCAATGTGTATGACAAAGAAAAAAAAAGACTGGAGTTTGATTTTTAAGGATCTTTAATGCCAAAGTAATAATTGTTAAGACTTTTTACAGCATGGAATAGGAACTACTGTAGAGTAGAGAAGTGACCTTTATATGAGTATTATTTCAGCAGTAGTGTGAGAGGAGAGACTAGACCTATGGAAACTAGTTTGTAAGGCATTAAAATAGTATAGCTGATCTTGAATTAAAGTAATAGTATGGAGGGTCAAAAGTCAGGGTCAGATATAAGAAAGACCACGGAAGTAGAAGCAAATGATTATATCTATCTATCTATCTATCTATATATATATATAAAACTATATGTATAGATATATATATATGTACACACACATATATATGTATGTATGTATATTAAAAGTGAGGGAGGGGAAATAATCAAAAATAATTCTGAAGTATCAAACCTGCCTGAAAGAAGGGGAGAATTTAGGGGGAGGTTTTGTGGGGAGGATGATCAGTTCAGTTTTGGTACGAGTTTGAATTGCCACTAGACCTATCCATAAGATGACTGGAAATGTAGAATAAGAGACATAAATTTGGGTGTCATCTGCATAGAGTTGATAATCGAACTCATGGGAGTGGATAAAGCTATCAAGTGACAGGGTATAACAAGGGAAAAAGAGTGGAGGTAAAGGCAGAGCCTTAGGAAATGCTCACATTTAAGTATAGAGAAAGGAAGAAGAGCTAGGTAAGAAGACAAAAAAGAAGGAACGAGAGAGGTGGGAGGAACCAAAAACATAATGGAAGGGAATGAAATCCAAAGGATCACAGAGCACCAAAAAAAGAGGATATGATCAAAGTATGAAATATGTTTAAAAGGTGAAGGAAGGTAAAGACTGAAAAAAGCCAAAGGAGGAATCAGTGAAGAAGTCAGGAAAGAAAAGTTACAATAGAATGGTGAGATTGCAAGAGCTTGAATGAAGTCATTGTGAGCAAAGGTGTCCTTAAGTTCATAAGGGGCTTTTGACAGAAAGTGGTCATTGCTTGTTATGGCCCAAATTTCTGACAACTCTTAACTGACTAGCCAGTCTCCAAGACTTTAGAACTTGCTAAGGGTTCAGCAAATAGGTTAACACTGACTTAGGGATTTTTGTTCATTCATTGGTGTGTCTAGTAGGCAATTACTAGGGGTGAGAATGGGCTCTACAAGAGCATGACTAAAGGAATGGAAGAAACTAGTACACTGAGAGATTAAAAGCGGAAGGGAAGGGGAATTGTTGAAAAATAAAAGGAAGGATTGGAAGAGACCAAGGGCACAAGTAGAGAGGTTAGCCTTGGAAAGAAATAAGACCACATTTCCTTTTGAGGCAGAAGAGAAGAGATGAAGTTTTTAAGGTCTGGAGGATGGGAGTTGCTTCAACAACTCAGTTCCTTTGATGGTACAATTCATGAAAGAACATGGAAAGGAATCTCTCAAAATAAGATATGGATGGGTTATGATTTACATCATTGGACGTACTAATTGGAGTACATTGGAGTACTAATCCAATGACACATTGACATATGCACACAAACAAAAATGTAAGTGAATTATTATTTTAGTTCAAAAGTATTTCTAAGGACCTGACAACTGATTGCATGTGTCCAGACAAGTGAATA
The DNA here is from genome assembly GCA_028627135.1 of Pseudochirops cupreus. Classification (NCBI taxonomy): domain Eukaryota; kingdom Metazoa; phylum Chordata; class Mammalia; order Diprotodontia; family Pseudocheiridae; genus Pseudochirops; species Pseudochirops cupreus. The sequence goes on along the minus strand of CM053582.1, from coordinate 282,142,634 downwards.
GAGTGAAAGAGACCTAATGTAGAAAATAGTCAAGTTGTGTTATAATAACATATATATATATGTTATTTCGAAGTCAGGCTTTTTTACTGAGTATCTTCCTAAGTCATAAGGAAGGAATCTTAATGGTGTTAGTCTATTATCTGACTTTTGGATGGGAATGAATTTGAAATTTTTCAAAAAGATAGTAACTGCCCTATTTTAAAATGTCCACAACTACTTTCACAGATACTTTTTTTTTAAACAAAAAGGCCTGAGAAAATAGTAATAGCTAGCATTCATATAGTGCTTTAAGGTTTGCAAGATTCTCTATGTATATTATCTCACTTGATCCTCAAAATAACCCTCTGAGGGAGGTGTTATTATCTCCATTTTATAGATGAGAAAACTGGCTGACAGACATTAAGTGACTTATCCTGGGTCACATTTTAGAGCTAAAATATAACTTTAGAGATTATTTAGTCCAATTCCTTTCACAAATGTAGAAATTGAGGTCCAAAGAGAGTATTATTTATCCAAGCTCTCACGGAATGTTAGTAGTAGAATCACAACTAGAACTCAATTATCCTGACCTTTAGACCAGTGGTCAACCCATCCTATCATGCTGTCTCCTTTTTGCTAAATAAAAAATTTCTACAAAGGTTTTCAAGAGGTTTCATATTTATGTTGGTTGCACCAAACAACTTTTAGTTATTGCCTCAATAAACCTAAATTCTGCTTAATATAAGTACATTTGTGGATCCTTCTTTAAAAATGACACCTAAGTGGCAGAGAGATAGAGAGCTGGGCCTAGAGGCCCTGGAATTAGGAAAATCTTGAGTTCAAATTTGGCCTTAGACACTTACTAGAGATGTGACCCTGGGCAAGTCACTTAACCTTGTTTGCCTCAGTTTTCTTTTCTTTCTTTCTTTTCTTTTCTTTTCTTTTTTTTTTTTTGCTTTTTGGAGGTGTGAGGGCAGGGCAATCAGAATTAAGTGACTTGCCCAAGGTCACACGGCTAGTAAGTGTTAAGTGTCTGAGGACTGATTTGAACTCAGGTCCTCCGGATTCCAGGGCTGCTGCTCTATTCACTGTACCACCCAGCCACCCCCCCCTCAGTTTTCTTACGTATAAAACGGAAATGACAATAATAGGACCTATCTCCCTGGCTATTGTAATAATCATAAAGCCCTTAGCACAGTGTGTTCATAATAAGCATTACATGTGTTAACTGTCATCATCATTATTGTTATTAAAGTTATGCTTGAATCCCCTGGATTCCAATAATGTTATAATACAAAAATATTATTTGTTCTTTTTGATAAAGGTGAGGAAAACTAATTCTGACACATTTACATGATTTTAGAGTGTGCCTTATGGTATGAGGTGTGCCGTTGAACGAGGATTAATGGCTGTCTTCCATACATTCTGTCGAAAAACCTCATCCTCCACTATCAGTGTTACAGATGAATTGGGTTATTGTATTCTCCATTATGCTGCTTTATACAACAGAGTGTCAATTATATGCCATCTGTGTAGTGCTAATGTGAATGTTAACCAGAGAAGATTTGTGATAAGCAACCTAGGTACCAGTATGTATTAAAACTAAAATAACATTGTGTTTGTCTTGTTAATTTCTTCTTTTACATTAAGAGAACTTTTGGACCCCAAATGATATGATACCATCTCCTTGTTTGCATTGCTTCTTTGAATAATCATTTAACTCTGATAGTGACATCAATTTTTATTAAACACTTACTATGAAGCAAGCACCATGTTAGGCACTGGGGTTACAAAGACAAAAGTAAAACAGTCCTTGCCCTGGAGGATCTTACATTTTACCCAGGAGAGGCAATGTGTACATTTGAAGGTAGAGACAAAATATACTCAAAATAAGTAAAAAGTGATTTGGAAGACGGGTAGCCACAAGCAAGTGGGAGGATTGAGAAAGGTTTCATGTAGAAGGTAGTGCTTAAAGGTGAGTCCTGAAGTAAAGGAGGGATTCTAAGAGCTATGCCTGGAAGGAGACACTGAGAGACTGGGATGAGAGAGAAACGCATTCCAGCCACAAGAAACAACGAATGCAAATGCACCAAATCAGAAGGTGGAGCGCCATATGCAAAGAAAATAAGAAAGTGAGTTTGGCTGCACCACAGAGTGTGAAAGGAAATGAACATGTAGTAAATAATTTCGAATAGAGGAATTTATGCCTCTAAGATAAAACTCAAACTCTGTTTGGCACTTAAGGTCCTTCATAGTCTGGCTCCAGCCTACTCTTCCATACCCATTGTGCACCTTCCCCCCTCACACACTCTACGGACCTGACAAACTTGACTCCTCACACATGGCATTTCATCTTCAATCGCCATGATTCTGTTCAAACTGCTTCCCATGTCTGGATGTGATCCTTCCTTACCTCTACCTGTTAGAAGCCCTAGCCTCCTTCAAAGCTCAACTCAAGAACAGATTCCTACCTTTCCTGATCTTTCTGCCTCTAGAATGGAATTTATTTATTCAATAAATAAATACCCTCAGTGGGTATCATGGGATTTAGAATATAGTATAAGCCTTTAGAATGTTTGTTGGATGACTAATTAATTTAGTTTCCTGCCCAGGAGCCTTTTTAGGTTTCTTCTGGTCATTCAATCCAATGTGAATCACCAGAAGCGGGTAGTGATGGGGTAAGGTTCCCTATCATGTATTGAATACACATTGCAGGAATATATTCAGTATTGGTCAATGTACACTGCGTAGTCTACAGACTCTTCTAGAGTCCTCAGCAGGAGTCATCATCTGCCTCCATATTTCTCTTCCTCCTGGGTCTAGCAGCAAGTTTTTTTTGTTTTTGTTTTGTTTTTGTTTTTTGTTTTTTGAATTCCTCATGGTAACTGCGATTTCTTCTTGTCTTATGGAACATGAGATGCTTCCCTGTCTGGGAAGGGCCTCATAGCTGCTGCACAGCTTCAGTGATTCCATTTCTTTTTCCTGTATGTCATATTCTTGTGTTCTCTATTCTCTTGACTTTTGTTCCAATTTCTGTGTATTTCTACTTAATCTTTGACTTTCTGGTTTTTTTTTCTTAGATTATTTCTTCTGCCCAGTCAAGGAACTGCTAATTTTAGCTAATACTCCAAACTAGGAAGGCTCAAATGAGATTTTAAACATCAAGCACTTTGTGAACCCTAAAGGGCTATTTTATTATGATTACTATCATCATTGTTCATCAGGCCTCCAATACAGTGATGATTTAATTTCCTAAACCTTCCACCACACTTCTGTTGAGCTCAGTGTTTATAGAGCAATTAAGGGTTGTGCTGGTAAATGTTTAACAACTAGGATCTCTGGGGGGAAAATGTACATACACATTTCAAGTTTAATATGCATTATTTTTTTTGCATTGTTAATATTTTCTTAAGTATAGACAATCAACAAAACAACAAATTGAACCCTAATTTATAGCTCTAATTTCTGAGGTGTAAATGCTTACATGGAAAATTTAACAATCTACTCTCAGAGCTAATTCCAGCACACCCTTGCCCCAAACATAGAAACTAGTCAGGAAGAATTGGGTTCAGTTCTTGTCTCAAACACCAGGTGTATGACCCTGGGCAAAAACCATAACCTCTCAGCCTGAATTTCCTCATCTATGGAATGGGCATAATAAGAGCCTACATACACCACAGGGTTGTTGGGAAGATTAAATGAAATACTATAAGGCAGTTTGAAAACCTAAAAGGGTCATATAAATGCAAACTATTGTTATTTAATACAGAGATGACTGGAGATTTTGAATATTACCTGTATTTTCAAAGCTTCTGGTAGGAAATGGATTAGGGTTTCTATTCTGAGTTTCTATTCCACTGTCAGCTCCCATTACAGACTTCTTCCTTTCCATGCTTATTTGATGCACTGCTGAGTTCTGAGGCTGTTGTCATAGTTTTGCTTTTGCTCATGTAAGCACATCTGCAGACAACTTCTCTTAAGTATGAGTTTTACATTGTGAACAAATGGGTCAATTGTAAAGTGATGGTTAATCATATTCTTTTGTTCATTCCTGTTTAGGAAAAGAGTCTGCCAAAGCAGAAATTAAAAGGGACAAGAATGGTAAGACATAAGAAATATTAATAAACTTTCCTTTATGAAATTTGTCATACATGCTAAAAAAAAAGTTCATTCCTTTTATTATAGTGTAAATATTTTATCTACAAAAGGATCTATAAAGACTAAAAGTCATAGTAAATGGTCCTTTGTTAAGGTTGTAAAGTGTTTGTTTTTCTATTTTCCCCCAAATTGTGACATTTGATGTTCCTAATTTTTCAGCTTCAGTTCTCAAAGAGATTTTTTTTCTCTCTCCAAAAACTGACCCAGAATTTAAGTATTGCATATGATCTGAACAGATATCTGAACAGATAAGATATCAGCATTACCACTTACTGGTCAAAAATATATCTCATAGCATTCCAGATTCAGAGCTGGAAGGAACCTTAAAGGTCAACTAGTTTAATTCACCTCTCATCTTACAGATGAGGAAACTGAGGCACAGAAAGTTTAATGACTTGTCTAAGGTCTCATAGCTAACAAATGTCTGAGGTAGAACTGGAAATTTGGTCTTCCTGATTCCATGTCCAGTGTTCTTCCATTATACCATGGAGTTAAATGAAACAAATGTCACCAGATCTAAAGATGAATGCTTTCAAACTTAGCAACACCTCAGACCTCTAAGCTACAATTAAGGATCCTTCCTTCTACTCTCAATTGTTACTGTTTCATTACAATTACTGAATGATGAGTATTATGTATATGGCTTTGTGTTAGGGACTGAAGGAGATACTTAAGAAAGGTAAAGGATAATCTTTACCCTTTAGGAGATAACAGTATAGTTGAGAAGATAAGATATACTCTCAAAAAGCAGTTAAGTAGAAATCCAATTTAATTCAGCAAATATTTATTAAGCAATTGATGTGTCATGTAATATGTTGGGTGCTAGGAGGACAAAGATAAAACTCAACAGAAAGGGGCTTACAAACTTGGGGAGATAAGACATTCATAAAAATAACCATTATCATCAGTTGTATCAAGACAAGTACAAGGTAAAAGTCCAGACTTGGATATGAGAGGGATATGAGAGTCAGGGAGGCTAAAGGAAGGTTTAATAGAGGAGGTGGCATCTGAGCCAAGCCTTGAAAGCAGGGAAAGATGTCAGTAGGCAGAGATGTAAGGAAAGACCATTTTACATTGCAGAAGTAGTGTACATGAAAGTTACAGACATGGGAAAGGGAAGAAAAGGATTAGGGGATCATGAGTTCCAATGTGGCTGGAACATAGAGTATAAGAAAGGAAAATAGCAAATTATAAGGCTGGAAAGGTAGTTTGGATCCAGAGTTGGGGGGAAGCCTTTTATACCATGTTATAAAGTTTACATTTTATCTGGTACACAGTGAAAAGTCAGTGACAGTTTCTGAGTAGAGAATGAAAGGTTGTGCATTAGAAAGATTATCCTGACAGCAGTGTGAAAGACTGGAAGTACAGAAAAAAATTATCCAAGCAAGAGGTAATGAGGGCCCGCTAAAGTAATTGCCGTGGGACTAGAGAGAAGGTAAATGATACTTGCAATGTGGTCTATGATTAAATGACAGAATGACTGAAAATGTTATAGACAGGGCAGAGGAAGATGACTGTGCCCTAGAACTGTTAAGAAAGGCCCAATGGCAGATGTATGTAGGACTTAAGTGGCAATTCAGGCAACGTACTGGCTCTGAATAGTCAAACTCTTAGTTTTTCCTAAAAATGTTTCTGCTATTCATACCCTCAGTAGAAAGTAAGGTACTTGAGGTTTGAGACTTTCTTTTTTGTGTCCCTTGTGCTTAGTACATTATCTGTCACATAGTAGGTATTTAATAAGTCTATGATGAATATATGTGAGTGAATGAATAGATCTCTTTCTTTCCATTAAAGCTGCTCACTTTCTCAAGATTTCACTACTGCGACAGCCTCTTAGCCAATCTCTCTAGGATTCTCTTCTCCTTCTTACCCACCTTCCAAAAAGTCTCGAGATCTATTTTCCTAAAACAGTGCTGTGAATGTCTTGCTCATTGACTCAAAAAAAAAAAAACACAACAAACCACCAGTGGATCCCCTTTGCCTACAAAATGAAGTATAATTCCTCTGCTTGACATTTAGGATTCTCCATGATTTGGAGCTAGTGTATCTATTCCATGTTATCTTCCCAGTTTTTAGGGGAAAAGTTCAATTTTAGACTTGTTGAGTTAGAGAAGATAGCACGTAATCCAATTGAAAATGGGTATAGGAGGGGGCGGAGCCAAGATGGCGGCGTAGCAGCAGCAACACATC
>CM053582.1:282118051-282135807 GCA_028627135.1 Pseudochirops cupreus | reverse complement strand
GGAGGAGGAGAGCGCAGCCAGAGCACCCCCACCAGGGGCCTCCAATAAACATGAAGAATGCCTTAAAGCTAGAGATGAGCTGAAGAAAGATTTTCAAAACCAAATAAGGGAAGTGGAAGAAAAATTGGGAAGAGAAATAAGAAACAGAGAGCAAAACTATACTAATAGGGAATCTCAAGAACCCCCCCGCCCTGCCCCCTGAACTAGATAAATCTAACCACAAAATAAACAAGAAAGAAGTTTAGGAAGGTGAATAGAATTTTAGAAAAGTCAAATATGGCAAACTTCTGAAGAAAACTGAATGGGGATAGAAAGGAATATACATTTTCCTCAGCAGTATGTGACAGCTACACAAAAACTGACCATATATTATAGGGGATAAAAACCTCACACAGTCCAATGCAGAAAGGCAGAAATATTAAATGCATCCTTTCAGATCACAATGCAATAAAAATGAGATGCAATAAGGGGCCATGGAAAGATAGACTAAAAATTAATTGGAAACTAAATAACCTAATCCTAAAGAATGAGTGGGTCAAACAACAAATCACAGAAACAATCAATAACTTTATCCAAGAGAATAAAAATGAGACAACATACCAAAACTTATGGGATACAGGAAAAGAAGTTCTTAGGGGAAGTTTTATATCTCCAAATGCTTACATGAATAAAACAGAGAAAAGAGATCAATGAATTGGGCATGCAGTTAAAAAAAAGCTGGAAAAAGAAAAAATTAAAAATCCCCAATTAAATGCCAAAGAAGAAATTCTGAAAACCATAGGAGAGATTAATAAAACTGAATTTAAGAAAACTACTGAACTAATAAATAAAACTAAGAGCTGTTTTTATGAAAAAACCAATAAAATTGATAAACCTTTAGTCAATTTGATAAAAAAAAAAAAGAAAACCAAATTACCAGTATCAAAAATGAAAAGAGTGAATTCACCACCAATGAAGAAGAAATTAAAACAACAATTAGGAGCTATTTTGCCCAACTGTATCCCAATCTGACAATCTTAGTGAAATGGATGAATATTTACAAAAATATAAATTGCCCAGATTAACAGAAGAGGAAATAAAATACTTAAATAACCCCATTTCAAAAAAACAAACTGAACAACCCATCAATGAACTCCCTAAGGAAAAAAATCTCCAGAGCCAGATGGATTTACAAGTGAATTCTATCAAACTTTTAAAGAACAATTAATTCAAATACTATATAAACTCTCTGCAGAAGATAATACACTATGATCAGGTAGGATTTATACCAGGAATGCAAGGCTGGTTCAATATTAGGAAAACTATCAGCACAACTGACCATATCAACAAAAAAACTAACAGAAATTAAATTTTTATCTCAATAGAGGCAGAAAAAGTTTTCAACAAAATACAATATCCATTCCTATTAAAAACACTAGAGAGTATAGGAATAAATGGAGTCTTACTTAAAATGATAAGTAGCATCTATCTAAAACTATCAGCAAGCATTATATGTAATGGGGTTAAGATAAAAGCCTTTCCAATAAGATAGGGAGTGAAACCAGGAAAACTACCTGAAATAATAAACAACTTTAGCATAGTTGCAGTATATAAAACAAATTCACATAAATAAAAGGCATTTCTATATATTACTAACAAAGTCCAACAGCAAGAGAGAGAGAAATTATATTTAAAGCTACTGTAGACATTATGAAATATTTGGGAGTCTACCTGCCAAGACAAACCCAGGAACTACATGAACACAACTACAAAACACTTTTCACACAAATAAAATCAGAGCTAAATAATTGGAAAAATATCAGTTGCTCATGGGTAGGCCAAGTTAATATAATAAAAGTGACAATTCTACCTAAATTAATTTACTTATTCAGTGTCATACCAATCACACTACAACAAAATTATTTTAAAGAGCTAAAAAAAAAATAATAAAATTCATCTGGAAGAACAAGAGGTGCAGAATATCAAGGGAATTAATAAAAAGAAATGCAATGGAAGGGCCAGATCTTAAATTCTAAAGCAGTAATCATCAAAACTACTTGACACTAAGAAATAGAGGGGTGGATCAGTGTAATAGGTTAGGTATGCAAGACACAGTAGTCAATGACTATAGTAATATACTATTTGATAAACCCAAAGACTCCAGTTTCTGGGATAAGAACTCGCTATTTAACAAAAACTGCTGAGAAAACTAGAAAACAGTATACCAAGGTAAAGTCAAACCGGATACATTATTTCGATATGAAAGCTGATACTAAAAGCAAAGGAGGAGAGCAAGGAATAGTTTACCTATCAGATTTAAGGAGAAAGGAAGAATTTATGATCAAACAAGAGATAAAGAACAAAATAGATAATTTTGATTACATTAAATTGAAAAGTTTTTGCACAAAGTCAATGAAACCAAGATTAGAAGGGAAGCAGAATGGTAGGAAACAATTTTTACAACCAGTGTCTCTGATAAAGGCCTGATTTCTAAAATATATAGAGAACTGAATCAAATTTATAAGACCAGAAATCATTCCCCAATTGATAAATGATCAAAGGACATGAACAGGCAGTTTTCATATGAAGAAATTAAAGCTATCTATAATCATATGAAAAAATGCTTTAAATCATTATTAATTAGAGAAATGCAAGTAAAAACAACTTGGAGGTACCACATTACACCTATCAGATTGACTGACATGACAAAACAGGAAAATGATGTTGGAGAAGATGTGAGAAAATTGGAATACTAAAGCATTTTTGGTGGAGTTGTGAATGAATCCAACCATTCTGGACAGCAATTTGAAACTATGCCCAAAGGGCTTTAAAATTATGTGTGTACCCTTTGACCCAGCAATACCACTTTGTGGTCTGTATCCTAAAGAGATCATAAAAAAGGGAAAAGGACCCACATGTACAAAAGTATTCATAGCAGCTTTTTTTTTTGGTGGTCAAGAATTGGAAACTGAGGGCATCAATTGGGGAATAGCTGAATAAGCTGTGGTATATGAATGTAATGTAATATTACTGTTCCATAAGAAATGATGAGCAGGCAGACTCCAGAAAAACTGGAAAGACTTACATGAACTGATACTGAGTGAAGTGAGCAGAACCAGGAGAACATTGTACACAGTGAAAGCAACACTGTGCAATGAATAGCTTTGACAGACTTAGCTCTTCTCTGTAATGCAAAGAATCTAAGACAACTCCAAAAGACTCATGATGGAAAATGCTATTCATATCCAGAAAAAGAACTAAGGAGTCTGAATGCAGATCTAAGCATACTATTTGCTCTTTTTTTTCTGTTTCTTCTTTCTGATGGCTCCTCCTATTGGTTCTAATTCTTCTTTACAACATGACTAATGTGAACATATGTTTAATAATATGAATATATATGCAGAGCCTATGTCAGACTGTATGCCATCTTGGGGTGAGGGAGAGGGGAAGAAAATTTGGAACTTAAAATCTTATGGAAGTGAATGTTGAAAATTAAGAATAAGTCAAAGAAAAAAGAAACACAATAAAAATTTTGTGAAACCAAATTATAATGAGAAAACAAAGACATGGGATGCAGCAAAAGCAGTCCCTAGAGGAAAACATATATCTCTAAACATATTAACAAAAGAGAGAAAGAAGATATTAATGAACTAAAAATACAAATAATAATTGCACTGCTTATTTCGGAGTTTTAATAGGGATAAAATCAGATAATACATGTAAAGCTCTGGACAAATTTTAAGGTTGTATAAATGTCAGTAATGAGAAATGTGTACAAATAAATATGCTACAATGAGCTAGAAAGTGATGAAGATCAAGATAAAGATGCAGACAAAATGTTCTAAGAAATACAAGTGAGACAACTTTCGAGTGGGGTGGGAGATGGAGAGAGGGAAGGACAGATACTTGAGAAGGTCCATAGAAGGGATAAAATTTGATTAGCACCTTCAAAGAAAAGAGTGTAAGCCTTAATTGAGGTGATAAATGAAATGATGGGAAGGAATTGAGGAAAATGTCAAGTATGAGAGTAGGACCTTTGGAGATATCCATACTTAGGAGGGTAGAAGCAGGAAAAAGAAAGGAGAAATCAGCAAAAGAGACCAAGAGGAAGTGGTCAGGGATGGAATGGGGGTAGAATTACGAAAGAAGAATGTCACTGAAGCCAAAGGAGGAAATATTTTTTTCTTAATTTTTTAAAAATTAAGCAATTAACACCGAAAGGGGGAGTATTTACATACACCCAAGTAGAACAAAAAAGGATTGTATATGAAACCAATGAGTTACAATTTACCTTGCTTTTAAAAAATACACACAAAGTCTATACGTTGGTATATAAATATAAGGTAGATACAAAGTACACAAAGTACAAAAACTCAACAAATTTAACATGTTACTTCCAAAGCTGTCTTCCCCGTCTCTTTCTTTCTAAATTTCCTTTTGTCCTCTTCTGTACAAATTCTTTTAAATATTTCCATGACTCTCTTTTTTGGAGGTAGCACTATTGTAAGCCCCTTCTTCACCTCCTTCATTCAACTGCAAAAAATGAAAACCAAAATCCTTACAACACATAAACATAGTCAACCCACCCAATGACTGTGTCTGAAAATGTGTGTCTTTTCTGAACCTTGAATCTGTTGCCCCTCCTGGTGCTAGGAGCTTGCATCATTATTAGATCTCTAGAACTGTGGTTGGCCACTACACTGATCAGAGTTCTTAAGATTTTCAAAATTATTTTTCCTTATGATGTTCTTATATAAAATGTTCTTCTGGTTTGAGAGTAGAGAATATTAAGAGGGTCATCAACAGTGTTAAATGATGCAGAAAGGATGATGAAAACTAAAAAAAAGGGCCACTCATTGGATCTGGCAATTAAAGGGTCATTTGTGAGCCAAGGGGTTAAGGAGTACATGGGTAGTAAGGAAAACAAGTTAGCGATTATAGACCATTCTTTCTAGCTTTACAATGAATGAAAAGGGAAAAGATTAGAAAACAGTTTGATGGGTCTGCAAATTTCTTGAGAAAAGGGGAAATCTGATTATGTTTATAGGCAGAGGAGGAGAGAGAAACAGAAATGGGAAGGAAGAAGAGAAAGAACAAGAGAAATGATGAGGTAATGTAATGCCATGCACAAGCAGCTTTCCAAAAGAATGCTACTGTGCACAATGCTTTTAAGGTTCTCATTACACAGTATAGTGAACACTCCATTTATTCCATTACAAATCAAGGCAAACATTCTCAGAAAATCAAGGTACACTGTCATTAATAGTCACAACATTACATCTTATCACAGAAAATCACAATATAGTGTTCAAAACAGCTTAACATTAGAATGGCCACATAGTTTTCACTACAGTGGCCACAGTATTTAGAACAAAGAACAAAAGAATAATCATCTGGTTTCCATAAGGGGGAAACCCTTCTTACTTAATCATTCAATCATTGCACAATACAATAATCAATCTTCCACTTATGGGGCAATTATAGATTAACTTAATCAGTCATTTAATCTAGCAATCTGTATCGTTAATCACTAAATACAATCATTAGAAAATTACAGAAATCCTCCATCCCTCAGTGTCTAGTAAACTTCAATTTCATCAGTCATTCTATATCCAAGGAGAGGCCTTTTCTTCATCTTGCCTCGGGGTGGTCTCTCAGATTCCCTGAATCCCCTTCCATGGTCTCAGATCCTACCTGAATTTACCAAACATTCACCTGGATTCAGAGGCAGACAGCTCCCAGGTCCTTGTCCAGTCCTCCGGGCAGTTCCTGGTACACACTGAAGTTCACAGGGTCCAGCACATCTCAAAACCACCACTTCTGTTGCTGGGAACTCAAGGATCAACCAAGCCACACACAAAATCTTATCCTGGTCATGCTTCTTCAGTCTTCCAGCAGTTCAGCTGGCCCTAGGACCCAGAAGGAATCTCATCCTTCCAGGCAACTTCAGCTTTCACCAGATTCTGGTCTCATAGAAAACTCCAACTCAGTTCTCAGTCTAGTAGCCCAGATTCCAGATGCTGTGAAAATCCTGCTCCCTCCACCAGGAGCCACCAGGAGGAAAATTCTTGATTCTGTCTTTCTGTCTCTGGAGCTCTTCTTAAATACACACACACACACACACACACACACACACACACACACACACACACACACACAGGCTTCCTGTCTCGGCCAACCCCTTCCTGCTATGTCAGCAACAGGAGACAGAGTTCACACCTTCTGTTTCTTTCAAGAGGTACTCAGCCCTAAGTTACTAAGGGCTAAGTATCTGCTAAATTGATTACTGTTACAGGTAGAGGATAAGAAGAGAAAATGGTCAAGAGAACAAGGTATTACAGAAGATTTGAGGAGATGGAATTGAATGCAAAAGCGAAAAAATTAGCTATGACAAGAAAGTAGGATATTTGATCCTTGGAAAGCTGAAAGATACATTCAACATACAAAATAATTAAGTTCTTCAAATCTGGCTAAAAAACAAATTTTATACATTAAATCCTATCTTCCATTGATTTTCATTACAAAATTGGCAACACGTTTCCTCAAAAAAAAATGGCCTAAACATTTAATAAAATATTCTTCTGCCTTATGGAAGAGGTGAGGTTCTCAGAGACTGTATCAGAAGATTGTAAGCTCAATTAGGATATACTAAGAAAATATTTAAATACAGGATTAGTATATACGTGTGTGTATGTGTGTGTGTGTGTATACACACCCCCTGCACCCATAAATATACTACATAGAGGTCAAAGTCATAAACAAAGGGTTCATATATACCAAAACATTTAACAGCCAGAGAATCTACTATTAAGGCATCTGTCTCAAGGTGGCCAAAGAAAGAAAGAGAGAATATTCACAGCAACATTTTTTATGGTAGAAAAATAATTCAAAGAAAACAAAATGAATAAACATAAATTGGAAAGTGGCTAAACAAACTGTGCTATATGTATAGAAAGGGATTTCAGTGTGCCATAAAAAACGATGACTATGAGAGATTTTTAGAAACACAATAAGATTTATGTAAATTTATATAGACTGAAATAAAGTCGAAGTACACTAAGATAACATACATAATGATTATAATAATGTAAATAACACAAAAAAGCCTGCTTATCTTAGACATAGTCTTTATTATAAAGGAGGATGCTTGACTGTGAGAAAAAGAAAGTAGTAGTAAATGACTAATATATAAAAAATAAAGACATCAAACTGTTTCTTCAACAGGAAAGAAGAAAAGTACTTAGAATCAAGAGTTTTCAGACCATTTACAAGAATTGATACAATAGATGATACTCTTAATGTATATATTCATTCAATGTTCTAATTGCTACAATACTGGAGAGACTGAACACATTGACACTGATGCTAAAAATGAAACCAGTGATGATATTCATGATGGGAAATGAAGGTGGACTGGTCATTTATATTAAGAATGAGAGACAATAAATGGAAAGCGTAAGTGCTATATTGATAATGTCTGAGATCCAGAGGCCTCTGGACAACTAGGTAGATCTTAATGGAAGATTTACAGATGGACTTAAAGAAAAACTGAACTAGATAGGAAAGATTTGAGGGCTTTCATTCTGTACTGCAAACTGAGGTACTCATACCAGTGTAAAGTGTCTCACTATCAATATCTTGAAATACTCAAATTAAAATACATAAAATTAAGAGCAAAATACAACCAAACAACAAAAGAACCAACTTGTGACTACAGACTATCTTTATAGAAGTTTGACAGTGAAAAACAAGAGACAGGAGGATGTCTTGAATAGGTACCAGAACAAATATCATTGTTTTTTTAAATGTGAAAGGAAACAATTGATGAAATAAGGTCGCTGAGGAAAACTTGATCCTATTCCATTACAAGGGAAGGAGAGTATCCTTAACAATGAAAGTCACTTTATTATACTTATGTTTTATAAATAGAATAATATTAAACAATTGATATGTATATGGTACTTTGCTGTTGCAAAGTGCTTTATATATCATATTTCATCTGAACCTCACCATAAATGGGAATAATACCAGGCCTACTATCTACCTGCTTAGCTATATTTGGCATTATGATTTTTAATTGACATTTCAACACCTTCTATTTGATATGAAGGGTAAAGGTGGTATAAAAATAATTAAAGAACATTTTAAATTCCATCATCCTTTGGTTACCTGAGATTCTTCAGAGTGATGCTGAAAGGCTGCCATATTGTTCATCATGGTAGTTCCCAGGACTGCCATCAAAGCTGTTTTGTGATCTGAAACTCTGCTTTTCTGCCAAATAATTACCTGAAATAAAATGGCAGTCAGATCTTGTAATACTGAATTTAGATTTATAAAGCTCAAAATACTTATAATAATAAATGTATCACATTATGAATTCATATGTATATATATTTACATAAATTCTTAAATTAAAATTCCATCCTTTGAATGTCATCTGGAAGCTATAGTAATTCAGCTCAGATAGTCCTTAAGGATTGACTCTAAGTAAAGTACTAATATTTTACTGACAAACAGAAAATACACTGTAGCATTTCTATTAACAACCTGATATGAAAATTAGGAACTATTAAGTAAAAAGGTAGTTTATGGAAACCGGTCTCAGGATTTAAATATTTAGATTCTCTTCACAGTTAATTAAAGTTTAGTTTTATTCAAGTAAATAGTGAAATCAATGATGGATGTAGATAATAACTATAGAAGTAAAGAGCTGCCAGTTCTGCTTTTTGATGCCAACCATGTGGGGAAGTACATTGATAGTAACAGACCTAATTTTCTATCAATTTATATTATTTTTTAAAAACCTTACTTTTAAAATTCTATTTTAATAAGGACACTGATATACTGTTGGTGAAGTTTTGAACTAGTCTAACTATTCTGGAGAACAATTTGGAACTATGCCCAAAGGGCTATAAAACTGTATAGATTTTGACCCAGCAATACCCACTACTGGGTTTGTATCGCAAAAAGATCAAGAAAAGGGGAAAGAACCTATTGGAACAAAAATATTTATAGCAGCTCTTTTGTGGTGACAACAAATTGGAAATTAAAGGGAGACCCATCAATTAAGGAATGGCTGAACAAGTTGTGGTATACGATTATGACAGAATACTGTTGTACTATAAGAAATGATGAGCAGGATAATTTCAGGAAAAACTTGGGAAGGTTTTTGAATACACATGTGAACTGATGCAAAGTGAATAAGCAGAGCCAGGAGAATATAGTACACAGTAACAGCAATGTTTAAGGATGATCAACTATGAAAGACTTAGCTACAACAATCCAAGACACTTTCAAAGGATACATGGTAAAAAATGCTATTCATCTTCAGAGGGAGAACTGACGAACTCTGAGTGTAGATGGAAGCATACTTCTTTTTAACTTTATTCTTCTTGGGGTTTTTGTGTGTGTTGTCTTTTGTAGTATAGCTAATACGGAAATGTTTTGCATGATTTCATGTGTCATTGATATCCTATAGCTTACCTTTGCAATGGATGGAGGAGAGGCAGGAGTGAGGGAGAGAATTTGGAAATCAAAATTATTTTTTTAAATGAATGTTAAAATTTTTTTTCATGTAATTGGTAAATATTTAATGAAATAAATAACAATTTTTTTATTGATTCTCTTTGTCTTTTTAGCAGTCATTTCCAACCCCAACACTCCCTAATGAACCTTCCTGCATTCTGACAAAGAATAGAATTAAGCAATAACATCCAATACAGAGGCCAAGTCTAACAATGCATACAATATTCAATCAATCAATCAATATTTTATTAAGTGCTTTTTATGCACCAGACACAGTATTATACTAGGTGCTGAGAATTCAAAGGCGGACAGGAAACTGCTTCTAATCTCAAAAGGTGAGTTGTAGGGTGGGGGAGGAGTGTGGGAAGAAGGGGACTACAAGAACATAAATAAGTATATATAGAAAATCCTCCCTCTTTCTCCCTCCCCCTCACCCCCACATTTAGAAAGAGATGGCCCTAGCACTTGGGCAGAATCTGGAAAGACTCCATGTATAAGGTAGTGGTTGAAGAGTCTTGAGGGAAGTAGGTGATTCTACTAGTCAGAACTGAAGAGAAAATCCATTACATGAATTGAAGATGTTCAGTATAAAGGCATGTATATGGGAGATGAGAGTATTGTATGTGAGGAAGAACAGTTTGGCTAGACTGTAGAATATGGGAAGAGAAGCAAAGTATAAAAAGCCTAGAAATGTAAGCTAGGGTTGTAAAGGGCTTTAAAAGTCAGATAGAGGAATTTATATATTATCTTGCAGGCAATGAGAAGTCACTATTTTACAGAGAAAGGGAGAAAAACATGATCAGATCTGTTTTTAAGCAAAATCTCTTTGGTAGCCAAATGGAGGATGGAGTAGAGTGAATGAATAAATAAATGAATAAAAAAGCACCTAATGAATGTTTATTCTGTATAAATCATAGTGCTAAGTGCTGAGAATACAAATAAATAAGCAATATAGTCCTTGCTCATAAGTTGCTTATATTTTAATAAAGGGAGCAGATATTAATTTGAAGCAGGGAGGCCAATTTGGACAGTTTTAAGAAAGGGAAATCACTGAAGTGCTTAAGGTAGAGGTGAAGAGAACCTGATCTAAGTGGTGGTTATGCAAATCATCTGAATATGGGTAAGAGAGATGTTATGGAGGAAGAAAGAGCATGATTTGGTAAGTGAATGTATATGTGGGGGGGAAGAAGAGAATCGAAGATTAATGAACTAATAAAAATGTTTATTAAGTAGACACTGTGGCTAAAGTACCAATGTCATAAATACAAAAGTGAGACAAATCTTCCAGCAGCAATAGAACTGATTTTATTAAGATTCTAGATACGGAAAGAGAGAAAGGGTCACACGTGTAGTGGCAGAGCAGACGGCCAGAATAAAATGTGGACGTTACCGCTAAAAGTGAGGTAAAATGCAGTAACACAGAAACTATTTCAAAGAGGCAATTCAAAGTAAGTCACTTAACCTCTTTCAGCCTCAGTTTCCTCGGGCATAAAATGGGGTTAATCATAACACCTCCCTGACAGTGCTGTTGAAAAGATCAGAAGATTAAACAACAAAACATAAAGCATGTTTAGAGCATTAAATTTTAGAGCATGAAAAGAACACTAGTTATTATTGTTGTTATTGTCTATAGGGCACACTTTGGTGCTCTTATTTTTTTCTGCATTAGTTCAGACAAATTTTTCTGTTTCTTTGAATTCCTTGTATTTGTCACTTCTTGCTGCATAAAAATTCTATCATATTCATATGTTTGTCTATTGATTCCTTATTGATAAGCATTGACTTTGTTTCTAATCTTATACTTCTACAAAAAGTTCTGTTATGAATATCTGGGCAAACGCTAGACATGTTTCTGTTTTCTTACAATGCCTTCTGCAGGAGGGCTTTCATGCTCCCTCTCATCATCTCTTAGTGACTTCTCTAAAGTTAGCTTGTATCTCTTCTATATGTGTCTTGTAGACACTCATTTAGGTACATGTCTCCCTCACTGGAATGAAATGTCCTGCAGGCAGTCCCTGGTTTTACATTTTTTTTGTATTCATCATGCTTATTAGCTTAGCAAACTGTCTGACGCACAGTAAAGTCCTTAATAAATACTTGTTGACTGTTTTTGACTTGAAGTATATGCCTGGTAACGGTACTGCTGGGTCAAAAAGTATGTACAGTTTAGTCAAACTATTCAATTCCAAATCATTTTCCAGAATAGCTGGACCACTTCATAGCTCCATCAATAGTATACTTGTGAATAAGGTGAAATCTCCATTGCTTCAATTTTCATTCTGCTTAAAGTGGTATAATGGATAGAGTTGACCTGAGAGCCAGAAAGATCCTGGGTTCAAGTGCTGCTTTTCATACATACTAGCTGTGTGACATTAATTAGGCAAGTCACTTAAACTCTCAAGGTTCTAGGTAACTCTCACAAACCTTAAGTTACTGAGAAAGCATCAATATGCCATTTGTTTTGCATCCACCAGACTGAACCTGGTCTCTCTTCCACTGCCACCCCAAAATGCACCCCCATTATACTGGTTAATCCCAAACTCCTTGGATTTTATTTTTTTATTTTCTATTTCTTGAGTTTTTTGTTGTTGTTCGATTTAACTAGTTCTGAGAAGGGGAAAGTTAAAGTCCCTCACTAGTATAGTTTTACTGTCTATTTCTCCCTCATTTAACCTCTTTAAAAATCCAGATGCTATACTATCTGGTGTATATATGTTTCATACTGATATTATTTCAATGCCTATGGTACCTTTTTAGTAAGATGTAGTTTTCTTCCTTGTCTTTCAAAATTAGATCTATTTCTGTTTTGGCTTTGTCTGAGTTCATGATTACTACCCCTTCCTTTTTAACTTCAATTGAAGCATAAAGAGATTTTGCTCCAGCCTTCCAACTTTACTCCGAGTCTCAGCTTCGAATGTGTTTCTTGTAAACAACATATGATGGAATGTTGACTTTTTAATCCACTCTGATTCCATTTTCCCATTCCCATTCAGTTAAGAGTATTGTGTACTTCCCTCAAGATTCTTATTTTCCTGTTTATACTTTTCTCTCTTCTTTCATCCCGTCCCTCCTCACCAGTGTTTTGTTTCTGAACACTCTCTCCCCCAATCTATCCTCCCCTCTATCAGTTCCTTCCCCCTTCTCTCATCCGCTTTCCCTCTTACTTCTCTATATGGTAAAATAAATTTTCTGTACCAAAATCAATATGTGCTATTCCCTTCTTGAGTCAATTCTGATGAAAGTAAGATGCAAGAAATGCCCAAACCTCTCCCATCTTTCCCTCCACTGTAGTCTTTCACTTCTCTTCATGTGAGATCATTTACTCTATTGTACTTCCTCCTTAGCTCTTGTCTCGGTGTATCTCACCCTTTAATTATTTATAATCATTATTTTAATAATTAATAAATGATTATTATTAATCATTCTGTCAAAGTCAACTTGTATCTGTGCCCTCTATCTTTGTATACTCTAATTGCCCTAATAGTGATAAAATTCTTCAGAGTTAAAACTATCATTTTCCCTTATAGGAATGCAAATAATTTAACCTTATTGAATCTCTTAGGTTTTCTCCTTCCTGGTTTAGCTTTTTATACTTCTCCTTGAGTTGTATTTGAAAATTAAATTTTCAGTTCAGCTCTGGTCTTTTTATCAGGAATGTTTGAAATTCCTTTATTTCATTCAATATCTATTTTTCCCCGTGAAGGATTATATTCAGTTCCTCTGGGTAGATGATTCTTGGTTGTAATTCTAGCTTCTTTGCCCTCCAGAATACCATATTTTAAGCCCTCTATTTCTTTAACATAGAAGTTGCTAAAATCTTGACTATAGCTCTATGATATTTGAATCATTTCTTTCCAGCTGCTTGGAGTATTTTCTCCTTAACCTGGGAGTTATGGAATTTGGCTATAATATTCCTGGGAGTTTTCATTTTGGGATCTCTTTCAGGAGATGTTCAGCAGATTCTTTCGATTTCTATTATATTTCTATTATATTCTCCGGTTCTAGAATATCAGAGCAGTTTTCCTTGAAAATTTCTTGAAAGATGATGTGCAGGTTCCCCTTACCCCCTTTTTTTTTTTATCATGGCTTTCAGGTAATCAATAAATTCTTAAATTATCTCTTCTTGATCTATTTTCCAGGTCAGTTGTTTCTCCAATGAGATATTCATGTTTTCTTCTATTTTTTTGGTTTTGATTTTTTTATTGTTTCTTGATGTCTTAAGGCAGTGGTTCTCAACCTTCCTAATGCCGCAATCCTTTAATACTCATATGTGGGCATATCTGCAATTTGACTCACCTGGAGACAGATAGAGGAGCGGTGTCTTGGTTCCTAAGACCATCGGAAATAAGTATTTTCCGATGGTCTTAGGCGACCCCTGTGAAAGGGTCGAATAACCAAAGGGGTTGTGACCACAGGTTGAGGACTGCTGTCTTAGAGTATCATTAGGTTTCATTTGTCCAATTCTAATTTGAAATATTTTCTTCAGTGAGGTTTTTGTACCTCTTTTTCCATTTGGTCAATTCTATTTTTTGCAACACTGGAACTGTTTTCTTCAGTGAATTTTTATATATCTTTTCCCATTTTTTGTGCTTCCTTTACCAGGCTGTTGATTCTTTTTTCATGATTCTCATGCATCACTCTGATTTCTTTTCTCAATTTTTCTTCTATCTCTCTTATTTGATTTTTAAAATCTTTTGTGGACTCTTCTAGGAATTCTTTTTTGGGGGACTAAAACCAAATCTCATTTTTCTTTCTGGCTTTGCATGTAGCCATTTTTACATTGTTGTACTTTTCTGAGTTTGTGTTTTCATCTTTTTTACCAGAGTAACTTTCTATGGTCAGATTGTTTTTTTGTTGTTTGATCACTTTTCCAGTATATTTCTTTTAATTTAATGTTAAAGTTGGACTGTGCTCCTAAGGTGGAAGGAACATTGTCTTAAGATTCTTATACCAGGGCAGAGGGCCTCATTGCTGGTGTGGTACACTGGAGGCTAATGGAGGCCACTGCTAGGCTAGGGGCCAGGGCCTCACCCCTGACCTCCTCTGTGGTCTCCCCAAATGCATGTACTGCAACTTGGGGACTCCCTGCTGGGTTACAAAGGATGTGGCCTGCTGCTGGCTTGCCCAGAGGCCAACTGCACTGGACTGCATTTCCCTTTTACCTAAGACAGACTTTTCCTGCTGATGTTCTAAGTTGTTATGGGCTGGAAACCTGTTTCACCCAGTCCTTTTGCTGGCTCTGCTCCTCCTCCAACTTCTATTTTCTACTCTATCATCAGTCTCTCAATTTTCTATCTTTACTCTCTTCCTCACCTGAAGAAATGGAGGAAAAACTAAAAGCATTACTTCTACCTCTTCTGAACAGCCACTATCTAGGGGTCCCTGTTTTTACCCTCTTCTCTAAGTAAGAGGTATTCTTCTATAGTATCCTTAACTATAATGCAGACTCATGAGTGAAGGAATAAGATTTTTAATTTTCCCTCTGAAATATTGTTTCTTCTGCCTTACTGAATCCTAATTTTTCCTATTATATTTTTACTTACATTCTTTAGACCACTGATGTTCTCTTTGATGGCCCTCTGTCAAAGTTCAATATTTTTAAACATTCAAACAGAATAGAAATATACCCCAACAAACATATCTTTGTCTAGCACTAGTTTCATATAAATAAACATTCCATTTTAAATTTTCATTAATAACAGAAAATATTTATCTTTTTGCTATCTGGGAGACTTTCAAGTTAAATACCCTGTTTATTTTTGAGTTTTCTTGAAGGAATGATTCAAATTTTTTCAGTTTTATTGAAGGTCCAGTTATATTTGTGGTTTGGGCTTAATTTTGTATATTATTTTGGGATGACAGTTGATGTCTTTTTCTCTTCAAAATATTTCATTTCAATTTTTCCTTTCAATTCTTGTAATCACAGAATGGTCTTGTAATATTCTTATTGTTCCTACTTGGAATTTGATGGGATTTTTTTTCCCTTTCTGCCTACAAGATTATTTTATTATGTTGGTGTAAAATTTACTTTCAATATTTCATGGTTATTTAACCCTGGGATTTACTTTTGTTGGTGTGCGATAGAATTTCTCAAGCTGAACTCTGCCATCTGTATTTTATACTTCTGGGTAACTTTTGTGTATGAGTTCTAGAAATGTATTTGTTATTCGGATCCTTTTTCATGATGTATTTTTGAGATATCTAGAACTAAGGGATATCAAAGCCTATCCCTTCCCAGCCTATATTCAAATTAAGTAATTTTGTTTTGTAGAACTCTCATGTATTCTTTTAATCTTCTTTTTAAAAAAAGTTTCATTATTTTCTTTTTGACTTTTTACACTCCAATTCTGTGTCCTTTAAGGAAATGTACTAATATAGACAGTGCCTCTATCTTTTGTTCTAGAGTCTAGTCTTTAGACTTACTTATTTGTTCATAAAGAGCTCTAAACTCTATCCTTATTCCTTGATAATTTCATGTAACTATTTGATTATTCATATGAACCATTCTGGTTTCTTGAGGTTGCTCCATTGTAATTTCAAAGGGCTTTTCAGAATTTGTTGCACTATCTTTAACTTCTCCTTCCCCTAAAGAAAATTTGACTCAATTTCTATTATTGTGAAATATCTATCCACTGAAGTAGATATTTTCCTTTGTTCTCCTCAACCAATTTTTGTTTATTTTAATCATTCTGCCGATTTCTCCAAGGTGAAAATGTGCTACTATCAATCCTCTTAATTTTTTGCCTCAGATTCCATGCAATGTTTTT
Organism: Pseudochirops cupreus; assembly: GCA_028627135.1. Lineage (NCBI taxonomy): Eukaryota > Metazoa > Chordata > Mammalia > Diprotodontia > Pseudocheiridae > Pseudochirops > Pseudochirops cupreus. Next base: position 282,119,536 of record CM053582.1, on the reverse strand, counting down.
TTCCTGAAAATGGGGGTCTATTTAAGTACAGAAGCAAAGCATAAAAGTAAGCTGATGCACTGACATACCTTTGAGTTAAAATATGCCTATTTCACCAAAACTACCCATTGCTATTCCCCTTGGATTCCTCTGCACCGTTGTAGCACCAATGCAATATTCACCGCACCAAAGGTGACTATGAATATGCCAGTATAGTTCTCAATTGCAAGATATAACAGACTCTCCATATAGAAGAGAGAAGCAAAATGTTTATGCAGATACCAGGAAGTCAAATCCCAATACCAGGAAACTGAATCCAACATAGCAACAAAGAAGTTAATACATGATAGCACAGCAGGGAGCCACACCATCCTTTAGCCTTCCCACAAACACTCACAAGTATAGTTGTCACAGTAGGGGGCAAACAAACACTCATAAGCCTAGCTGTCTCCTTGCCTGTGCATCCTCTCTCTCTCCCCTGGTCTAGATGCTCTGACTCCCAGGTTCCTGTGGGCTCTGCTCTACCCTTCATCAAACTCCTCCCACCATAGACTCCATAGTCAGCCTATTAGGGGCAGGAAAGGTCTTCAAATTCCCTTAGGCCTATTAAGGGTCAGGGAAGATCTTCAAATTCCCATTTCCATGACACCCATTTACCTGACAGGGAAATTCCAAGGCTTGAATCAGTGATTCACTACGAAATGCTAGTTTTGATAAATTACCTCTCCTCTATCCTCTTTAATCTTGGACTTCTGGTAATAAAATCACCTAAATTTTGCTGTATCATCACATTATATTATTTAACTCTAGTGGGCTAAATTGATACTTTGTAGTAAACAGTTTATAAAAATAATTTGTTGCTACAAAACTAGTTAGGTGCCTTATTTGAACTCCCAAAGAACTTTGTAGTTCACATATGTTACAACTTTCTAATTTTTTATTGTATGTGTTATTTCCTTTACTAGACTAAACTCTTTGAGGGCAAGAGATGTATCATCACGTTTTTAAATCTCCCACAGCAAACAGCATAATGTCTGACTCGTGCTAGATACTCAAAAAAGATACAATGAATGAACTAATGAATAAAAGTCTGCTCAAATTCACAAATATTTGATTAATTTAATTCCAAAGGAAAAACAATATTTAAAAATTGAAGGAATTTGTGAGACAGGATCCAAAATTACTACTTGCTTTTTAAAAGTAATACATATGAATATTTTAATTAAAATGGAGATTGAGCTAGATACAGTTGAATCAATTTCAGTTAAATCAATTTCAAAATTAGATATGGCTTAACAACACATGTAAATTTGAGAGAGAGACTGTTCAAATTCAAGTTCCTCCTCTGCCACATACTGGCTGTGTGAGTCCAGGTATTTCACCTCTCAGTGCTCTGGGCAACTCTCTAAGACTGTAAGTTGCAGCAAAGATGATCAATCTGTGTTGATGGAGCAAGTTTCCTCACCTGGGAGATACCTCTACCAATGAAATCACATGTTCAAAAAA
>CM053582.1:282093430-282117551 GCA_028627135.1 Pseudochirops cupreus | reverse complement strand
GCTGGGGTCCTCCCGGCTGCCGTAGCTCTCAGGAAGGTGCTGGGATCCTTCCTACTTACTTCCGGCTCACTGGATAATGAGACTCCAAGACCGAGGCCCAAGACAGCGATCCGGATCCAGGCTGCTCAATGCGAGAGCATTGGCCTCAGAACAATCGCTTAGTCCCCCTGCTGTCTGCAGGCTGCGGGCAGGAAGCTGCAACGCGGAGGCGGGTGCAAGACCTCTGCCTTTTGCTTTTCCACTCTGGAGGCCTTTCGGCCAGACTGCTTTTCTCTCCTGATTTTGCAAGTCTAGCTGACCTAGTTCTGAACGCTGCTCACAGCTGCCACTAATCCGCTCACCACTCCTCTTGTCCGGCCACCCCCGGGGCTCAGCAGCGGCTTCAGGCCAGGCTGGTTTCGGTTCGTAGTGCTGATATGGTTTCTTGTAGCCGAGCTGACTTTAGTGGGAAGTATCTTTGTGTGCGTTTTGGAGCTCCAGGATTAGTTTAGAGTCATATTTCATGGGTATTTTGGGGTGACTATGTGAGAGCTGTGATATGTTGCTGCTCCTATGCCGCCATCTTGGCTCCGCCCCAGGATAGGGGATATTGTGATTTAGAAAGTCAAAGAAATTATTAGGGTAGTAAATTGACATACTCTTTCTAGTAGCAGTTGGCGGTATTGGTTCCAGATGAAGGAGACTTGGGAATCAGAGGGTACATGGGGCAGTAAGTTGGCAGGTGAGATAGATGGAGAGTAAGTATGGCCAGAGCTGGCTGTGATGTCGTGAGTGATGTGAAGTACTCACTAGTGAGGATGGTTGGGTTTCAGGATCAAAGTTACAACAGTATCTTAACTTGAAAGGTTTTATTCAAGATGAGTCTAATCCTAGAGGCAGGACAGAAAGCAAGAAGACAGTCACTAAATGGCAGATCTTTTGTTTGCCTGATAAAAAGAAAAAACACCTCCAGAAACCTTTTAATGAACATTTTCTCTAAAATGGAAATTCTAGAAGTGTAAATGTTAACCTTTTAATTAAAGATTTTAGCCAGTGTAGACACACTTAAGAAAAATAATCAGGTTACCCAGAGGTAGCAATAATGGTGAATAGAAAGGAAAGAGAAAGAACATGCAAATTCATCTGCATCTTCTATAGTTTTATAATCTGTGATTCAATTTACTTTCCAGGAAAAAATATTTTCTATATAAAAGAGATCTATGTACACAAATGCTCAACTGTCTCATCACTCAGTCCTGTTCCTGGAATATGAGATCTGGGATAGGAGAGGAAATAGAAGAAAAGGCAAATAATTCTAATTGCATAGAAGTTAACTTATCTTTTTAGAATTATTTGGCTTAACTAAGTGATCAGTTTTCTACATTGTTTCAGGGTAGAGTAGGGAATAAACATGTATGTATAGTGCTCACTGTGTGCCAGGCACTATGCTGAGTAGTTCACAAATATTACTGCATTTTATCCTAACAACAACTAGGAAGCTAAGTGACACAGCCAGTAACTGTTTGAAGGTGGATTCGAACTCAGGTCTTCCTGACTCCAGGACTGGAACTCTGTCCACTGTGCCACCTAGCTTCCTCCTTTTTCTGACAGTTCTATATCATTTTCTGTAAATATATCAATCTGTTGGGTTCACATGTTAGGTCCAGTCTCCTATCCCTTAGTTTTGTCTCACTCTTGCCATCTGTTCAGATACTGGTAGTAGTAATGTGAACATCTGTTACAATTTTTATCATTCATGTGGTGTGCAAGTCCCTTAGATTGAGTAATCCAGTATATACTCAAGTCCAACACACTGTTGATTGAGAGTTCTTTAACATTAAATACTGCCCACAAACATACAGTTACCAACTCTTCCCCCTTGTCCACTAAGTACCGTCCTTTTTCTCCTCTGCATCTTCATAATTGCCCCTTAATGTGATTACTTTTAAGCGTGGAGATCATCTCCTTTATCCTGGCCCATTTATCTCAATTGAAACTCGTCCAGTTTCAGTTTCTCTCTAAGTGTACTTGAAATAAAGTTTTATTGTAAGCATGCAGTTCTCAGCCAGTTATCTCATACTACTGATTTTTGATCTCATATAGCAACTCCTGATGATTCCAGCCTCATTCCAACAAATACAAAGAGAATAGTAGTCTGTTTCAGTTTCCTTAAGTAAGTTATTTTTTGGAGGAGCAGTTATCTATACCAAATTCAGTGGCTTTTTATTTACCCTTGTCCTCTGACCTCTGTAGCATTTGACATTGGTCACAAGTTAACTATTTTTTAAATTCGTTCTTTTGTTGGCTTCATGCTACTGGTTCTCTTTCTACCTTTCTGGTCACTCTTTACATGTTTCTTTTTCCTCCATTTCCCTAATGTAGGTGTTTCCCCCAGATCTTATTCCTGAGCTTCCTTTTTTCCATCTCCCTGGGCTTTCATCTACCTTCCATAGCTACAACTATCGCATCTATATTCCGACTCCCAGATCTTTATATTAGTCCTGACTTCTTTCATCTCTTCATTTCCAGTTAACTTCTGGACACTTCTTTAATGTCCTTTTGTACCTCAAGCTTATCATCAGTAAAGCCTAATTTATTATTTAAAAAATAAAACAATAAGAACTGTTCATTATCCCAAGTTCTCTATTTCTGTTGATGGCAGCATAAATCACTAAGTTTGGAAAACTTTAAACCAGTTTAGTTTTTTTCTTTTCCCTTTCTTGTCCTCTCTACCAAGTCCTTTCAGTTTCCAAATCTTCTTGATTCTGACTCGAAAAGAAACGTCATTCAGCTTTCTTTACATCCCAGTGCCAACTCTAATTCAGACCCTGATTGCCCTCTGCCTAGACTGTTGCAGTAACCTTCTCGTGGTCCCTCCAGCCGTCAGTCTCATCCTTTCCAATTTATTCTCTACATTTCTGTCAGTGATGCTGCTAATTTTCATTTTTTACTTCCTTAAAAAAAATTGTCACTAATTTCTTGTTATTTATCAAATAAAGTACAGCAAGGCCGGTCTTTTAAGCTCTCCTTAATCTGTTTTGACTCTGTTTCCATCCTTATCTTCCATACTCTCATGTGCTTTCTATTCTAGCCATTTGACATTTCCTGAAGTAATCCTTTTGTTTCTCATCTATGCACCTTCATTTTTTTCCTAAAAGTTGAAAAGCACTTCTCTGACCTTCTGTTGTCCTTCTTGTCCTTCTCAGTTTAGTTACCACTTACTCCATTAATCCTCCCCAATCAGAAGGAATCTCTTATATTTGCATATTACAAAAAAAACCCTCTTTCTTTACTTTCTACCTCATTTAAAATATTTCTCATTTGTGTGCATTTGTTATGTGTCTTGCTAGACTATAAGCAGCTTGAGGGCAAGCACTGTCTTATCTAAGTTTTTTTCCTACAGTCCCTACCAGAGTGCCCTGATAAGAGAATCACTTAATGAGTCTCAGTTTGAATGTATTGTTATATTGGATACTCCTGGTATCTTTTTAAATAAATATTATCTCGTTTGGTACTCAAAACAGCTTTTTGAGCTAGGTGCTATTATTATATTCATTTTATAGTGAAGGAAACTGAAGTTAAGTGACTTGCCCAGGGTCATAAAGCTATTAAATGTCTGAGACTAGATTTAAATTCAGGTCTTCCTTACTTCAAGCTCAGTGCTTTATCCACTGCATCACCAGGGGATATACCATAAGGCGGTAAATCTACCATAAGAATTCTGCTAGAAATAGCAGAATCGCCTATTTAACTCCACAGTGACAAATATTCCATCTGTCTCTGATCCAGGCAAATTCTCCATTACCTTTTGCAGCTCTAGAATTAGGACTTCTATATATTTTTTGTATATTATTGGAATTATCCACCTGTGGAAAGGGAGATGTCAACAAAAATTATAGTGTAAAAAGATACAGATAGGTTATTAAAGTAAGTAGTATTCATATACCATCTAAATATGGAATAATGGGGAAAAAATCTCTTTGGGCGGTGACTGCTTTTCATCTTCTGTATTGAGGTTAAATTTATTTTAGAGGATATGTATAGAAACATAAAGAAATGATTTACAGCTTGGAATTAAATATCTTACTATAGAAAATAAAGGGAAATTTTTAAAATTGCTGTCTGAAAAAGGTAGGGAGTAATGGTTCCAGAATTATTGAGGCTATTGTTTTGCAAGCTACATAAAACTGTCTAGGTTATGCTGCTTCCTACCTGCGAACCACTGCATCCTGAGAGCATTCTAAAGACTATGGAAACGTAGTAGAAATGCCTTTTCCATTGTAGAGAAACAAGGTTCTTTGATGTAGATGTAAGAGATGTATGGGGTATCTAAACCCCCACCCTAGGTTCTCATACCTGGGTAAGTGGACACCTACTTACTTTTTGGGTTGACTGGCTCCTGCCAACCTGCTCATATAATTTACCTAGGTGTAGGTTCCCAGAGAAGGACTATTACCATGAAGTTACACATAAGATTATATCAGGGACCTAGGGGCAAGCCTGTTAAGGCAGAAGTACATTCTCTCCCCTATCCACTTTAGCTCTTGATCCCCACTGGTGTACTTCCATTTACATAAACTAACTACTCACAATGATAACACTTTGATATCTTAAACATAACCATTTACTTAGCACAAAGCAAAAAAAAAATAATAACATCATAGGTACTATTCATATTAAACAAATGCAGAAATAATAAATATATCACAATCCATATATAAACCAATGTTTCACTCTCTTGCTAATATGCCAGGAATCTATGGGGAGAATGGACACAGTCATAGGGAAGGCTAACAGAAAAGTACAAGAGGAAGGAAAACCTGTGTGTTCAGTTGTAACTGGTAACTCTGGACTACAGGATTTTATATCATTCAAAAACATCTGCATCACACCAAACCAATCTGTTAACTGCTTGTCTGCTGGTCTCACTACCCTTGAGCTAGACAACTCTTTTCTTTTATACTTGAAGCTGAGTTCAAATTAGCCTCAGACACCTGTGAGCTGTGTGATCCTCGGCAAGTTGCTTATCTTCTATTTGCCTTAATCTCCTCAACTGTAGAATGAGGATGATAATAATAGCACCTGACCCTAACAGGCTTGTGGTGAGAATCAAATCAGTTTTAAAAGTGCTTAGCACAGTACTTGGCTCATAGTAAGTGCTATATAAATGCTTATTCCTTCCCTCTCTATCTCCAGTGTAGCATTTACAAATTCATTCAACTTATATTCACCATTACAAGAGCATTTGAAACATGTTATATTATTGAATTGTCAGCAATTCCGTCAAAGCCAGAGCCCTGCAGAAATCATCACACAGGTTATCTCTGGACAATCCAGACCAGACCGGCTGGCTATTTACTTACCGGAATGCTGCACTATCCGGTCACAACAGAGCTCAAAACAGCTCAGTTCTTCTCTCTGGGCAAGGTCAACCAGCCTCACCAACTCTCCATTCATCAGGATCCTGAGTCATTCCATTAGCTCTCATCAGCTCTTCTATATAGCAAGGCATATGTGTAACTTCTTTCCCATTTGTGCTTTTACCCTTTTAAACCAGAGAGGGTAGCAAAGAGCAACACTTACTTCAATTCTCTCAAGCTCCAGCTATTAGACTAAAGGACAGTAGCTAGAATTAAAGCTTTATTCGGTCATTTAAATAAATAGCAGTCCAAACCTTCTTGTTAACTGAATGCTCTTGCTGCTGATTTCTTCAAACGTTCTAGCAAAACTACTTTTTAACTCTTTGTTGAGTCTTTCCTCTTCTGATAAATCCTTCATTCTCTTCCCTTTGCCATCTTAGCCTCTCCAGCTTTCTGGAACCTTTCACTTAGTAGGTTATGGTTGTCCACATTTCCTCTGTGAAATCAACAATTCATATGTAATCATCCCTCAGTTTCCAAATAGTTTAACGATTTTTTTAAAAAGATATTTTCAATGAGTTGAGCCATGCTTTTCTTGAAATTCTCAAAACTCCTTACCATCTTAATCTTTTGTCCTTTACAAGGTTTCCTCATACACATATAATACTAATTTTTGCTAAATAAAAGCTCTCTGTCCTCTTTAAACCATCCAGCTGTTTATATATGTATATGTGTAAACATGTAACGTGTGAGTATATATGATGTGAATATGCAAGTGTATGTGGGTATATATACATATATATATATAGGTAAATAGAAAGAGAGAAATCATTTTACATCCTTTACAGGATGACTTAAGTCTTTATATTTGTGCTACAGTTCATTTTTTGTCCCAAACTTGTCAAATCTTGTGTGAAAACTACTTCTTTACACGCATATTTTAGTCATTTTTATTAAATCAAAGCTTTTTTTCTGATCCTCTCAAGGACTGAAATATTTATCTGTAAAAGAGATAATGTCTTAAATTTTTTACCATTTAATTTAACTATTTCTTTTTCTTTACACAAAAGTACTTTCTATGCCCTATTTGGCAGTAAACTGCCCTATGTGACAGAGTAATCCTTTGACGTTGTAAAAGCAACCTTTGACAGTCAGTCATCCTTTCCTCCTTGACACTTCTTTCTAGGTTGCTGTGAGACTACTTCAGGTTTCCTTCTACCTTATTGACTTTTCCTCAGTTTCCTTTGCTGGATTACTAACCATGGATGTGTACACTAGGCTCTGTCCAAGGCGAGTGGGTTGGGGAGGGGAGAAATCCTTCCTGTTCTTCCTCTGTATTATTTCACTCAATGATTTCATCAGCTCCCATGGATTCAGTTAGTATCTCTATATAGATTCCCCTCTCTTATTTGTCCATCCCTAAACTCTGTGTGACCTCCAGTCTCACAACCAAAACTACCTATTGGGACATCTCTAACTGGGTTTTCCATTGACATCTGAATCTCAATATGTCCAAAAATTAATTCATTCCCTTCCCCCCAGTCCCCGCCAAATCCTCCCATTTTCCTAACTTTCTATTCCTTTTGAGGGTACCACTCTACACTCTTTCATACTACTCAATTAAAATCAGCCAATTATGGTTGATTCTACCTTTATAACATTTCTCATAAATGCCCCCTTCTCTGACACAACCACCATTCTAGGGTAGTTTCTCATTATGTCACATCTGTACTTTTGCAGTAGCCTCATCTCTTTTTGTTTCTCTCTCTCAGATTTCTTCCCATTCCAGTCCATCTTCCCACTTGGCTGTCAAATTTCTAAAGCACAGATCTGATCAAGTGATACACATCTTCCCCCACCTCACCCCAATTTGACAAATTCCAATGACTTACTCTTTGCTCTGGATTCAGATATAAAATTCTGTTTGGCATTCAGTGTCCTTAATTTGGATTCCCACTTTTTGGTCTTAAACCTTACTCCCGTCTAAGTGTTCTTCATTCCAATGATACTGGCCTCCTTGCTATTCCTCAAACAAGACGCTCCGTCTTCCAACTTCGTGCATTTTCATAGGCTGTCCCATATGCCTGGAATTCTCTTCCTGCCTATATCTACCTCTTGGCATCTCTGGCTTCCTTCAAGTTCCAGCTAAAATCCCACCTCATACAAGAAGAGGCTTGATGCTCCTTAATGGTAGTGCTTCCCCTCTGTTGTTTTTTTCCACTCTATCCTGTATATAGCATGTTTGTACCTAGTGGTTTACATGTTGCCTCCCCCATTAGATGGTGAGCTCTTTGAGAGCAGGTTCTATTTTTTGCGTCTCTTTGTATCCCCATCACTTAACACAGTGCCAGGCACATAGTAGATGCTTAATAAATATTTGTTGACTTGACTTGGAATAGTACCTTATATGAGATTAGAATAGGATCAAGGCTTCTGAGCTGCTTGCTGATACTCTATTTTTAAAGGGTAACAGGACTGGGATTTCTTGCCTATTTGCCCTTCTTCAGCAGATTGGAATCTAAATCTGGGCAATGTGCCACCGATTCCCTCTGCCACTGGGAATTTCAGTCAAGTTAATGTTAAATAGGAGGTTCATTTGGAGGAGCCATATCATTAACTCATTTCTACTGTTAATTTGCTATTTTAGACACCAGAGTCTATTAAAACTTAGTAAGTTGAAGCTATATAATTAAATGTTTTCTTTATTTTCCAGAAACATCCTTTAAATAGATTGCTTATTGGTCAGATAAAAACCACAGTAGTGTTAAGGATTAACTTTTTCCATTCAGGTTAATAAATCCCTTAACTACATTAACTACATAGGTAGCAGCTGTTTTTTATCTCAACATTTACTTAATATTTTCTTGGACATAGCGTACTGTTCATCCCAAGGAACTAATTAAATTGACTACTTGGGTAAACCTAAGATTGATACCATATGTGAAAGTTTGAACATTATAATTAATTACAAATGGTGACCTTTTTGTTGAACTAATTTTCCACCATACAGGAAAAATCCTGAATTTTAATGTTCCAACAACTAAAAATACTTATTTCTATTGTTACTAAAATGTTCTATACTGAAAATCAAATGGGTTTTATATTGCTTCCCAGATCCTGTTTAAGTAAAAGAAGGGAACTAAAAAATTTGCAGATGTAGAATGATAACATACCTAAAACATTTTTCATCTTGTTTATAGTGAAACAATGCTCTTTGACCTTGAGAACTCTGTTATCCTCTCTAGGTACCTTTCAGATATGTATATTTAACTGTAGTTTTCACATCAATTTCATTTCCTAACATATTTCATGTACTTCTCCACTTGAAGAAAAATATTATCTGAGACCACACTTTCCTTTTGCAAAATTACTAATTAAAAAAACTGTATACATTTATGCATGCTCTGACATTTAATACATCTTTAGTTTACCTAAAAAATATGTTTGAGAAATGTATTGTGTAAAACATATGGTGGGCTGCTCATATTATAAAAATGAGATCCAGTAAATGGACAATCTGAATGATATCTTGGCATATCTAAGATGTCTAAAGAACAGAAGGAAGATTTCCATTTTGTTGAGTAGATCTTCCGTAGAGAGTTTGTGGGAAAACAGATTATTGTAATAACTCCCTTATTGGTCTTTTTGCCTACTGTCTGTGTTCCCTCTCCAAAGTAATACATGACTGAACATATCACCCCTTGATTCAAACACAATATATGCACAGATAAATAAATATAAAATGCATATAAAATAAATACAAAGTAATTTTAAGGTCTAGCTGGTGCTTGGAAGGCTAACAGTGGGGGGAAAAAAAAACTTCTATAGATGATACTTCCACTAACCCTGAAAGAATCTAGAATATAAACTCCAGATAGTAGAATTTACTATATTTCAATCTGACTGCAGTCAGCCTTATCTCCTAGTACTTATATATTCCACATTTGAACCACATTTGACCACACTTACCTATTTTTGTCTTACCCTCTCATATCTTTATACCTTTATTCACATTATCATCCATTCCAACAGTAGCCTTACCCATCTCACTCCTCCATCTGTCTCTTGAAATTTTTCCCTTCCTTCAAAGCCTAATACAAGGTCCACCCTCTTCCATGACCGGGTGAAAGTGATATCCTTGAATTTGTCATAGTATCTTGCCTAGTCTTAATCACTATTCTTTATATCAGTTGTTTATATGCATATCTTTCTGTCCTTATGAAAGGGTAAGTTTGATGAAAGAAGGATCTGTGTTATCTTTGTGTGACCCAAGAACCTAGTGTAACATCTTGCACATTGATAGGTACTTTAATAAATGTTTCTGGTCTTGTTGAAGTAAAGACTAGCATTGCACAATATGAGAGGGTATCGAATATAGAGAAGGTACAGAGGTATGGAGAAGGTACTTTTTGTGTCAGTGGAAGGAATACCCATACTGGTGATGAAAATTCACATTCATATTTAAAAGTTGCTAAGTATTTTATCAACAACCTGGTAAGACAATTAATCATTTTATTATATGATGATGATGATGATGTTTTGTCAGTGAGGAAAATGACAATACATAGAGTTGAAATGATGTATTTAAGACCAGTCAGCTGGTAAATTTTAGGGTTGGAATTCAAACCTGGACCTCCTTACTCCAGATACAGCTCTTCATGAAATAACACATTTTTAAAAACATTGTAATAAAAGTATAATTTCAAAATTGGGGCTGTTATGGACCTTTCAAAATTAATAGAATTAGAAGCTTTTGCTTTCAAGTCAATAATTTTAGAAGCAAACAGCAAGTGAGAACTTTGAACACAGCTGTAGAAACTAGTAAAATTCTTGGTAATACATTCAATGTATATAAAAACTGCCGTCCTCGCCCTGAGAGGTTGATAGAGAGCTGTCTTTGAAGTGATGGAGATCTTAATTCCATTCCTGCCTCTTACACATGCTAGCTCTGTGACTTTGGGCAAGTCATTTAATCTCTCAGTGCCCCAGGCAGATATCTAAGACTCTTAAGTTGCAGAGCAGGTACCAGTGCACACTGATAGAGTAGGTTTCCTCACTTGCACTACGAGTTCCCAGTATTGATGAAATCACAAGTGCAGACCTTCCCTAATTCCTTTCTCCCAATCTCTGTCCCCAGTCCCTCCACCCCCACAAAAACTTTCATCCTAAATTTTGCTTTTACTAACATTTGGAAAAGTTTAAATTTACCATGTTAATCTTCAATCTTTAGTGTTAGTGATTCCAAAAGAAAAAGTGAAAACATAGTACTACCATTAGAAAAATGTGTTTAGGAACTACCTAAAGGAATTATAGGTGTACTGATTACTGATATGCTTAATTAATTCTGTGGAATTGAATACACTAATAAAGAACTTGAATGCTAGTAGAGAACATTGTAGTTTCTGCACACAAAACCAAATTCATTAACGTTATCTCCAACTGCATTTTATTTATCATTTCTTTATATTTTCTGCGTTCTATCAATTAAGTCTGTATCTGATTTTATTCTTGTTGACAGCATTTTTTCCCTCCTTGTTTTAGATACGAAGAAAAAGCTGCTAAAGATCTAGAACGCTATAGTAACCAAATCAGGAAGGCTACCGAGCAGGGGTTACAAAGAATGCCAAAAGACAATGGAAAAAGATTAAAACTAACAGCAGCACAGAATCTGGCACAGAAACACAAACTGAAAACTTCATTTTCTAATCAGCCAAAACTTGATGAACTTTTTCAGTCTCAAAGTGAGAAAAGGAAAAACAAGACACAAAATACAAAAATCATACAGGTTCCTTTCTCTATGAAAACCTTAAAACTTATGTATGGAAAGTATATAAAAGGTGACTTGCTACATAAAGAAGAACTTTGCCTGATCCACCATTTAAGTTTCCCTGATGCATGGATAATTGCTTCCAAAACAGAGATTATGTTGCTAAACCCATACAGAGTGGAAGAAGCTTTACTATTTAAAAGACTTCTTGAGAATCATAAACTTCCTGCAGAGCCATTGGAGAAGCCAGTCATATTAACAGAGAGGTATATTGTAAAAATACAAATATGCTAGATTTTTTTCTTTAATATTATGAATTTTTAAAACTGAAGTTGTATATACTTAAAGAACATCTTGAATTCTAAGCTTTAAAAAAACATATTTATTTATAGTAATTGCCTTAAAAATTCTACAGAGATGGAATGATTTGTAGAACATTTTATAAAGTACACTTAGCATCAAGCTCATTTATCCCAATTCATTAAGTGACTCTACTAGGGTAATTGTAAGCTACAATGTCCTTCTACCCCAAATTCATCACTAAGAAGTAATTTGGGCATCTTAAAGGAACAATGGGAATTGCTTTCTCTAAGCATGAATTACTGATGGCTGGTAGCTTGACCAATTCCACTGAATTTTTATGAAAAAACCTCACTATGACACAAGAGTTATAATCTGTGTCTTCTAGCACTAACACAGGTCACTATTATATAGTGCATATTTCTTTTAGAGAGCTAGAATGATTTTGCATATTATTTGTGTATTTATGTGTTTTTCAAAATATGCTTGAAATATTGTATAGCAGTAGATATTCCCATTTTTGGAATGGGTGAAATAAAAGCATGGAGAAGTTAAGTGATATTCTAAAGGTCAAACAGTCAGTGTGACCAATGTAAAGTGAGGTCAGCACATATCTCCTGATTGCAGCCAAGTATTTCTTTCAGGCTATGGTGTTTCTTCTCCAGCCCATATGTTGGTACGGTCTTCATTTATTCCCTCTGTTGAGGGGGGCATGGGAATTGGTATGAGAGCACCCCTTTCTGAGAATAATACGATGGTAGACACACAGAAATCAGCAATACCCCCAGCCCAAGAAGCTGTTGTGTGATGCAATCTAGCCAAGATTGGCATTGATTGGGTGAGTGCCAAAGATGAACTTTGGCTACTTCACAGTTTTGCAGAGGGCCAACCCAGGCCATGCCACTCAAATTCAGCTCGTGACCATCCTTGGCACTAGTGCCACAGGCTGCTGACCTCCATGCTAAACTATGCAGGAAGCTTTCCCTGACTATTAAGAGTTGTTAGATATTGGAGCAAGTTACTAAGAAAAGTTATGGAATCTACTTCCCTAGAAGTTTTTAAGAATAAGAAGGATACTGTCTCATTTTAATGATTTTAAAAGTCCTGCCCAGAGATTGGAAGTTAAGCCAGACATGATGTCTTAAGTGGCTAGATAATTAATATATTATTGTATCCAGTTAAAAAGTAGAATGTCACAGGTTTATAAAAGATTTATATATTATATATGAAAAATATTTTGTCCAGTCTTACAAATTTTACTTCAGCATAGTAGATATAAGCTGTCTTTTATTCTTTTTTGGTTCTTTGTAGTGCCTAAGGCAAGCTTTCAATATTGTGAGTCTTTGATAACTGTTACTGACTGAAAATTTGAGAGCTTATTATGTCCAAGGCCCCATGCTAGCAAAATTCACCCATCTAGTGCCTGAGAGCAAAGAAGAATAGAAGGCACACTACATCAGAAGCATCAGAAGACAGAAGTTCAAGGCTTGACTCAATCACTTCAATCTCTGTGACATTGGATAAATCATCCAAATTCTCTGGCCCTGTTTCATCATTTGTAAAATCATGATACTAATTCCAACAACTTAAGGATGTTGTGAGGCTGGTTGTTCTTTGTAAACCTTAAATAAAGCACTATATAGTTGTGACCAGTAATTATTAGAGTGTTCTACAGCTTTCATACATTTTTTTTTCACAGTAATCCTATGAGATAGATGATGCAAGTATTAGCCCCATTTTTCAGATGAGGAAGCTGAGTCTGAGAGAAGTAAAGTGCCTGAAATAACACCAGCTAATATCAGAACTCAGCCTCAAAACTATTATTCTTTTCACTCCAGCATACTACTTCTTTATATAAATAAGAGATATTGATAGTTTTCCCATCACCAAACAGTACCATGTACATATTACATTTACTCAATAGATGTATTGTTGAATTAGTTTTTTTTTTTACAGTGAGATTCATCCACAAGAATACTTTAAAAATGAATCTTGAGTAATCTTCTAAGGGAGTTGTGAAAGAAATGTTTTCATTTTTTCTTCTTAATTTTGCCATATATATTGTGATAAATTAAAAGGCCATGATTTCTTTTTCAGTCTTTTCAGTGGATCCCATTATTTAGAGGTCCTAAATAAAATGACAACAGATGATCAAGACTTCAGTACTTCAACCTACTTGTCTGATCCGCGTCTTACATCAAATGGATTCAGGATAAAATTGATACCAGGTGTAATGGCATGTTTTATATTTTTTAAGTTTGAAAAAATGAATTCAAATGCTTTCTTTTATAAGCTTCCTTTTGAATTTTATAATTTGAATTATTAATTTTCCTGAAATTGTTTTCTACAATTTTAATGGATTAACTTTCTTCTCAACATGTGAAACCATAGCTACGTAAGAACTTTTCTTAGTTTCACTTTATAAAGGCCATCATACACTCTACAGGTAAGAAAACCTTAGTTCCTGCTTAGTGTAAATGGATTTGAAACAGTTTGCCTTGTATTCATGTTGTTTTAGCAAATCAGATAGTTTTGTAATAATCTTTATCATCCATTTGACATCCAGACTGCCCTTTTTGTTTCACATAATGATTAGGAGAAATGCTGGCTAAAGAAACAAGATAGACAAAGAAAATTGTACATTTTCTTTCCTTCTTTTAAGTGAGTAAGATCCCTCAGTTTGGCCATTACAAACACATAACCGCAGATAAAATTGGCTTACACAGTTTATTGAGCTTCTAGCCCCTAGTTCTTTTCCCTTTCCATATTCCTATTTGGGAAGAATGAAGAAGTTTCTATTCTTTTTTTTTTTTGAGCTCATCTTTCTTTATTTTATTTTTTTAAAACTTTTGTTTATTTTTAGTTTACATCATTTCATTTCCATGAGATTTTGATTTACAAATTTTCTCCCGGTCTTTCATCTACCCACCATCCCAAAACAGTGATCCCACTGTATACCCCCTCCCCCAATCAGCTCTCTCCTATATCCTCCCCCATCACCCCTCTGACTTTGTGGTAGGGCAAGATGGAACTCCCTACCCCAGTACCTATATATTTCCCTCCTTCCTATTCCACCCCGCTCTAGTTCTATTCTCTACTTTGTCCCTGTCCCTTTACAAGAGTGTGTGCTTCTAACAACCCTCCCCCGCACCTGCCCTCCCCACCATCCTCCTCCCTCTCATCCCCTTCCCCCCTGTGGATTTAGGTTGGCACTTCTTTCTGGAATGGTAAGATATTTAGTCCCATCTAAGACCTTTTTCCTAATCTCATCTCCAGGCAGAATCCTTCAGATCATCTCTAATTTTGGACCATAGCATATTGCTTTGCAGCTATTCTCTGCATCTGCTTAAGGTCTTTCCCTGCTAGATGAGGAAAATAATGAGCTTTTACCCTTGAACTTTAGGATCTTTTATATTAACTCAAGGCCATCTTACAGTTTTCTGCTTTGTCACTTCAGTTCTATGGCTCAGAGCTCTTTGGAGTCCTATCCTGTCCTTGCCCCATTTTTTTTCCTATTCTGTATGGTTTGTTTAAATCATTTAGTAGTGATTTGTTCAAACTGGTCTTAGCCTTTGTTGAAATTAGATTCTTCACCTTTTGTTCTAAGCTAACATCTCAGCTTGGTGTTAGTAGTCATGTGGTCTTGATGGTAAATTACTTCTTTTTCAGGAACTTATTTGTAGACCTTTGGTCCCCTCCAACATCTGAAACAGACTTCCTTGTTTCTCATGTTCCCAAAGTCAGAACATCTTTTTTTCCTTTTGAGCTGCCAAATAAGTTCTTGTTTTCTGACTAAGAGATAACTTTAGCCCTGTGTTTAGTTGTAGAACAGAGAGAATTGATGTCCTGAACCACTGGAATAATTAATTAATAATTCTGCTGACTTTCTTGCATTTTCTTTGATATTTGTCTCTCAGGTTTTCCAGCGTAGCAGTTCTGTAGACTCCACTTGTTACAGGTGGTTTACAGTGTCACAGGGTCATAAATGTAGAGCTGAGAGAGAGACCTCAAAAGAATCTATTCCAAGCTCCTCATTTTATAAATTAGGAAATTGAGATTCAGAGAAGCTAAGTAACTTGCCCAAGGTCACACAGGAGGTAAATATCAGAGGCTAAATGTGAACCTAGGTCTTCTGAGCCCAGGACCAATGCTCATTTTAATGTACTCTGCTGCCTCCAAACACTGTATCAAATGATAGGTATAATTAATACTAAGAAATCTCCCATGTGCCTTTCCATGCATCTTGTATTGCTGTATGGCCTGACTACCATTCTCTGAATTCTCCACTCTTGCTGGTACCTCCTCCTGGAGAATTCCTTGTACATCTTTATTTCCTTCTGTGACAGTTCTACTTGTCATCGGTGGCCCAAATGTCATTCTCTTTCATGAATATTTCCCTGCCTCTCAATATAGAAGCAATCTTTTTCTTATGTTCTCATAGCACTTTGTACCTCTCCACTGACTGTTTTCATATCCATTCTCAGGTTAATTGTAGTTACTTGAGTACTAGTCTTAACTCTTCTATTTGTTCAAACTCCTTATGGGCAGAAACCATGTTTTAGCTTTATAGCTATATATGTTTTATCTTTATAGCTTTATAGCTACCTTTGCAACTTTCAGTTCTATTCAATTAAATTAATATTAAGCACTTAATATGTGTTAGTCACCTTGATTGGTGCTAGATGCAAAGGAAAACCCAGATATTTTTGGCCCTCAAGGAACTTATATTTTACCTGGGCAATACAACATTTAACATATGATTAACTGTATGGTAGAAGATGTAGAAGTTCTGTGTGTTCTGGAATGGTTGGCAGGAGATGGAATGTCATATATGGAGAGCAAACAAGCCAAATTGATTAGGAGTAGAAGAGTGCAGGATAGGGAATAATATGAACAAGACTAGAAAGATGGGTGGGAACTCTGTTAGGGAAGAATGGAAGGATTTAAATGTTAGGATAAGCATATTGTATTTCATCCCAAAGGCAATATGAAGGTATTTGAGATTTTTAGGTGGGGTGACAGACAGATTTTCATGTTAGAAATATCAGTTTGGTAGCTGTATACAACTGATTGGAAAGCTGTATAGACAACAGATTAGAGATTTTAAAGACATAAAGACCAGTTTCATCATACAGAGAAGAGGTAATGAGATCCTTAACTCAGTTTGGATGAGTAGAGAGAAGGGGATAGACATAAAAGATGTTGTGGAGATAGGATCAAAAAGGTTTTGATGCAGAACTTAGAAACCATTTGGACATGGGGGATGAGGACGAGTGGACCATATCTTTATCATTACACATTTGACTGAAAAGTGAAGATAATACAAGATCCCATTATGTGTATTGCTTTTTTTAAATATTAAAAAAAAGCATTTGGTTTGGTACAGCAAAATTCTACCTTAGAAGATATCAACAAAGTGTCTCATATCAAAACGTCAAAATCATTCACAGTTCCTTAAATGATAACAACAAAAATAACTGTTCAAATGCTTTCATTACAAACATGTCAGGTAAGGCATAAAACAAGCAATTTATGGTCTCCAGTGGTGTTTACCACTGTATGGAGGAGATTCAACATAGAGTCTAAGTTAAAGAATTTTCTATGGATGGTGAAGTCCTCCAGATGCTTTTGTTTGGCATCATGCTTATTGCTTCCAATATTTGGAATATTGCAAAGTGTTTTTGAAGGGACCTGTAACTGTTCAACATAGGTTGGCCTGATCATCTGTACAGGAAAAACCAAATAGATGAAGAATGTATATTAGCCAGTTTATAGCATTCAATTTTTATGAACAATCTGTATATCTTCTCCATCAATCCCTCTGTGACAAATACTACATATAGACAATGAGATGGGACCAGAATTAATTAGGAGATGAGAGAGAGACAGACTGCCTACAAGAAATTGTAAAACTGTTTTAATGTCCACCAACTTCTTTCAGAAACAAAGACCCATCTAATTAATACCAATATTCTACTGGTAGTGTTACATAGTTTTGGGTCATAAAATACAAGACTGAAATACTGACAGTGTGTATCATTTGGAGGACAATGGAGAGGACATGATAGGTGTGTTCAAGCTGCAACATATAACAAATAGGAACTTTCCCTTAAAGAAGAACAGGAGTAAAGGACGTCTTCTGGGAAATGAATGACTCAAAAAGAAGATGAACTAGTCATATAGTAAGGGATAACAGTGCTCCACTGGTAGCCTTGTGCTGTCAGGAGAAAGTGAAGAAAGTCTCTAGCATGTTGGGTGGCTCTTGGATGGTGGAAATATGAGTGTACATAGGCAAGAATCACACAGAATATGCATAGATGGATAACTTTCATGGATAACTTGTAATTTGCATAATTGCAGGGAACATACATACTGGTGAGAATACAGGTTCATTCTTGAGTACTTGAGAGAGATATTTGGTTCTGGCAATTATCTATATTAAATATATATTAAACTGATGATGATGATGATTTTGCAAAGGGAGAGAGTAAAGAGAGAAAAGATAGAGCCCAGAATGGAATCTTGGTTAGGAACTTGAATAGCAGTTGGTAAAATGCTTAAAGTCATTTTTATTTTAATAAATATCATGGGACTTCATTTTCTCTCCAAAGAAAGAAGTGTTCTAAGCAAATAGAATCAGCAAAACAGCAATAACTTAGATGAAATTACATTACTTGAGGCACATGCGGAGTGTCAGTGGGCACCACTTCTTAATGTGGAGTCCTGTGGGAAATTATATGGTCTCTAAGTAAGGGAAAAAAAGAAACATTTTTCCGAATTGAATTCTAATCAAAGTTCACTAAATGTTTTAACATTGATTTTGTTTTTAATGGACATGTTTTGGAATGTAATTCAAAATTGATGTAAGATTTTATTTATATTTTGTTCTTCATTCCAGGAACTTCAGCTACTGAAAACCATCTGGAAATAGAGGGGATGGCTAATTGTCTCCCATTCTATGGAATATTGGACTTAAAAGAAATCCTTAATGCAGTGCTAAATAAAAATGCAAAAGAAGTTTATGAATGTAGACCTCGTAAAGTAATAAGTTATTTAGAGGTATGGAATGCTAGCATTTATGAGTTGGCAGATTTTAAAATGGTTAAAGATTTTTTGTTCTGAATTAGAATATTAAGGCATTTGTTTATTAATTGAATGTAAGATTCAATCAGGGGAGAATCTCAGCATTTTAGAGCTCTTATACAGTTTATCTACACTAAAGACTTAACTGTCATGCTATTCTTGGGTCCATTATGGGGAACAGTCATTTGTTTGTTTTTTGTTTTGTGGTTTTATTATCATTGTTAGCTTTTTCTCTATTTATTTTTTCCTTTTGGAGGAGGGGGGCTAGAACTCTAAATTTTTTTTTAATATTTTAAATTTCAAATTCTCTCCTCCCCCCCATTAAGAAGATAAGCAATTTGATATTAGCCCTGTTGCAAAAAAAAAAAAAAAGAAAGTGGAAGAAATATATGCTTCAGTCTGTACTCAGAGTTTATCAGTTCTCTCTCTCTGGAGATGGATAGCATTTTTTATCATGAGCCTTTTTGAATTGTCATGGATCTTTACACTGATCAGAGTAACTAAGTCTTTCACAGTTGATTATCATCACAATATTGCTGTTACTGTGTGCAGTGTTCTGGTTCTGATCACTTTACTTTGTATCATTTCATATAGGTCTTCCCAGGTTTTTCTGAAACTATCTCCTTCATCATTTCTTATAGCACAGTAGTATTCTGTTACAGTCATATACCACAACTTGTTCAGCCATTTCCAAATTGATGGGCATCCTATGGGGAATAGTCTTACAGACAAGGCACCTAGTAATAAAATTGGGAATTTTAGTAACCAATACCCCTTAAAAGGGACTCAGTAAATGATGTGTCTGTTTTATACTAAATATTGTTCACTAGGCAGTCGTGTTATGGTGAGGTGTACTAGTTAACCCTCCACATTTGTCTTTCTTTATAGATCCACATTTTTTAACAAATGGAAAATTGATGCCTTATTGTATTATATAATATACTGGGGGCAAGTATCTTAAGAGTTGTAAGATTAGGATAAAACTAATTTCCTGCTCTGAAAGCAGGTAGGAAAAGGAAATAAATATTACTTTGCAGTTGCATAGTGTTTTCCTGCCTAAAAAGACTCATATTAAATAGTATCTTTTAAAAGTATTTGTTTTTTAATCTAAAATACTACATTAATATAATTAAAAGATAAAAACTTAATATATATTCAACTTTTTCTTCACCAAATCTGCCAAAATGATGAATGTATCTCTTTCAAGATACTAATGATACCCTTGTGGCTTTTTACCTTATAGGGAGAAGCAGTACGTCTCTCTCGACAGCTCCCTTTGTATTTATCAAAAGAGGATGTACAAGATATTATCTATAGGATGAAACTACAGCTGGGAAATGAAATTAAGGGATGTGTTCATGGTCGCCCATTTTTTCATCATTTAACATACCTTCCAAAAACTATATGATGCTTATAAATTATTCAATAAAACAAAATATTTTATTTCTTTTTTCCCTTCAGTTAAAAAATCTTTTTGGCTTTAAAACTTTATAATCATGTCTTAAGCATTTTTGTATCATCTTGTGTTACAAATAATGGCTTTTTAGTGAAGAGTAAACTGAAATAAATTACACATATGTATAAAAAGTCCAGCTAGATCGATTGGTTCTTAATGTATATAGTGGGAGCTTTTTTATTAACTGTCATTCATTTTTATTCATTCAACAAATTCAGTAAATATTTCTTAAACTTTTTGTAAAATTTACTCTGTAAGGTATAATCCCAAATATCAGGGGTAACAAAATATTTGTCATTTATACTAAATAAGGTTACAGTAAACTTCGTATTAAAAAAAATCAGTTTTTATAAATATTCTAGATCAACATTTTTCAGCTGTACAGCGTATCAGTTGGCATCTGCTCGACGTAGTTCTAATCCCTAGGGATCCAAAAACATCTTTTACAAACTCCAACCTTACCCCTTGAGGCATATTTTTTTTTTCTAAACGATGAACGGCTTCACTTGAAACAATAGAACCAAATGAAAACACCCATCATGAATAACACAAGGAAACAGGACCTGAAGCAAAGGTCCTGTTCCTGGTCCTTTTCAGGGATTGAGACCCTCTGCTAGGTAGTGGTACAAGGGAAAAAGGCCAAGTCCAAAGCAACTTGCAGAATCTGAATATACATGATAGACCAACCTAAACCCAATGCCACCTCATGGGGTGTTCTTTGGGCCTGAAGTTACAGACATCTGGGTAAGTGGCTACTTAGGAAAAGGGTAATATCAACACAACTTGGTCCTAAAGCCAATGCTCACTGGGTCAGACTTAGAAGCAGACTATAGAATGGAGCTTGGTACCAATGCCTTGTGTTCCAGTTCAGACTGTAGTGAAGGTAGGACTTAACCCATGTACAGCACTGTCCTACACCAAAACTACAATGGGAGAACAGAGCTTAACTACCCCAAGCAGTGAGAGAGAGAGAGAGAGTAGTTCCTGTCTGTGGCACAAAGTCCTAATCCAAGAACTAAAACTAAAGCAGGGGCATAAGTGGGGAACTGGAGGAGAACCTCCTAAAAGAATAAATTGACCACAAAGACTCCAGTGACTAATGAAAGAAATAAAGGAAGAGCCAAAACAGATAAAGATGAAATTAAACACTTGGAAAGGGGGAAAAAAGCAAAAAAGTATACAACTTTCTCCAGGTAGTTGACATCCTGCAGAATAACAATGAAGCAAACAACTCGGTGGTTCAACAAAGCAACAAGAAATAAAACAGTATCATGAAATGAAAAATTGGGACAAGAGATACAGATATATATATCTAGATGTCTATAGGTATAGACCAGTAGTTCTCAACCTTCCTAATGCTGCGACCCTTTAATACAGTTCCTCATGTAGTGACCTTCAGCCGTAAAATTATTTTCATTGCTACTTCATAACTGTAGTTTTGCTACTGTTATGAATCATAATGCAAATATCTGATATGCAAGATGTATTTTCATTGTTACAAATTGAACATAACCCACAGGTTGAGAACCGCTGGTATAGACGTATATAGTATCAAAAACAACTGACCTAAAAAACCAGACAAGAGAATTTAGAAATCAGTATAGTTATACCCTGAAAACCATGACTAAGCAAAAACAAAAAAACTGGGCTACAACATTTCAAGAAATCATAAAAGAAAAAAATTGCAGAATTATTAGAGCCTGTGGCAAGATGAAAATAAAGAGTCCTGAAAGACACCAAATTGAACCCACCACCCAGAAACGTCATGGCCAAAATCCTGTTTTCCAGTTAAATAAAGAAAAAAGTATTGCTTATAGCCAGAAAGGAAGAAATCAAGAATCAAAGATCCCAGTCAGAATTATACTTTAAGAGGAAATATGAGGAAAAAACACACCTAAAATTTTTAATTGAATCAAATGAACTTACCCATTAAACAGAGAATAGCAGAATAGATTTTAAAGAACATAGCAGTGTTGTTTACAAGGAATATGTCAAACATAAAGCTTTATGAAGTTAAGATGAGGAACTGGTGTAGAAGCTATGCTTCAGATTAACGCAAGAAAAGCAAGGGTAGTAACTATGATCTCGGACAAGGCAATAGTTAAAATAAAGACACTTAAAAGTAGATGAGAAACTACAATATACCTAAAGGCGCCATGAATAATGAAATATTTTTGCTATTATGCATCAAATGGCATAGCGTCTAAAACTTTGAAGATAAAAAACAGCGTAATTTAAAGGGACCTTAATATAAGCCTTTCAAATCTAGAAAAATCTTGACAAAACATGTTAAAGAAAGAAAGCTGTCTCCAATGATTACTAAATGAAAATTGGAAAAAAAAGTATACCTACTTCTCAGCTTTGGCACCTCTACAAAAATTGACCATATTTTTGGACATTAAAAAAGTTCACGAACTCCAACCTGCAGAATAAGTTCTCTCATCTTTTGTTTCACTAAATGATTTTTTGGTCTAGCCCTACAAAATTAACCCTTGGTAGTTTGGTAAGACATTAAAATCTTAAACATTACTTTATGTATTATTCTTCTTTGTTATATTGGCATGGCCTGAAACTAAGAAATGAATACCACTCTCCCCACCCAGTTATTTAAGCTATTTTTGTAAAGTTTTGTAATTGTATTCATGTAATTCAGCAAATTGTATGTCAGATATTTTATGCACTTTGTAGATATTTTGAATGGAATTTCCACTAATACTATTTTCTCTTTTATTTTGTTTTTGCTATATTAAATGGATGTTGAATTTTGTACCAATAGATTCCTTAGAGTGGAAATTGGGATCAAATGGAGAGAGGTGCATAATGGGAAATAGATGAAATGTGAGAATGGGAAATATATTTAGAAAGTTCATGAAATAGAGAGTCGTGCTTTAGAAAAGATATCCTGTTATACTATTTTGAACAAATGCAGCTATCTTATCAGAAAAGTCAGATGACATTATGCAGGTACATATTGCAACTATTTCAATACATGAAGATCTACTTTTGCAAAAGAATTTAGGTAATGTTTGTAAAAGAATTTGCCACAGGATTTCTATTACTCCATTAGAGCATTCAAAATAATATAGTTTGCAAAAATTTGAAGGTGTGTATATTTATGTATGTGTATGTACTTTTTAGGAATCCATCTATTGTTTAAAATAAAATATACTGATTTGGTGCTGGACAAGAAATAGAGAAAATGATCAGATGAACTGATTAGTTCTATGATAATACAGAAGCAAATGAGCATAGTAACCTAATTTTATAAGCCCCAAAAGATTCCACCTATCGAATTACAAATTTACAATTTGACAAAAATTGCTGAGAAAACTAGAGAGCATAGTTGGCATAGACCAACATCTCACTCAGTGAATACCAGGATAATTCCAAATGGATACAAGCCTTAGTGTGTGTGACAGCACCCAGCAGGAGTAACATGATGATATTAATCAGAGGATACCTATACATCATCTGAGGCATGAGTTGCCTCTCCATATCTGTGCCATTTTCATGCATGTTCCCTACATGTTTGCCTCATTCATTGTCCATATACACTATTACGACTTTTTCTGGTGACTTTGTTAAATATAATTTTTACTGTGTATTCTGAACTCATTAGTAAAAGTGAATATATTGTAGAGGGCTCCTGAGTTATCATTTTGAATGGCTGTAGATTCACAGAGTACCTTTTAGTCAAGAAAATTTTTGGGGTGCCCACATATGAGAGGCAAGTATTTCAGGTGCTGTATTTTGATAGTGGATATTTATTGAATATCTGCTTTGCTGAAGTACATGGTCAAGTGCTGTTAAGGAATACTAAAGATAAAAAAGACATACCCCTTATCTTTTAAGACTACTAAATCATTGTATCAGCAAGCACCCTAGCATACCCAGGGTGGCTGCTAGTACAAGTTCTTAGATCTGCTTTTCTAATGGAAAGCAACTCAAAATGGGTTAACAGTCTCACTTTACTCAATCAAACATATATCATTTACCTAGTTCAGGGGGAAAAAGTGAGCACCCTAAACTTCAGAGAATGTGAACACAAGTTACAAACACAAGCTACAAGCAAACAAAGAAACAGATCAGCAGACGGGCTTCCAGCATCTGACCATTACATCCATACCTATTCAGTTATCAGAGAGAGAAGCACCAACACCTGGGTTTTTCAAAGCC
>CM053582.1:282050975-282092930 GCA_028627135.1 Pseudochirops cupreus | reverse complement strand
ATATTGTGGCCACTGTAGTGAAAACTGTGTGGCCATTTAATGTTATAAGATGTAATGTTGTGAATATTATAATGTTTTGAATGTTTGTCTTGATTTGTAATGGAATAAACAGAGTGTTCACTCTATTTTGTAATCTGAACTCTAAAAGCTGTTCACAGTAGCATTCCTTTGGGAATCTGCTGGTGAATGGCATTACACAGGCTCCCTTCTGTGCCCCTAGTTTCTCTCAGCCTGGAGGCCAAGGACATTAATTGGCCTAAAATGGCAATGCAAATAATTTGGATGAGATTCCTCCTCACAGGTTTAAGTTCAGTTCTTCAGTTCAAGTCAAAGCTGTGCATTCACATTGCGGTTCCAGAAGATACTGCTGAAGGCTGAGGGTGGGGGAAGGGTGTAGCGGGCTGGGGAGGCCAGGCAGGATGAAAATCCTCCCCTAGACTGAGGCGCCTTTGTCACGGTGTCTGCTGAAGCTCTACCCGAGCTTCCTCCCCATGCCCAGCACCCCTCCCCTTCCCGACATCCCCCAGCCCTTCCTAGTTTATTTGGAAAGACCCAGTGGAAGATCGTTTGGGGACAGGAACCTGAACTTAATTTGCCTTTCTTGTGCCACAGTTCTTCCAGAACGTGTGTGAATTGAGTTTCATGTGTTGCCATCACTTCCCACGGCATTTTAGGGCAAAAAATGGCGCACACACACACACAAAATCTACCTGGATTAGAGTAAACATCAAGCATTTATTAAATACCTACTCTGTGAGAGGTATTTTGTTAGGCATAGGAGTACACAGACAAAAGAAGTAGAAGTCCTTGCTCTCAAGCAGCTTACATTAGAGATGTCATGTATGTCTATAGGTATATAAAAAGACATACAAAATAAATGCAAAGTATTTGGGAGGAGGTCTAGGAAGGCACTAGCAACAGGAGAGATAAGGAAAAACATTGTATTCTTCTTGAGTTGAGCCTTAAAGGAAGCTAAGGATTCTAAGAGTAGAAATGAAGAAGGATGCATTCCACCTGTGATGGATTTTCAGTGCAAAGGCATGAAGATGAAGTGGCTGTCATTTGTGAGGAAGAGAAAGAAAGCAAATTCGGCTGAATTGTAGAGTTCAGGAAGGTGAGTAATTTATGAAAAGTCTGGAAGGATAGATTGGGGCCAGGGATTTGAGGGATTTTAACTGCTAAACACAGTTTATGGTTTATAGTAGGAGTAATAGGGAGCCACTGGAGTTGTAGGAGATGATGTGGTTAGATCTGTGCTTTAGGAATTTCATCTTTGCAGCTGTTTGGAGGATAGATTGGAAAGAGGAGAGACTTGAAGCAGGGGGAAAAAAAAACCCAAACAATTAGGAGACTAGTTTCCAGAGAAAAGGTGATGAGAACCTGAACTAGAGTAGAAGCTATATGCATGGAGGTAAGGGACAGATGTGAGAAATGTTTTGGTATTGATAAGATTTGGCAACTGATGGGATGTGGGAAAACTACATGTATAAATGAGTGCAGTTTCTATTAAACCTTTAGGGTCTAGGCTAAGATAAGCGCAGTGTTTCTGTTTCATTAAAAAATATATTCTGAACTTAATAAATATCAAAGAAATGAGCATTTCTACAAAATTCAACACAAAGACAGGATTGTATAGGAAACAGTGAATCTCTATTCCATACTGCTTGCTTTTAAAAACAATATTAATACATTCAGCTTATTCTTTTCAAGCTTGTCCTGCTTCTTTGTGTGCACTTCTGTATCTCTATTTGTAGTTTTAAAAATATTTTAATGGTCTTCCTTTTTTTCTTTATCTTTTTTTGGCATTACTGTTGATAACTACTCTTTTCCCCCCATGTCCCTCCAACTAAAAACAAACAGAAAAACCAAAAACCTTTGTAACAAATAAGCATAGGCACGCAAAATAAATCCACATAGTGGTCACATCCAAAAATATCTGTGACTCCTTCTGCACCATGCATCTGTCACATCTCTATCAGGAGGTAGAGAACATGCTTCAACATGTTCTCTGGAAATGTGACGGATCATTAATTAGAGAGGCTTTTGAGAATTGTTTTCCTTAAAATGTTGCTATATAAATTTTTCAGGTTCTGACCAATTAACTCTTCATGAATTCCCATTTTTCAGGAATCTCTGAAATTATTTTTTATAATTATATGAAATACTATTCTATTACATTCATATATCACAATTTGTTCGGTCATTCCTCAATTTATAGGCATCTCTTTTCCCTCTTCCTTTTCCTTTCCTTTTTCTCTGACAGAAGAAGTTGTTTGGCTTATGACTACCCCTTCATGGCGTTCTTCTTCCTCTTTATCTGTTTTCTCACTGTCTCAGGTTGCCTGTTGAATTTGATGTAGCTGTACACTGAACTCTGTGTTCAACCCTCCTTCATTCAAAATAGTGTGATGCATCTGATTTTTGTTCTCCCACTTCTTCCTCTGTATTTGTATACTTTTATTCTTACACCAATTATGAGAAATAGTAAATTCTATCTTCTTTTTCCTCCTTTCTATACTAGTCTGTTTGTTTTATCTTCCCTTTTCTTTCCCCTCTTAGAATTCTCAAAACAGAACCAGTGCACCCCAGTGCACTCTTTGTCTTATTTAGCTTCCTCAGTATCTTTTGAAGATATTCTAGTTCTGAAGAGACACTTGTTTCTGTTCCTCCTTGTACAATATTAGGACTTCATCATCACATAGCCCCTTTCCATTACTCAAATCAATTTACTTTTCACATAACATTTTGTTTGTATTTCAGAATTCATAGTTATCTCTATTCTTTTCATCAGAAATGTTTGAAAAGTTCTTTTATTATATTAAAGTTTCATTTTTTTTTCTTCCTTTCAGATTGTAATCTGTGAATTCTTCCCATTTTTACTTTGCATTCTGCATCTAATATATATGGATGCTTTTAATTTGTGATCTCTTAAAATGGAATTTTTAGTGTTTTTTATTTTTGGATCATGATTTTTAAGGAGTCCAATGATTCTTAAGTTCTCTTTCCTTGGCATGTTTTCCAGATCAGTCATTTTTGGTAGCAAATATTTTACATTTTCTTTTATTTTTTTAGTCCTTTGATTTTTGTTCTAATCTTTCTTGCTGACTTGTTTGGTTTATTTTAATGTTCAGGGTAACTTGAGAGAGGTTTTGTACATTATGTTCTGAGCTATTTACTCTCCTCTAGAGCTTTTATTTACTTTTTTATCCCTTAATTCATTTCTTCAAGGTATTTATTTAGTCCTTGTGGAAAATCATGTTTTTTCCTTTAAGCCTCTGCTCATATTTAGTATAGAGTTACTCTTTTCTTTTGGTTTCAATTTTGAGGCACTTCTTGATCCATTATAATTCTTTATAGTGCTTTGTGTCTCTTGTATTTACTCATCTCTCTAGTCTTAATGTGACTTCATGCTAGGGCAAAGCTCTACCTCCTGGTGCTTTTGGTTGAGGTGGTCTTCTTTACTTGTTTTTGCTTTAGTTTATCTGGGTTCCTGTACTGAGTTCTGCTTGCTGCAATTAGGCCCTGCCTAGGTTTTTGAGGTTCAGAGCCCTCTATGGTTTCTCAGGAAAGTGCTGGACACCTCAGAGTCCCTGGGGCTGGCTTGTCCTGGTCTGAGCCCTTCTGCCCAAATTAGTCTCTACAAATCCTAATCACTTAAAAGGCCGATGCTGTGAGTTTCCGACCATTGGTGCTTTTTAAAGGCCCTTTGTTCTCATTGACTCTGATTAGTGTTGTAGGCTAGGCTATAGGTGTCTGTGGCTTGAATCTAGTTGAGCTGGTAAACTGCCTTCTTGTCTGTCTGTGTGGATGCCAACTTTGCCAACAGTCCCCTTTCCTACAGCCTGTGGTATTTTTTGTGCCGCTTTGAGATGGAAGAATTCACTTGCTGTAGTTTCTTGTTGGATTTCTTTGAAAAAAATACATTTTATTAACAATTTTTTTCTTTATATATTGCTTAAATTTTCCCCATGTTCTTCCCTTTGTTCCCTACCAGAGAGCCTTCCTTTATAATGAAGGATTTTAAAAAGAGTTATGAAGAGAGAAAAATTCAGCAAAAATGATTAACACAGTGGAAAAAATCTGATGTTATTTGCAATTTTTCAAACCCTTTTCGTCAGATTTTGTGATTTTTATTTAGTCTGGTGTGATTCTAAATTTTTTTCTGGTTCGGATATGAATGAGCAAGGCTTCCTCACTCTATCCTGGGCAGAAGTCTATAAGCTTCATTTTATAGTGATCCCAAAGTTTCAAACTTGATTTAGTCCTAGCTGAAAGAATAATGAGATCCTTCATGAACCAATTTGGAATTTAGATGTGTAAATATTTTATTTAAGAAAGAATTGATACATTCAAAAATTATAATCATTTTAGGAGAAATGCTAATTCTGAATGTTTTATAAAGCATAACCAGAAATTAAAACTTGCTGCTTAGTCTCAACTTTTCTGAGGTTGATGTGATATTTTTTGTGTAAACATTTGTATTTTAATGGACAGAACACAGGATCAGGAGTCAGGGTACCATCTGGCTGAGCCTATTTCCTCATCTGTAAAATAAGAGTTGGTGAAGACAAGATAATCCTGAAAGATTCTGTTTTTAATTTAGATGGTAGAAATGAACAAAGAGTTGAGAAGAAACAGACAAGAAATTGTGACTTCATTAAACATGTTCTATGAAGAAAATGGTATGCTTTCTCAAGTTCATTTGTTTTTAGTATTTAAGAAAGAGAGACTTTGTTTTTAAAGTTGCTTTCATTATAACTAAATAAATTGATGGAACAAGGTCATAGAGGGAGGTGGGAAGGGATTAAAATCAAGAACTAGGTAGAATGATTAATCTATAAGCACACTTCCTTAGAAACAGAAGAAAGATTGGGTGAAAATACAGATAACTGTTGAGGTGGAAAAATAACAATTTTGAGAGAAACATCAGCCACAGTCGTCTCAGAAAAGGGGGAAACCAAGGTTACTTGTTGAGAGTATGGGAATTTGGAGGAAGGTTGGAAGCTTGAAGAAAGTGGAAATTGGTTGGCACTGTTGCTATTTGAAATATGATAAGGATTCAAGACAAGAAGAACAAAAGTATTGTTCAACTGCAGTGATGGCCAAACTATATTCAGTAAGTATGGTTTGGTTTTCCCCCAAAATTCTTGACAGTTCAGGATTAGACATGGATCATAGAGACAATAAAAATTACTCAGAGGTGGGTATTGACAAATCAGGAATAACCAAAGGTTAAAGTGAAAGATTCTCAGATGCCAGAGAAAGTGTCATTAACATGATAGGCCATGAAGCCCCAGGCTTAGTAGGAAGACTCATATGTCTTCTATGACTAGAAGAATAAAGAATGATTGGGGAGTCACAATGAGAATGATGAAGAGATTTAATAGGACTGAGGAAATGGGAAGATAAAAAGTTAGCAGTAGTTCGGAAATTTTGAAGGTCTTAGAGGGTTTGGGAATTATGAGAGGGTTTTGCTATTTCAGTGGGCACCTGAAGTAGAGTCGATATGAAAGGTCGTTGGTGCTTATTAAATCATAGAAATAGAAGCTCAATATGTTAGCTAATTAGCAGTATTGAAGTTGCCAAGGATACTGGAAGCAGGGTGGGAAGAAGACTATTGAGAGCCAAGTGTTGGAATAATGATAAAAGATGGGAGAATATTCTTAAAGGAGGAAAAAGTTATTGATAGAAGCTTCCAGTGTGCATCTTTCTCCCTAAATTATATTTTCTATTTTTATAGATATCAGTGACTCAGTATTTCTTTATATAATTCCTTTTCCATCATCACAACAACTAGGACTTATATACATTTATATATATGTTTTACATCATCAACTGTTGCTCACTTTCTCTTCTCTAGGTTTTTGTGACACTACTGTCTCCTGGACCTTTTGTTTATCCATCTGCTCTTTCTTAACCTCCTTTGCTGGTTCTTTATCTGTGTTATGTCCATTACTAATGCCTATCTGTGCTCACCTCCATAACCTCCCTCCAGCAATCACCTTGTATCTATTTTGTATATATCTTTGTTTATTTTGTCTGTCATAGCTACACTGTAAGCTTCTTGAGGGTAGAGACTTTTCAATTTTTTTTCTTTGTATCCTCGGGAATTGACGTAGTGTATAGCACACATTAGACACTAAATAAATGCTTATTATTTGGTCGATGTGTGTGTGTTATATATGTATATGTGTTTATATATATATATATATATATAAATATTCCTTTGTAAACTGAAAAATACACAATTATCCCTGTGATCTTCACAAACATTCTGATGTAAGTAGTGAAAATATTATCATTTGCTTTATATATATGGAAACTGAGGCTCATGGGTTTAAGTAACTGTATCAGAGTCACTTGTAAGAAAGTGACGTAATTTGAGCTTAAACTTAAGGATTTAACTGCAAATGCTCATTCTACCATACCATACTACCACCCTATTTGCAACTATCTGAAATCTCATTTCCTCCTGCCTCTATGTCTTTGGCAACCTAGGGAGCAAAGAAAAAATATGAAAAGGTCTTTAGTGCTTTATGGGCCTCCTTGCACTTCTGTGACAGTGTCAGAACTAGAAACAGTAGATTGAAGTTTCAGGCAGATAAATTTTGATTTGATGTAAGGAAATATGGGCTATATTGGGAAGTAGTGATTGTCTCCTTGCTGAAGGTGTTCTAGTAAAGGCTTAATGACCATTTAGTATCCCAATGGGTAAGTTGTAAGGGGAACAGAATTCTTGTTCAGATGACACTGTTTTTTTGTGGGACCATATATGCTTGTTACCTTATATGCTTTTACATACGTCCTACATATATGTTACATATATACTTTTCCCATTTTGCCTTTTTAAAAACTATTAAATTGTATTATATTGTTTCTGTGGGAAAATATGATTGGAGTTCCAGACAACAAATTTAGCTTTTAGAATATTATTGATTTAATTTTGAGATTCTCTGTGTAGTTTACTCCAAGGCCTCCTGGTCTGAAATTTGCTTGATTTTTATAACATCCTTCACAAATAGTCATCCAGCTTCTATTTGAACATCATCAGTGGTGGGGAACTCATGACTTTTTGATGCAATTTATTCCTTTTTGGAAGAGCACTAATTTATAAGGGGAAAACTTCCTAATGTAATGCCAAAATTAGACCTTTCTATAACTTCCATTCAAGGTTCCAAGTTACTCTGGGGCCAAACAAAATAAGGTTAATCATTCTTCCATGTGACAGCTACTCAAGTACTTGAAGATCATGACCTTGACTCTCTCTTTCCAGTTCCCTTCAAAAAATGTTTGTTCTCTGCCTACTTTGTGCAGAGGGTAGTGCAGGCTTTGAGCTTCAAAGAACCAAAATGATACCTTTCCTTAGGGAGCTGCATTTTTCTAGGAGGTTATGATATTTACCAATATAAATATTATACAAAGTGGAATGTGATAGAAGTAAAGAAGAGCTCCAAGCACAGTACTCCAGGGAAATATTAAGGAGGGTGAGATAATTTAACTTACATATAAAATCCTTGTATAACTTACCTCTTTCCTTAACAAATATTGCTGCAGTGTCTCCTTTGTTATGATCTTCACCAATTTATCAGTAAACTCCTATTCCATTTCTGATGGGAGTCATTCTAACCTCAGTTGTAAGACCAAGGATTCTTAAAGTTGTGGGCAAGAAAACAAAGACTGTAGGGGCAAAGGTGGTGTTTTCTTTATCATTGCTGATTGAAGGCAAAGTCTTCAGAAGAAGAGGATGATAGATTTGCAAAGTGAACAACTAATTGAGAAGATAGTGCCTGAGAATGGCTTTTAGATTTCTGAACCATAGTTTCAAATATAGAAGTGATAAACTAGCAATAATACTTTTATCTAATGAGGACTAATTTAAAAAAAACTGCAAATCTAATAAAAAGGATTTTCAATCAAAAAAAGAGGAGGAGAAAACTGCCTATGTACAATGATCAAGTAAAATACCATTGATAGATTTAGGCTTATTGTAAAAAATGTACCAATAATTAGAGCTGTTTAAAAGGGAATGGCCTCTTCCTATACTTTATAGTAATGGTTTCTCCAGCATTGTTGGTCTTCAAGTATAGATGATATATTAGTTAAGATTGTAGAGATAATTATTGTCCACGTATTAGTTGAACTATATCTTAGGTCTTTTCCAACTCTGAGATTCTATTATATGGGCACTTCATTGAAAATTTGCATCACAGATGAAACTACCTGTTTCCCCTCTGCTATACTCCCCCATACCTAATTTTCTGTCCAAAATAGCTATTGTAGATATTTCCTACATCTTATGTTAGAAACTTAGATTTGTGTGCATCTTGAAATTATAAAATATATTATGAATATATTATGTCTCTACAAAATATTGTGAAGCCTAACAAAAACCTATTCTATCTCCTTAGCGGCCTTTTGGCAATCTACTCGTCTCTAGAAACAAAATACTGTAGTACAATATGAAGTACCAATCTCCTTCATAACCACTCTCCAATGAGTACTCCCTGACATATTAACCCAGGAACAAGCCTTTTAAATTCTGCCTTTCTTTAAACAGCTCTAAAATGCCTACCAAGTAAACTTTATACTCATTTTGGTTCACTTTACTTAAATTCAATATTTACTAAGCTTGTAATATATGCAGAGTACTAAACAAGGTCCCTGGTGAGGTTCAGGGATAATCAGACATGCATGTTCTATTCTGCAAAAGACTTTACTCTAATCCTTTTTTTTTTTTAAGATTGCCTCTTTTGCCTGAAATACTCTTGTCTTCAGTGTTGCTAGATTCATAAGTTTACATCTCCCATAAACCTTTTCTAATTGTTGAAACCTTTTTTCTGTTGAGGGTGATTGATTCACAGGCCAAAAAAAAAAATGTTGGCTAAACTTTAACAGTAGCCTGAAATTTAACATAATGGATCAGTGATTTTATCAGTCCATATCTGGTACTTCCTTCCATATTGCCTTTTTAAACATGTGCAGATCCACCCTAGCCTTAAAAAACTTAAGCTTGATACTTCTTTTAATTACCTATCTCCCTTCCTTTATCTTTTTTCTCTTTTACAGCTAATCATTAAACATTTATTAAGTGCCTGCTGTGTACCAGACACTGTGCTAAGCACTGAGGATAGAAGAAAGGCAAAACATAGACCTTGCTCTTGAGGAGTTCATGGTATAATGGGGAGACAGCATGCAAACAGCTATGCACAAACTATACACAGGATAAACTGGAGATAATTAAAAGGGAAGTCATAAGAGTTAAGAGGGATGGACAAAGGCTTCATCTAGAAGGTGAGATTTTAGCTGGGACTTGAAGGAAACCAAGAGATAGAAAGGAGGAGGGAGAGAATTCCAGGCAGAGGGGATTAACTGCTGGTGAAAGTACCTAGAGTAGAGAGTTGCCGTGTGTTTTTTGAGGAAGAGCAAGAAGACCAGTATCACTGGATCAAAGAGTATCTAAGAGAAGGTGGTGGTGGGGTGTAAGGCGTAAGAAAGAAGATTGGAAAGGGGTGTGTGTGCGGGTGTGTGGGTGTGGGTGTGGCCAATTATGAAAGGCTTTGAATGCCCAAAACAGAATTTTATATTTGATCCTGGAGATATTGGTTGAACTAGATCTTATGTTTTTCCAACTCTTAGATTCTATCTGCTTCATTGAAAATTTGTGTCAAAGATGAAACTACCAGTTTACCCTTTGCAGTGCTCTTCATGCCCTATTTTATGTCTAAAATGACTTGCATTATATTTGTTGTTGAGCCATTGGAGTTGATCAGGCATGTGGGTGGCTTGGTCAGACCTGCACTTTAGGAAGATGATTTTGACAGCTGACTGGAGGAGGTACTAAAATAGGGAGACACTTGAGGCAGGGAGGCCTACCAGAAGACTATTGAAATAAACCAGGCATGAGGTGATAAGGGGCTGCCAAACTCCTGGAATACCTAAACCCTTTTGGTCTCTTTGCTCACCACCCATTCACATCTGGTTTCTGACCCCACATCTCTGTTGGAGCTACTCTCTCAAAGGCTGTGTGTGATCTATTAACTGGTAAATCTGATGGCCTTTTATCTAGCCTCCCCTTACTTGTCTTGCAAAAATGAAGCTCCTGGGTAATCTCCATTGATCTAGGCTAGCTGAAGCATAATGGGAGTTGAAAGGAATTTACTTACTCCAACTCAAATATGAAGCTGGTATGTGGAATTTTCTCTACTAAGAGAAGTGGATCCTCTTGAGAGAGGCATATCTGTCACGGGGTCTGATGACTATGGATCAAAGTTGGAGGCCAAACCAAAAAGAAATAAATATACTAGCATGCTAGGGAAACTGCAGATAGCAACTTCAACCTTCTAGGGTACTGGTTTAGTTTTTATAAGTTTTTAGGCTTTCTTGGGGTACACAGCCAATTAGCAGCATTTTGTGACAACCTGATATAGTTAAGGAACACCTTTCACAGAAGAAATATGGGTAGAGAAAGGGGAAATCTTAAAAGGGAGAAAGAAGTAAGAGTGTAGGCAGGAAGGGGCATGGTTTGGGGGGAACATTTGCCCAATAGCTGGAAGGGTTTGTTATCTCAGTGAGAAGATGTTCCTTATTCTAGGGCAGGAGACAAGGAGGAGGTGACCAATACTTTTACTTCTGTGAAAAATGCTACTTTATCAACTTCGAGGTTGAGGTAACCATTAAATCCAGACTATAGGTGGATCAGTTCATCTTCTTTTTATTATGCCCTTATATAATTTATATTATGTGTTTTCCGAAGTAATGGTTGGAGACTTTCAATTATTAGATCATCAGATGATTAGGGTAGGAGATCCCTATATTATTAGCTTATCAAAATGCTATAAATGTTTTTGGTTTCTATTTTCCCCTCATTTGTTTAAGGGAATTTCTGCTTGGGATGAGTGGGTAGCAAAATGGATCAAAAAGATAGATTTGACCTAAGAGACTTTCCCGGTTGCCAGGAAGCAAGCCTGGATCTGTTGCACACAATAGCTAAAATAGACCTAAGGCTGTGGGCATTCTCCCAAAAGAACTGTCTTCTCTAAGAAGAGACTTCGTAGTAGTTTCAATTCAGTAAAGTAGTGGATGGCAATAGGTAGTTCACTGAAGAATCAGCACATGACAGCATACTGAAGAAAGGAGACTAGCAAATTATATTAGCAACTTTGAGAAGAAAGAACAGTTGTCATTTTAGTGGACATAGAATGGTTCCTGCTAGGCTGCCTCAGTATTGTTAGTGGTTTGATTTACCTGTGTTCTGTCTCCCAGAAAATTGTGTGATAAAACCCTGGTGTATTGGGCAGGTAGGGGAAGGGAATAGGTATATCCTTGTTATTTATCTCATTTAAAAACTTTTAATTTTTTTTGCTTTGCCTTAATGTGGTATCTGATTTATCCAGTAAAAAGAAACATCATATGATGGCTTGTTAGCTGTAGTGTATAGAAACAGATTGAAAGCATGCTTTGAATATGGGTGTAGTTTTTAGTGACCCATAATTGAGAATGCCCTAAGATACATACTTCCCTTCATATTATTCCATGTTCCAGTCAAACTGAACTACTTGCTATTCCTCAATCTAAACCTTCCACCACCAGTTTCTCCACATTTGTACAAACTAACCCTAATGACTGTAATATAGTCCTTCCTCAACTCCTCCATGAGACATCTTTATGTTCCTTAAATTAAGGAAGGTAGCTGAATTAAGTTCAGCCATCACCTTTGCTTAGTGAAAAATTGATGCTGAATTGGCATCATAGTCCCTGGGTTCAAATCTTATGTTACTTTGGGCAAATCATTTTATTACCCTGAGTTTAGTTTCCTCATTTAAAATTAATTCCCATAGGAATGAGACAACATCTTTAAACAATTAATTACTCGATCCTCTGGACAATAAGTAGCTTGTTTTCTTACTCCCATCACTGTCAACATCTTTAAGGAATTTGGCAATCTCTTGTCTTGTCCGCACCTCTTTCTCTTAGAAGGCTGTCTCAAAGAGAAATACTAATTCAGAAAGTTTAAGATGTTGGGATTTTGCCTTAGCATCAAGTCTCCTTTTATATAGATACAATTTATTTGTTGATTCCTTTGGGGATTTTGGGAGTAGAAAGCCGTGTTGAGAACACTGAAAGATCTTATTTGTGAAAACTTGTCCTGGGCCACATGAAATTAATCATGGACCTAAAGTTATTCAGTTCTACCCTGCAACTTTACCCTTAGCATTCCTACCAGTACACATCCTTTATTGTCCTTTTACCATTGCTTACTGGTTACATAAATGCCTTCAATTTTAAATGTAAAAATTTGTCAATATCTTTTTCTGTCTCAGTTTTTCTATTTGATGGTTCTCCATGGTATTGTCTGAATTGGACTTTAAACTCTTACGCAGAGACTTACATGGTAAGGACCTTATCTTATTTGCTTTGTACAGAGTTCTATCACTCTTGTCTTTTACTACAGGATGCTGTGGAAAATATAGTGTTGAGTAAGTTTTTTTGCCCATAAAATGAAGAATTTGAGCTAGTTGATCTCTTAAGGTCCCTTCTAGATCCTTGATTCCTATACTTCTTAATTTGTTGAATAAATTCCAACTGCTAAAATTATTGTTTGATACTTTTTATTTTTTAATTTAAACAATTGTTTAAATAATTGTTTATTTAGTATGTAGTCTAATGTCAATGTACGTAAGTTCTCTTATATGCATTCAACCTAGAAGAAGAAGATGTGAGTTTGGAAGAACTTGAGGAAGAAGAATTTGACAGAATTTAAAAAACTTTTAAAGTCAGTATGCATAAGATTATTCAACAGCATATTTTTTCTGTTGTATTAAGTAACAGCAGATTGCCAATGGCATGTCAAGTAGTGACTTGAAAGAAATTATAGTGCTTAGCAAAATAGTTCTTGAATTCTGTAATGGTAATGGGAATTTGAAGATCTTCCCTACTCCTTAATAGGTCTAAAGGAATTTGAAGATCTTCCATGCCCCTTAATAGGCTGAATGTAATCATATAGAGCTTGTAGAGGGAGGATTTTGCTGAATGGGTGGAACAGGAAGGAGTGGAGAAGGAAATGAGTCAGAGCAGTTAGTGTGGAGGGAGAGAGAGGACACAGGCAAGGAGACAGCTAGGATTGTGAGTGTTTGTGGGAAGGCTTTGGAATGATGTTGCTGCCTGTGATAATAAGGTATATTAACTTCTTTGTTGCTATGATGGATTCAGTTTTCTGGTGTTGAGTTTGGCTTTCTGGTGTCTGAATAAATGTTTTGCTTTTGTCTTCTATATGAAGAGTCTGTTATATTTCGCAATTCAGAACTATGCCAGCATATTCATAGTTGCCAATATTGCTGTGAATATTGCCTTGGTGGTACAAATTCCTGTGCCCTTTGATAAAATGATGCATTTAATTAACATTAATTTAAAATTTTATCTTATCAGCTATTCTCAAGAGAGTAAATATTCTTCCAAATTTTTATCTTTTAAGTGAAATCTAGTAATTAGAATGACTGGATTTATATTCTGTATTTGGTGCTATATAGAACTGGTCCTGGACAAAATTCCAAAGTAAAGGAAGATTTTCTTAATCATACATCTATATATCTTTTTAAGTCCCTCTCCCACTTCTTGGTTTCCCTATTAAATAAACCCCTAGTTCACTCATTCTGTTCTCTGGCCAGAGGTCATTTAGAATGGGGGTAATATTTGAAGAAAAAGAGCATGTACTTTTAAAAATCCAACTATGATATACCTACACATTAGACCCTAATTTTAATATTTTTCTTTTCAAAGGAAGAAGAAACAAAAACTATAAGTGAAGATGATAGTTCAAAAGAAGCACATAATATGTAAGTAAATTAAAAATATCTTTCAATTTCATGACATATGCTTATAAGGCATAATAGTATTCATGATTTAATGAGAAT
The DNA here is from genome assembly GCA_028627135.1 of Pseudochirops cupreus. Taxonomy (NCBI): domain Eukaryota; kingdom Metazoa; phylum Chordata; class Mammalia; order Diprotodontia; family Pseudocheiridae; genus Pseudochirops; species Pseudochirops cupreus. The sequence goes on along the minus strand of CM053582.1, from coordinate 282,079,020 downwards.
ATCTTTATTTTTTTCTACAATTAAATTTCTTCAAAAGCAATTGAAAAATTAGATTCATTATCAATCACTGAATTTAAGTGCTATGCATTCATATTTTGGATTATTCTTTCCTATGTCATGTTATGATATGATAATGATTTATCACAAATCTGTAATTTTATTTTGTTATGTTAGGATTTATGCTAATATAAAGAAGTTGGGGCAATCTGATTAAAAAGAATTCATCTTTGTTTTGAATTTGGATTTTGATTTTAGGTTCCCTTTATTAATTTTAAACAGTGTAATAAAACCATATTGTAAAGGAAACCCTGGAAAGTTTGTATATTTTTCCTGTCATTTTTCAACTGACAAAGTTGAAGCCTCTAATCCCTTCACCTAAAACAAAAGAATGAAAGGCCGAAGCCCATATTCATGGCAGAGATCCACAGAGCATGCTGAGAAGAATATGTAAATATTCTGTCTAAAAGCTAAGTGTGATATGGGAAAGCTCAATAGTGGAGGTTTGTGATCCACATTATTGTCTAGGAACCTGATTGGCCAGTGCTGGTGGGAATTGGGGAAGTAGCCTCTAGGAAGGACATTGCAAATCAAACCCTATATGTTATTTTTCATGTGATTTTTTTTCTCTCCTTCTTTATAGAACAGAAAGAAAGAATTTGGAAGGGAAAAATAGGACTTTTTTCCTGATAGGCAGTAGTCCAAGGTCTTAAGCAGGTGTGAAGATTTGAGTAAATAGATGTCTATAGATAGATAGCAAAAGAAAAGCTGCCAAATTCATAATATGTGGCACAACTAGCCAGGAGACTTTCTGTACAATGCTTGGACACCAAGAAATGTTAAGAAGAATTTATTCCTGCTAAAAGACTTGGAGGAAACCAGGGTTAGACTGAACAATGATTGAAAATTAATGAAAGGTTTGTAAGTGAAGTGCTTGACTATGTCAGATTGTTTAAATGTTGGTTTAATTTTTGTAAATATCATAATAATTATAGTAATGGCATTGGCATTTTAACAAAACATTGTGTTTTTAGAAAAAAAACATTGAATAAAAATGTCAGTTTCTGTAACTTGGTTAAACAATCATATCAGAAACATAACTGTTTTAGAAGAATCCATAAGTTAATTAACTAGTGTTTAGGAGGTATCATGTTAAAGGCATTATGCTAGACATCATAGAAGATTTGAAGAGTAAATTCTTTGCCTAAAAGAAATTTATAGTCTAGTTAGGAATACAGTATATCTGTACATGAAAAATGAAATAATACTATGTTAGCTTACAGTGAAGTAAATGGAATACTCTTAAGTAATATACAATTTGTTGTTAAATGTTGAACAGACATGACGTGCTATAGTAATTTAACACAGATTATAGTAGTTGGATTGTAGTTGTCTGATAATGACTTCTTGGGAAAGAAGGAATTTGAGCTGGGTCTTAAAAGATGCTCAAGATTTGTTTAGTCAGAGAGTAGAGAGGAGGGCATTTCAGTAGAGGGAAACAGTAGAGGAAAAGTTCCAGAAGCATAAAAAAACAAGAAATGTTTGAGAGGGAATTTCTTGAGTAGGGATTTTTGAAAGGTAATTGAAAACAAGGCTGAAATAGTACACTGGGGACAGAGCCAAGATGGTGGAATAGCAAGAAGTAATACAGCAAGCTCCTTCCCAAAAAGTTCTGCAAAATGTACTACATGGAATTCTGATGGAGAAATCCAGGAAAAAGCACAGTGAGTCATTTTTCCTTCCCCGCTTCGTGTAAAGTGACAGTTCTTTGAACATTGAGGACAGGGCACAAAGTGTAGCTAGGAGATTGCTGCGCATGGAACACTCTAAAGAAGGAGAAAGGCTATGCACCAGGGCAAGAACAGAAACCACACCTGTACCATGGCACCTATCTCCTCCACACCCATATTGGGACACCATGCTGGGAACAGGTGCCAACTGGCAGCTTTGCCATTCATTGTCCACGTCCATGTAACAATTAAGCTTATAGTTTGAGCTCGTAGATCTAGGGCACGAATTGTACCTAGGGTTATGGCAGTCCAGTGTGAGGAGCAATAGTGGGCCCTGACAAGTATACCAAGAGAGAAGCAAGTTCTGAAACCAATAGGAGTTATATGGCTCTGATCCTAGGAGTAAAATGGGATCTCAGGTCCAGCTTCTAATCTTCAAAGCCCATAGAGGAATAGCAAGGTCAGGAGTACCAGACCAAATGGGAACCTGAAGATCTGTCATTATAAACCAGCAGAGCTTCCCAGTTGGCTGATTGTAGCTAAGTACAGTAATAGTTTGTGATTGCTCAGACATAAATTCAGGTCTAGAACTTGAAAGCTCAGACCACTGGGGCAGCAATCAGACTTTGCTCTGGATCAGATCACTTTGTGAATACTGAAAGCTTACGGGTCCCCAACCTGAATTGTCCTTGAGATCCTGGAACAATATAACACTCAATAGCTCAAGAAAACAACAACAGGACCAGCCCAGACCTTCCTTCCAGAAGTGTGCAGAACCTGGATACATCAAATCCAAAGTTAGGAAGTAGGCTGGAAGAATGAACAAAGAATTACATTGTAAAGAGCCATTATGATGGTGACATGAACACAAACCTGAAGGAAGAGACTGACTCTAAAACCTCTGCTAGCAAAATCTCAAAGAAAAAGCTCAGATTGGACACAACTTCAGCTAGAATTTTTGGAAGGGATGAAGCAGGATTTTTAAAAGTTTAAATATTTTTATAAATGAAATGGGAGTGCTAGAGAGAAAAAAAGTGGAAAAGAACTGAGAGCTGTGGAAGAAATTAGAAAGAATTAGATAATTAACAGCTTAACTTAAGAAGTATGAAACCTTGCCAAAGCAACAAATGTCTTAAAAATTACAATAAACCAAGTCTAAGCCAGTGGACCCCATGAGAATGAGAAATATTTTTTTTAAGTCAAAAAGCTGAAAAACTTAGAAGAAATACAAGGAATATCATACCAAATCCTCCCCCCTCCAAAAAAAAACCTGACCTTAGAAACAGAGGAGAAAAATATTTAAGAATCATTGTAGATCAATGGTGTCAACTCAAATAGAATTGAAGGCCAACACAAGGATCGCTGTGGGTACATATTGACTTAAAAAAACCCACATAGTAACATTATCTGTGTTTTATTGTATTTTCATTTATTTTGTTAAATATTTATCAATTACATTTAAATTTGGTTCTGGGCTGCACTTGGTACTAATGTGGGCTGTGTTTGAAACCTCTGGTCTAAACATCCTGTGTCAAGAAATCTCATAAGAAAACTGCCCAGATCTCTTAGAATATAAGGGCAAAGTGGGAATAGAAAGAATCCACTGCATCCTGAAAGAAATATCAAAATGGAAACTTTTAGGAACGTGTTAGACATCCAGAATTTCTAGGTCAAAGCAAAGGTACTTCAAGCAACCAGAATTTCTTTCAAGCACTAAGTTGCTGTAGTCAGATAATCACTTATAATTTAGCAGCCTCCACTATAAAGAAGAGCTTGGAATATGATATCTCAGAAAGAAAAGTATTTAGAGGTACAGCTAAGAATAACTTACCTAGCAAAACTGAGTAAAATACATCACAGTTTTAAAAAGTTGACTTTTAATGAATTAGGAATTCCAGGCATTACTGATGAAAAGACCAGAGCTGCGTAAACACTTTTGAAGTTGAGAAAAACATAAAAAGTAAACCGATGAATATGATAAGGGACTAAATAAGGATAAACTGTTTACATTCTATTATAGGGAGAAGATATATTTCTCCTCTCTGAACATTATCTTCTTCCAGGGTCATAGAGAAAGCATAATTAGACAAGGTTTGGAATTGGTTCTGTTATGTATTGATGATCTCAAGAATGGCAAGAGAGAAGAGGAATACATTAGTGGGGTAGGAGGGAGGAAAAAGGAAAGTTAGGGGAAATTATCTCACATAATCAGGGCATATAAGTAGACACCTATACAAGCAAGAAGGGGATGGGCAGGAGTAAATAACCCTTGAATCTCACTCTCATCCAAACTGATCAAAGGATGGAAGAATACACACACACACATGCACACACACGTACACATGCACACACTCACACACATACACACACACACATTTGGGAAGGGAGGGAATTTTAAAAGAGGACAGATTAAAGGATGGACATTTTTTTTTTGGTAAGCAAAACAAATTCTAAGAATGTACAAACATATTTACATCTCTGAATTTCAAAGAATGGGAATCTGAGGAGTGCTCATCAATGAAAGAATAGTTCAGCAAATTATGGGGTGTAAATGTAATACTATGGTGCTATAAGAAATAATGAAGAGGATAGTTTCAGAAAAATCTGGGAAGACGTGAACTGATGCTGATTGAAATGAGAAGCAAGAGAACAAGTTATACAATTACAACAATACGGTAAAGACAAACAACTTGGAAAGAATCAGACTCTCTGATCAGCATGACAGCCATGATTCCAAAAACATGTTATCCATCTCCTGACAGGGAGTGAAGGATTCAGAGTGCAAAATAAAAAAATTATGTTTTTTGGACATCGCAATGCAGAAATGTGTTTTGTTTGACTATACATGTTTATAACAATGGTTTTGTTTTTCAAAAGAAAAATATAATGGGACCAGGATGTATGATAAATAACGACAGTAGCTCACATTTCTATTCTCTTTAAGATTAATAAGATTTCTTTCTCATATCCACTCTATGAGTTTTATAGTGAAAGTATCATTTTGTTATTTTTTACACAGCAGTTGAAAATTATATTTTTAAAATTTAAAACGTTTCATTTCAACACAACTTTAGAAGGTTGTTAGCATCATTTTATAGATGACCCCAAAACAGGTAAAATCTCTTGTCAGCTAAGAAGTGATGGATCCTAGACTAGCAACTCTCGTAGTTTAAATTTTTGTCCTGTTGACATTGGGGAGCCAGTGAAGGCTTTTAAGTAGAAGTAGAGAAAAGGGGATATTACTGGAAAGGGCAACATTTGCAACGTGGTATCTTTAGAAACTTAGCTGGGGAGCAGTATATATAGAACATAGTGTTGTATGGCCAGATTGCTACCAGTGACTAGATAAAAAGCTGTTAAAGTAGCCTAGATGTGAGATAGTATGAATTAGGATAGTGGTTATGATTTTTAAAAAGGGGTGAATTTGAAAGATGTTGTAAAAAGAAAATGAGATTGAGTGACTAAATCGGTTATCCTGTCTCACCTGAGCAAGGAACCTATTTTTTTCCCTTCTCTTTTCCTCAGCATTGCTTTTACCACACCCCCTTTTTTTAAATTGCCTTGGCTATCTCCTCTGCCCTCAACTCATTTTGAGCTTTAGTTCTTATGATTTTCTTCTTATAGGACTATGTCATACTTTTAAAAATCCTTTCTCTTTTTTCCTATCCTTGCATCCATGTTAGTCTTTCTAGACTTTTTCTGCATTATCAAAACTTGCTCCATTTATTTTCAGGATTTCATTCTTGAGAACTTCCCATCCATTTTGGGGATTTTTAGAATAAATATCCTCTAGGCATCTCAAATTTAACATAAACTAACAGAAATCATTAGCTTTCTCCTCCTATTACTATTAAGGACATCACCATCCTTCTAGTCACCCAGGTTCATAATCTTAACTCTTCACTTTGACTAACTCCACATATCTAATCAGTTACCAGAACGTGCTATTTCTTTCTCTACAATATCTCTTGCATCTGTCCCTTATTTTTTTTACTGCTCACATGGCCACCACCCTAGTTCAGGCCCCTATCACCTTTCACCTGGGTTATCTCAACTGTCTCCTAATTGGTCTCCCTGATCCAAGTCTCTCTCCAATCCGTCTTCTATACATAAAGCTACTTAAAGCACAGGTGTGACCATGTCATTCCTCTACTCAGTAAATTCTAATGCTACCTCATTGCCTCAAATATAAACTCCTATGTTTGGCATTTAAATCTCTTTACAAATTGTGCTCTTCCTACCTTCTAGTCTTCTTATACATTACTACCCTTCCCAATCATGGATTTTAAGATCTAGCCACATTGGCACTCTTGCTGTTCCTGTCTCCACATCTTTGTCCTGGTTGTCCCACATATCTGTAGTGCACTCCCTTTTAAACTATGCCCCTAAGAATCTCTAGATTCCTTCAAGACTTATCTCCAGTCCTACCTTCCACAGTAAATCTTTCTGATCCTCCCACACTGTAGTGTCCTACCTTTCAAAATTGCTTTGTATTCATCTTGCATGTGTCTACATATGTATACATACTTTACAATTTTGTAAATCATATTTTTATTAAATTTATACATTTATTTTCCTTGGGGTAAAATATAAGTTCCCTAAAATCAGGGACTCTTTCATTTTTGTAACCCCCAACATTTAACCCAATTCCCAAATGGCATATAAGGCACTTAATTAGTTCTTATTGATCTATTAATCGATGGGAAAAGATGAGGTCTCAGAGGGGGAGAATATGTATATAGGCTTTATCTGCATCTGTGGAGTATGAGAAAGAAGAAGTAGTAAAAAAAAAATCATTAGCAAAGTAGGAGAACCACAAAGGAAGTATAACATTAAGGAATTTAGAAAAGGTAAGGAGGAATACAGTGATGAAAAATGCTTCAGAAAGGTAAATGAGGATGAAGACTAAGAAAAGGCCATTAAATTTTGGCAGGAGATCTTTGGTGACTTTGGAAAGAAGAGTTTCAGTACAGTGGGACAGCTATGTGTTCATAGTGTGAAGTATTTGGAATTAGGAAGACTTCAATTTTAATCCTATCTCAGATAGTTACTATGTGTATGACCCTAGGTAAATCACTTAACCTCTTTCACTCTCCTTTTCCTTAAGGAAAGTGGAGACAATAATAACATTTATTTGGGGGAGGGGGAGAGAAGAGGAAAATTCAGTGAGATAATATGTGTAGAGCAACTTTGTAAACCTTAAAATGCTATTCAGATGTTAACTATCATTATTATTGGTATGGAAGTGGCAAAAAATTTAAGGATTAAAGGAATTAAGGATTAAGGAATAGGTAGATAAGGAGTAAGTGGAGACGACAAATGTAAATCACTCTTTCTAGAAATTTGACAGCAAAGAAGAGAAAATGCGCATACACATATATTAGGTTAATATCTTAAAGGGGAGAAATAGACTGAAGAAAGGATTTTTTAGTGTTTACTGGATCTGGTAGACAAAGGAGAAAAGGATTGTAGAGAGATTGACTTTCCAAAGGAGAGAAGAGAGAATTGATAGGGCAAAGTCCTGGGTAGTATTAAGACCACAAGTGGAAAGGTTAGCTTTGGCAAGGAGGAAGGATAAACATTCCTCAAAAACAAGGAATGATAGGAAAAAATGCATGAAGATAAAGAAAACTTAGAAGTCAAGAGCACTTTGAGAAATTTAGCAAGACCTTGTCAATCTTCATGTTCTTAACAAAATTTGAGGTAATGTCATGGGTTAGGGATGGTGTTGAAAGTTTGAGATTAAAAAAGATTTTTAAAACAGCTACTGTAGGGAATTTGATAGACAAACAAAATGAGATGAATAAAATACAGATTGCCAATAAAGAGCATACAACTGAAATTAAATTGCATGCTTTGGATTTTGGCACTCCAATGAAATTGAGGTTTTAAATGTTTCATTTTTCTTCGGACCTCAATTCTTAAATCTCTTCATCATTCCTCAGGTAGGAATATCCTACAGCTCCCTCCTCAACACCCCAATAACTGGTATACATTTGCTCTTTGCACACGATAAGACAGTAGATCAGTCCAGTGTTTGAAGCCAATACCAGGGAGTAGTCCTTATAGAGAAGGGACCTATTATCTTTGCTACCAGTACTACTAACTATTGATCAACTACTACTGATGGATAGGTAGGCCCAAGAGTTCTAGGAATATCAGTATCTCTCTTCCCTGGACCACTGGCCCTGCTTCCATCCAAGCTCCTGCAGCCATTACTTAGAGAAGTAATGTAAAGAAGAAGTTAACCTTCCCCACCACCTATCAACCAACTACCATTTATGAGGCAGGCAAGTCAACCAAAGATACCCACCCTGAGGGAGACAAAAGAAGTGGCATGTGCTAAGTGAGTCAATCTACCATCATTTGGATGACTATCACCATTGCCACCATCTCTTAGACCTGATGGAGAAAGCCCAGAATCCATGAATCCAGAAACCTTGGGAATACAGCACACCCCAGATCACTGGGCTTCTTTCCAATCCAGCTCTTGGAGCCATTTTTCCAGGGAAGCAGTGGCAGAATGGAGAATGGATTGGAGTGGGAAGAGAATTGAGGCTGACAGACTCACCAGCAAGCTATTGCAGTAATCAAGGTGATAAAGGGCCTGTACTAGAGTAGTAGCAATATTAGAGTGGGGAAGTGGGCATATTTGAAAGATGCTTCAAAGGTGAAATCAGCAAGTCTTGGCAGCAGATTGGATATAGAAGGTGAGAGATTGTGATCCTGAGAGGTTGGGAAGATGTTCCCCTTAACAGACATCAAGAAGGTAGGAGGTGCGGGTTTGGGGAAAAGATAATGAGTTCTCTTTTAGACATATTGATTTTAAGATGTTTACTGGACATCCAGTTAGAGATACCTAAAAGACAGTTGGAAATGTAGGATAGGGTATCAGAAAAAAGATTGTGGTAAGAATGGTAAATTTGAGAATTATCAGCATAAAGTCAATAGTTATTTCCATGGGAGCTGATGAGATCATCAAGTGAAGTAGTATCAAGGGAGAAGAGAAGAAGGCCAAGACAGAACATTGTGGCACACCTGTAGTTAGAAGGCATCATCTGGAGAAAGATCCAGCAAAAAAGATGAAGTAGTCAGATATATAAGAGAAGAACCAGGATAGAATGTTGTCCGAAAAACCTGGAGGGAAGAGAGAAGTTGATCAACAGTATCAAAAACTGTGGTGGAGTTAATAAGAAAGAGAATTGAGAAAATAACATTGGATTTAGCATCTAAGAGATCATTAGTAACTTTGGAGGGAGAATTAATAACTTTGGTGGAATGATAGGATCCAAAAGTCAACAGAAGTTAAGGAAGTGAGAGTAGGGAAAATGGAGGCACTTATTATAGACAAAAGTTTCAAGGAGTTTAGCTACAAAGAGGACAAGTTAGTAGGGATGGAAGGATCAACTGAGGGTTTTTTCAGGATGGGGAGACATGGGCATGTTTACAGGGAGTAGGAAATGAACCAATAGACAGGAAAAATTGAAAATCAGTGAGGAACAGTCTGTTGGAGGAGATGGTATAGAATGAAATCACTGAAACAAGGAGAGGGTTGGCCTTCATAAGGTCATCATATGAGGCAAGGATGAAGTAGGAGAAAGTGGAAGAAGACATCTGAGTGATAGAAGATGAGGAGGGGAAAAAAGGGAGTTCATAGTGAATGACCTCATTTTTTTCTGTAAAATATGAAGCAATGTTCTCTGTTGATTAGGGTAGGGGAGCCATGGGAAGTTTGAGGATGAATAAAAAAGTTTGGAAGAGCTGCTGGGAGAGTGGTATAGTGAGTTGATAAGAGAAGTATAATAGTGTTGCCTAGCAGCACCAAGTTCCAGCTGAGGTTGTGTAACAGAAATTTATAGTGGACCTAGTCAGAATAGTTACATGATTTTCTCCAGCTTTGTCCAGCAGCATGAGTGTAGGAGTGATGAATGGTGGGAGTGATCCAAGGCTGAGACTTGACTGAGTATAAATGTGATTTGATAGGGATTCAAATTGATTCACCAGGGAGTGAGGATGGGGATGGGAGGAAAGAGTAGCTAGTATAAGGGAAATGACTAGAGAAAATTGAGGGGGCCAAAGAAGTTTGAGGTCATGGTGCAGACAAAGAGTGTGGTTTTGTAAGGGAAGACATAAGGAGAGGTGAAAAGCCAATGTTCTTGAACACAGAGGTGGTACATTTGTGAGTAGTGGTGAGATTAAGGTTTTGACCAACTTTGTGTGTGACTGATGTGGCATGGAGGTAAGTAAGTTGAGGAAGTGGTTAAGGTATTTAAGAGAGAATCAATATGTATGTTAAGGTTCTCTAGTATGAGGGTAGGAGTTGGGGAGGAGAAAAAAATATTGTGAGCTAGATATCAAACTAATCAAGGAAGAAAGATGAATGACCTGGAGGTCTGTAGACAACAGCTGCCACGATTTTGATTGGTGGTAGATATGGATAGCATGAACCTCAAAGGAAGAGAGGTCACTTGAATGATGAAGAAAGGGAGAGAAAACCTGGAAGTGGCAATGGAGAGCAAGGAGTATTCCAATCCCCCCACCTTGACTAGTGAGCCAGAGACAATGAATGAAGGTACCAACCAGTACTGGAAAGAATGGCCAAGAGGGTGTTTTATCCAGGAAAGTCAAGTTTCAGTTAGAGTTAGTAGATGGAAGGAATGAGAGGGAAAAGATTTAAGATGAAGGGAAATTTGTTGCCTGTGGAAAGGTATTCCAGATTGCACAGTAGAAGGACTAGATGGAATTAGATTGTATTTTTGGTGTGGGACATTTGAGGGGGATGAAAATAAGTATCAGATGGTGGTGGTGTGGAATGGTGTTTGGATGATGAATAAATACTATGGGGCAGAGGAAAAAGGAAAGTGAAATCTCCTGGAGGAAAAAAGAAGTGATACCTCAACAAAAACTAGACCCCTCTCCTGCCCCAAAATGAAATGGAGCAGCTGTGAGAATACTCCCAGCTGTATGGTTAGAATCTTAATAAAAGAAGGAAGAGATAAGGATGGAAATAAGAGCTCTTAGAGAAGAATGTGAAAAGGCAAACGAGAATTGATGGTTTGAAACAGATGATGTCCAATGTGTGTGTTGTGTGTGTATATTATTATTTATTTCATTTTTCCCAATTACAATTTAAATTTTTTACATTAATTTTTTAAAGATTTGAGTTCCAAATTCTCCTCCTCTCTCCCACCCCTCCCCCACCCTTTAAGGCAAACTATAAGATATCAATTATGCAGGTAAAGTCATGTTACAAAAGAAATCCTCCCACCCAAAAAAACAAGAAAAATAAAGTGGAAAAAACATGCTTCAATCTATATGCAATTCATCATTTTGCTCTGGAGGTGGATAACATTTTTCATCATGTGTCCTTTTTAATGCCTTGGATCATTGTTTTGATCAGAGTAGCTAAGTTTTTCACAGTCGATCATCATTACAATATTGCTGTTACTGTATTCAGTGTTCTCCTGGTTCTTCTTACTTCACTCTGTGATGATGGAAAATCTCAAAGCATAACATATCCTAAAAAAGAAAATAGTAAAGACCAAACTTAAAAAACGCAGAAATAGAACAAGTTATCAGGACAAAATCAAGTCAGCAAAATTGGAATCATACTTAATGTTTTTATAAATCAAAGAAGGTGACTTGGAAGACAGAATCTAGTGATACTGAGAATTATTGTCATTCCATAAAAGACACACTGAAACAAAGATCCTGAATTGCCATAAGCAGTGTTCCTGGAAGAATTGGAAAGGAGAGTAAAATACATATTGATTGAATTCATAAGATACTATCAGGCAGGAATCTCAAGTTTAACTCATACAGAAATAATGATATTCTAGAACATCTATACTGAAGAGGGAATCTTATAGATATACTCAGGAGGAGATAGTTTGCATATTAGTGAACACTAGTTTATATTATTCAAGATTACTCATTAACAATATGTAATTAAAAGAAAGCCTGCATTATGAAAAACTGAAAGGCAAAGGAAATTGATTTAGACCCCAGAGTAACATATCATCTGAATCTTAGCATTCTTCTCCATGAAAAATTTGCATTTTCAGGATCACCAATTATTATTCATTCTTTCAAAGGAAACCAGAGATGAAAAGGAGACATTTAATCAATATACATTTTATAAGTACCTATTATGAGTATAATAATGTGATATCATAATGTTCTAAATTACACTGTGCTGAATGCTGGACACATACAGAACAGTCCTTGCCTTCAAGGAGCTCACAGTCTGACAGGAGAAGACGACACATAAAAAGAAGCTGAAAAGCAGGGTGTTGGGGAATAAAGGAGGCTACTGGTACAGGGAACATGATGACATCCATGAATGTAGCCACTATTGCAAGAGAAATGATGAGTTGACTGTGTTGGGCCCATTCAAGAAAAAAAAACACAATAAAGGGAAAGAGTTCCTTGTAGCTTGAAAAAAATTAAATGATGACTTAGTCTTCAAATGCTATGGGACAAGAATACTTTTCCTTAGAAGTCTCATGTTGTCTGAGAAACAAGGAGGAAAAAAAGAACATTTACAGAGAGGACACAAATATCCTAGAAAAAAAGAGGATGGGGACAAAAATCAATTAATATTTCTTAGAATCCAGTGGCCCACAAGTGGTCATTCAAAAAATATAATTGATAGGGTACACTTCCTAAATAATTTTCTTACCTGATCTGAGCAAAAAAAAATGTAAAAATGATATTTTTAAAAAAGCAGAATCAAAGAGTTTGAGTTTTTATATAATTATGGAGAATGGAATTCTTTGGGTAAAACATATCCAGTCGTGCTCCATCAGTTAGCAGCACTAAAAACAACAATAAAGTACTAAAAAAACTCAAGTCACAACAGATAATATTGATAGTAATTTCTTTTTTAAATTTGAGTACAACTCCTTCCTTTCTCTTAACAACTGATCACTGAAAATGGGAAATGGGATGTACTCTCAGTTGAAAACATTCTATTTGCTAGTTAAGCTTGAGTTTTTTGAAAATGTACTTTATTGGGAAGGAGAGTTCTTCAGGTTTTAGGGAAGGGTCTATTGTATTAAAAAGTTTACCAATTTAAAAAATGGAAGAGCATCAAGAAATGGCTTTTGATACATGTAAAGACAATTCTGGTTCCATGTAAAGACAATTCTTAACGTTCATTTGAAAAAAATTTTGAGTTCCAAATTTTCTCTCTCTCACACTTTGTCCCTCCCAATTTGATATAGGTTATCATGTTCAATCATGCAAAACATATTACCACATTAGTCATGTTGTGAGTAAAGACACACACCAAAGGGGAAAAAACCCACAAAAAATACAGAAAATGAAAAATAGTATGCTTCAATCTGCATTCAGACTCCATCAGTTCTTTCTCTAGAGGTGGATAATATTTTTCACCATGAATGCTTTGGAATTGTCTTGGATCATTATGTTGCCGAGAATAAGTCATTCACAGTTGATCATTGTACAGTATTTCTTTTACTGTGTGCAATATTCTCCTGGTTCTACTCACTTCACTTTATATCAGTTCATGTAAGCCTTCCAGTTTTTTCTCAAATCTACTGTCTCATCATTTCTTATAGCACAATAATATTCCATTACAATCATATACAACAACTTGTTCACCCATTCCCCAGTAGATGGGCATACCCTCAATTTCCAATTCTTTGCCACCACAAAAAAAGAGCTGCTATAAATACTTTTATACAAATTGGTCTTCCCCCCTCCTTTTTATCTCTTTGGGATATAGACCTATGAGTAGTATTGTTGGATTAAAGGATATACACAGTTTTATAGCCCTTTGGGCATAGTTCCAAATTATTCTCCACAAAGGTTAGATCAGTTCACAACTCCAACAAGAATGGATTAGTGTCCCAATTTTTCTACATCCCCTCCAACATTTGTTATAGTCCTTTTCTGTCCTATTAGGCAATTTGATTGGTGTGAAGTGGTTCCTCAGAGTTGTTTTAATTTGCTTTTCTCTAATCAATAGTGACTTAGAATATTTTTATGGTCTTTGTTTTCGAACAGCTTTTGATTTGGTAGAGGAGCTAAGACATAGAGACAAATAACTTTATTATCAGTCAACAAAAGCAGTTATTAAGCACCTCTCAGTCTCTAAACTAGCCCCTGGGAAATAAAAAAAATAAAACTATTCTGACAGAGCTTACATGTTATCAGGGGAGAAAACATGTACATATAAAAGTATATAAAGAATTCATACAATATAAATACAAGCTAATACAAGATTAAATATATTAGACACTACTAAAGATGCAGAGAAAGTGTAGTGGGACTTTAGAGGATAGAGAGATTATGTCTCAGGAGATCACGCCAAGTCTTCATGGAAGAGGTAGCATTTGAACTATGCTTTAAAGAATAGGCAGTATTTCTGTAGAGGGAGGTGAGAGAGAAGTGCACTCCAGGTAGAATTAACAATATGAAATCCTAAAAGGGAAGGGAATGTATGGGTCATATTTTGGAAATGGTAAACTTTCAAGTCTGACTTGTAGCACAGAGTTTTTGCTGTTTTGCTATTGTGGAATGGGGTGCCCAAGAAAGTATTATTAAATAGGATGAGAAAATGTGAGGATAGGACTCCCAGTTATCATTATGGGCATGAAAATCAAGTTTAATAAGAGACACTGTCACAGAGTTTGTCAGCTAACTGTGTGATCTTAGGAAAATGATTTAACCTTTGGACTTTGATATCGTCATTTGTAAATGATGGAGTTGGTCTAGATGAGTAATTAGTTAGCTTCCAGATCTATAGCTTAAACTAGGACTTCTCATAGGAATGACATTACCTAAGAGAAGTAGTGAAAACTTTCAGAAATATGAGCCCTAAATAGTCATATTCATTCAACATTTTTGGCAGAGCTTCCAAAAGAAATTAATTAAATGTTATATAGAACACAAGTTAATTAAAAGATATATGTAACTATATTCTTCAGAAAGGCAGGAGGTGTAGTGGTAAAAGAATCAGCTTTAGGAAGAACTGCATGCAAATTCTGTTTCCAACCCATATTAGAGGTATGGCTATGGAGAAATCACTTAAATTCTCAATCTCCAAGCAGTTCCCTAGGACTACAAGTTCCAGGTGAATTGCCTATTTGCATTGGCAGGAAATTTCCTATGCTGGTGAAATTAAAAGTCCAGATAAACAAACAAAAAAACAAACAAAAAAACAACCCAGATCTTTGATTTCCTATAAATTGTGCTGAGTCCTCATGCAAAAAGCAGAATTTCATAAGACCAGACTATTTAGGTAATCTGATTCATCACAGCCATATTTTCTGTTGCAGTGGTATTAATCTCTGATACTGTTTCATGATTTCTAGTGATTTGGGCACACATAATATTTTGGTTATGTCTAATACCACTACATGCATGTAAAACTAAACTGAGATGTACTTTTAAAAAATTGTTGCTACATAGGGAATGGATGGTCTTTCAAATAGCAAATGCGAGTGATTGATTTGATTGACTTAAACTGGAGAGTTTAGAACATAGCCCCATAGATGGCTCGAGACCGAGTTACCCAGGTAAAAGGATAGACAAAAGGTATCAAATTTTGGGTTGAATTTAGAAAGAAACTGGTTAAAGCTTAAGTTGGAGTGGTAGGAGAAGCAGAGAAGGAGCTATAAGGTATATGTTCAAACTGAATTGAGTGGGAAGGGATAAAACTCCCCTACCTGTACATACACACACACACACACGCACACACACACACACACACACACACACACACATCCCTTTACTGATACTCCTCTACTTAGATACACCTATACATTCTATCTCTATCTTGTCCCTAATACATTCTTCCTTTTACATTATGCCTCCTGATGCACAGAATAAGATTCTGTTAGATAGTAAGCTCTTTGAGGGCAGGAATTATCTTTGCCTCTTTTTGTATTCTCAGTGCTTAGCACAGTGCCTGTAAAATAGTAGATGCTTAATAAATGTTTGTGGATTGATTGGAAATATCCCAAATATATTTCTTTGTACAAAAATATGTATTCATGAATGAGTCAGTTCTATTTCCTTTCTTAGTAGTCAACATGTGGTGTTTGCTTATTTTTTCAACATTTAATATTAATATTTTATTTTTCATTTTGGACAACACCAGAACACCTCAAAAAGTATCCTTGAGGAGTATCTCAGCCATGACAGATGAAGAGGTTAGTATTAAATTAAAGAAATGACTTAGTTTATGATAATCTATAGAATAAGGTATGAAAATTGTGTTAAAACTTTACATTATGTATTTGCTTCTTTGTTTAATTTTTGTGGTTTAAGTATTTGTGAACAAAAGGGTTTTTATGCATCAAAAAATGAGATCACTGTTAAGAAGGAATATTTGCTGCTATAACTGTAAGATTTCTAGAAAATGTTAGGAATTGAACTTTGGACATAGCCATAGGTAATGTTGTTATTGTTGTTCAGTCCTTTAAGTCATGTCCAACTCTCTGTGACTCCATTTGGGGTTTTCTTGGCAAAGATACTAGAGTGCTTTGCCATTTCCTTCTCCAGCTCATTTTACAGATGAGGAAGTAGAGGCAAACAGGGGTAAATGACTTGCCCAGGGTCACACAGTTAGTAAGTGTTTGAGTAAATGTTTTGAACTCAAATCCTCCTGACTTCAGGCCCAATACTCTACCCACTGTGCCACCTAGCTGCTACCCTAAGTAGTGTTCTCTTACCTCCGTCCAATTTTTATTTACTCTGTGTATATTCCTTATATATTTGTGTACATGTTGTTCACTCCCAGTAGTATATGTGAGCTCTTTGACGGCAAGAGGTGTGTTGTTTTTGTCTTTGTATCCTCAGTATCTATCATAATGTCTGGCACATAATAGATTTTTAACAAATATTTGTGTAATTGAATTGAATTCCTGAGAATTTCTGCTTCTCATCCACTACTGTACTTTATATAATTTTCTATTGTCCTACAAACTACCCAGTTGTACAGTTACATTGGGGCATTTTCTCCCCATCTTCAAACATCAGTTTAAAGTACTCTTGATCAAATATATCACCAAACACATTCTTACCAGTTCTCATAAGTCCATCCTCCTATTGTTCTGTTGCTGTAAGACATGATCCAAAACAAACAAATCTTGTTCTTCTGCATTATGTAAACAGCTATTTACTCTTTACATCTTTTTTCCCCCTCTTCAAAGGCACAACCTTCTACTGGAATAAGAGATGAAAACACAACTTGTGCCCCCAAGTGCTTCATTTTTCCATCCAAAAATTCAAGGTCATTAAAGATACATCCTAGGTTTCTTCTGGTCTATGTCATTCATTCCTATAGATCAAAAGTGGATAACAGTTGCTAGGTTTGATAAGTTTTGGCAGGCTTCAGATACACAAGCCAGGAAACCAGCATGCTTCCTGATTAGCTAAGTCATGTCAACATATGGTCACTTCGTTACCCCTCAGCAAGGGTAATAAACCATACATCTGGAGGACAGATAGGTAATACTCCGTCACCATTCACAGGATAATAGATTTTTGGAGCTAGAAAAGATTTTAGATATAATCTAGTTTGACCCTTTCATTTTGTAAATGAGGAAAGTGAAACTCAAGAGTAGTACAGTGACTTGTTCAAGGGCATATAGGAAACAAATGTCAGGATTTCTTATAATTACTATTGGCTGTTAATCTTCTTACCAATATGTAGTTTTATTAGTGTAGTTTCTTCTCTTGTTTTCCCTTTGTGTCATACTTGTCTATATGTTGACTTCTTAACATCAATTTTGATTTCCCTGTGCCTCCTTGAAATCTTTTTGTATTCATTGCTTAGCCAGGAGGCTAACCTAAGAGGCAGAGCCTTCTGGCCAGGGACTAAGGGACTGTTCTTCTTCTGAGGGAGAGGGCATGATCCTGACAAAATAATCAGAGGAACTGAGACAAAAGGATTTTGAGCACATGGAATCAAGACAGATCAAAACAGCGAACAATCAACTGTTTTCCTCAAGGGATAAGATAGAAGTTTGTTCTCATATGTAGAAACTTTGATCAAATTGCAAACAACGTTAGAGAAAGGTTTAAGATAACTAAGGATCCAGGTGTAATATGTCAGTCAAAATGGCAACTCAGAGAGTCTAATCATAGGACAGAAATCAATGGGATAATCTGGGGTAAGGAATAA
This sequence comes from Pseudochirops cupreus, assembly GCA_028627135.1. NCBI lineage: Eukaryota > Metazoa > Chordata > Mammalia > Diprotodontia > Pseudocheiridae > Pseudochirops > Pseudochirops cupreus. The sequence continues at coordinate 282,061,137 of CM053582.1, read as the reverse complement.
AAGAGAGCACAGGTGCTTGTGGGAAATTCTTTTGGGTTGCTCCTCACTATTCCAGCCACGCTGAAGGAAACAACTTATTTGAATGGTTGCTAATTGTATGAACATTTCTGCTAGGGCATGTAAAGAAGCTAGATGATGGAAAGGTTGCAGGATTAAACCAGATGTGGTTTAATGTATATATGTGAAAAAGGATTTGGTGAGAGTAAAGTTAGTCTTGTAGAAAAACCATTTGAGGCAGGGAGACATGATACATCTGTGGCACATGCACTATTTGTTCCTTTCCCTTGTATCATCCTTATTGTAATATGGGTGTTTGTGTTGGGATTGCTGCATGTGCTAGGAGGCATCAGAATTATAGAAAGGTAAATAATGAGGAGAGATATAAGAGACATCTAGACAGTGAATTGTACCAACTAAGCTTACTCTTGATTGGCCATCTCTAGAAAATGATCCTTAGGGGACGGGTAGGTGGCCCAGTGAATAGAGCACCGGCCCTGGAGTGAGGAGGACCTGAGTTCAAATCCGGCCTCAGATACTCGACCCATTTACTAGCTGTGTGACTTTGGGCAAGTCACTTAACCCCAATTGCCCTCCAAAAAGCAAAAAAAAAAGAAAGAAAATGATCCTTAGCAGTGTATGTCAAATATGTACCAATCAAAAAATCAACAAGTATTTATTAGATAGCTACTGATTATGAGGCGTTATGCTAGGTTCCAGGATTATAAATTATAGAATGAAATAATCCTTACCATCAAGGTAATTAACATCCTATGGGGAATAGGAGGAGACGACAACAGGGATTACCATATTCAGCAGGCTTAGGTACTTTGTTGTATTCATTTGCTATTATATATTGATTATCTCCAATTCATCTTTTATATATCTCATTTGCATATAGTTGTTTGTATGTTATCTCCGTTAGACTGTGAGCTCTTTAAGAGCAGGGACTACTCCTTTTTCTTTCTTTGTATCCTCAGCAGTTAGCACAGTTCCTGGCACTAAGTGTTTAATGAAAGCTTATTGAGTGAGTGAGTTACTAGCAGGGATACAACTCAGATTCTCAGCAGTGTGGGGTAGCATATGGAATCTAGTCTGAGCAAAGGGCAGTAATGTGAGGAAGATCTGACAGATGGATAGTTACTGTCAGGGAGTTCCATCATTAGATGACTTGGATGTTTTAGCAGGCAGTTCAGGGGAAGATTGGGTGAGAAGGGGGGCTGAAGGGGGGGGAGCACTTCCTTCAAGAATTAGAAAGCTACATATGGAAACCAAGACAGGAATACTATTTTTAGAAGGTCAAAATGGGAGAGGCTAAAAGGCTGACGATACTGAGGTGCCAAACTATGCACTCAAGAGTCCTTACATTTCCATTGCCAAGGGACTGAATTAATCCCAGAACCTGAAGAGCCTGCAGATAGGGGTTGAGTAGCCTTTTTATGGTATCTGTACAGTCTAATAAGATCTTAATCATTTCACATCTGAATGCTATAATCAGCTTTCTCCCCCAAAGTAGAGACTTTTCTTGGTAAATAGTCATTCTCTAGTTTTCCTTAGGCCTTCTTTCTGAATCTCCTTAGCTGATTGTTGCAACCCATCTTTATGATGTTTGTATTCTATGATTCCCTTGCTTAGCAGACCCTTTATTTGAAAAAAAAATCATTTTTTCTGAACTTAAAAAGACCAAGTAAAACCTCTAATCTCATATACATGGTAGGATAGAAAAAAAAATGATTGGTCATGGAGTTGCAGATTTCTATTATGTGCATCTTGCTTTTTTAAGTATATGATACATTTAACTTGTTATCAAAACTCTCCTATTTGTCAGGCCTTTCTATTCTCTTCTTTGTGGTTTTAAAAAGTATGCTTCCATTCATTGTTTTGGGGAAAAAGTGAAATAGCCCTTGTAACTGTATGGAATGAGTGAAAACTTCTCAAGCAGTTTGAGATTGTCTTTCCCTTTTCCTCTTCCATGGCTGCTGTCAATCACTTTCATCTTCCTTTGTCTGTTTTACTGCCTTGATGGGACCTTCCCCCTGCCTTTTCTTGCTGTCCCATTTGGGGAAGAATTTGGTGAAGTATGCCTCTCCACCAGTGAGAGAAGAGACAGTCAGGAAGGGGGCTTGACGGAATTATAGTATAAATTCTTGCACTGTCTTTTGTAACTTGCCTATTCTCCATGATGAGTCATGGGGAAGACCACCCTCTTCTCCCGGGGAAGAGAATAAACTCCTGTTCTTATCCTAAGAGATCTCTGTGTTTATTTTTTTCGCTAAATTAAGGATGAAGGGTATTTTTCATCTCAAACATAACAAATACACATAGTTGGGGCAGATAGGTGGTGCAATGAATAGAGCACCAACCCTGGGATCAGGAGGACCTGAATTCAAATATGACCTCAGACACTTAATACTTACTAGCCATGTGACCTTGGGCAAGTCACTTAACCCCAACTGCCCTGCCTTCCCCCTTCCAAAGAAGAAAAAAAAATATGCATAGTAAAGCAAAAGAAATTCCCACATTGGCTATATCTGAAAATGTTTGTCTTACTTGTACATTTTGAGTCCATCACCTTTCTGTCACAAGGTGGGTAACATACTTTATTATTAGTTCACTGAAGTCCTATTTGCACTTTTTTACTGTAGCCATTCCCAAACTGAGCCTTCACAGTCTTGTTTTAACCTTTTAGACCTCAGGCCTCCTTCAGGTTTCAAGTAGGGATTTTAATAGATTATCTGATTATTTGGGCAGAAAATGCTAAATTCATACCTATGACTTAAATTCATATCTCTGCCCTTAACTAGAACAAAACACTGAGTGTAAAGTTTCAAGCATCCCCCAAAAAGGCAGTGCCCTTGACCAAGATCTATGCTTATTTTGTGACTCTATATTTTTGGGGGCAGGGCTAATGGCATTTGTCAGAACCTGTTGGTGCAGAGGAGGTGCTGAAGGGGTTGTGAGTGGAAAAAGTTTAAGAATCCCTGGTCTAGACCATTCTCCTTAGTAGGGGAAGTCCTTTTTGTTCCTAATTTCTGTGTCCTGTAACTGATGCCAGGTGAAGTTAAATCTTATCATGGTTACTCCTTGTAATTTTGGCATATCATTCAGAGATTGCTCATATCTGAATTCACTGACATGAGATCAGGGGAAAGAAAGATTATATTTTCTTTGCATCCATTTATGTGCCAAGTAAATATAGGATGAATACTATAATTAAGAATGATATCTAAATTAACAGCTAGGCAGTCTTAAATATGTTGCTTTGTGATCCCTGCTGCCTTTTTAGGTATTTGCTATCTCTTTAATCATACATTCTTGAATTTGACTCGAAGTTCCAGTACAGATTCTATGGAACAGGTTCCTATGGAACCTCTTTTATTCTCCATAATATTTCAGAGATTATTGACAATGGCATAAACAATTATATGTGCCAGTTTGTTTAACCCTTCTGAGCCTGGTGACTCAGACTAACTAAAGGTAGCACTCACCGCTACTTAATTTGAGTTTCAACTTCCTTTTAGCTATTTGTCTTTTATAGTCCAGAGCAGGCCCCTGCCAAAGGGTTTTGGACAGCCTTTGGAAATTCGGGTCACCCAAGCTCCGTTGGTGGGCTGCAGGTTGTGCAGGCGTGGCCTAGAGATTGCTTTTGTGGGAGAAAACCAAAGCAAAATAAAAGTTGAGGAAATCTGTTACTTCGTCCTCGCCCATTGCAAAATCTGTAATTTATTTTCTCCAATATGTTTTTAAAACCTCTGAAACCTTTTTTTTATTGTCCTTAATATTCATTGCCAACCTGAATTTGCTGTGAGCTTTAGCATACCTGTGGTTATTTTTATAGCACTGGGCCATGTTCTTTGTATTTCTGCTAGCTGGTACAGTGGATAGTGCACCAAGCATGGAGTCAGGAAGAACTTTCTTCAGATCAGGCCTCAGACACTAGCTCTGTGACCCGGGGCAAATGATTTAAACATCTATCTGCCTCAGTTTCCTCAACTGTAAAATGGAGATCATAATAGTACCTATCTCACAGTTATGTGAGGATCAAATGAAATATTTGTAAAGAGCTTATAGCACATTGACTGGCATGTTGTAGGTTCTAAAAAAATGCTCGTTTCCTTCCCTTATTTGCCTTTGTTTCCAAGTTTTGTATATGGCTTTTTAATTTAATTTTTGTCAATTAATGAAAATCTACCTTCTGTCATTCTAACCTTCTCCCCTCCCAGGGAAAAAAAGCCCCTGAAGGAAATATGCATAGTCAAACAAAACAAATTAATGCATTGGCCATACTGAGATATCTCTCAATCTACACTCCTTTCTACTGACCTTCTTCTGTCTTTCATCTCCTGCTTCCCATGGACATTTTGAACTGGATGTCCCATAAACCTTTAAATTCATCACGCCCAAAACTAAACTCATTATTTTTCCCTCCTCCTAAATTTTCTATTACTGTTCAGGGTACCATTATCCTCCCAGGCTTGCAACCTTGGTTTCATTCTTGACTCCTCATTCTTAATCCTGTTGCCTCACTTCACCCATATCCAATTTGTTGCCAAGGCTTTCCAGTTTTTACTTTTGTAATGCTGAGGTTCAGGTAGAGTTGCAGCAAGACATCTCTAAAGAATTTCTAAGACTCAGCTTGACTCCAGTCCAATTGGAAAGATTTATTATGGTTTTGAGGTTTCATGCTCTGGCAAATGGCTAAACCCCTTAAAGGTATTTAGCAACTTAGGTAAAGCAAGGCATACAGTTTTATAGAGAATATGATGCTGATTACACAATCAGAACTTACATAGACTATAGGAATATGATTAATATTAAAAAGGCAAGAGGAGTTTGTTAAGGGATTAAGTAATGAAGGAGGGGTCCCAGCCTCAGTGGAGCTGAGCGTGCATTTATCCACAATGCATACAGAGGGGGTATTTGAGGGGGTACCTGTGTATGATCATGATATTATAATATCATAGGGTGCTATCACAGGGTGGGCCCCTTCTATGGTTTGCTGGCCAAGCACCCTGCTGTACATCCTGGTGCTGCCATCTTCTGATTTGGCTATTGTGGTCTTGTCTGGTCAAGATAGATAGTATGGTCAAGGTTGAGTGTATGGACATACCTGTTTCTGTGGGTATGGGTCTGAGAGTAGTGGTTGTGTTCCCATGCCTGTTGTTTCTGTGAGAACTATGAGTTCATGGACATTCCTGTTGTTCTAGTGAGCAGTGAGACATATATGAAAAAGTCAGGATTTTGGAGAGTGGCGTGGCAAGGTATGGTACAGTGGGCCTATTCATTGGAGAATGAAGTTAGACTATTGGGGCTGGGGACAGCTCTATTAAGACTTAATCAGTAATATCTCTCATATATGTACTCTGATGTATATGTATATGCCTCTGATGCAGCCATCACCCCCTTATTATTTTATGGATGTTTGCAATAGCACTGGCTTCCTTACTATTCTTCAAACAAGACATTCCACTTCTACCTCCTTACTACAGACATTTTCACTAGCTGTTTTCTGGAAGTGCTTGGAACACTCTCTTCTCATCTCTGTGTTCTGACTTCCTTGGCTTCCATCATGCTCCAACTAAAATCTTACCTTCTACAAGAAGAGATAAACAAGAAAATCATGTTTTGCTGAAAGATACCAAAAGAAAATAAATATTAGAAGTGTTTCTCTGTCTTTCAGAACCTAACTCTGGAGAAGTTTCCATTCTTCTTGAATTGAATTTTTTTGGGGATATTTGGCCTATCTTTTCTCTTGATTCTTTAAAATTTTCTTTCCTATACATGTCAAACTGTGCCTAAGTTTCTTTTCTTTCTCTATCACAAACTTAGTGGTATAGTATTTACTTGCTTTCAAGATTAACATCATTTCTACTCTAATAACCTGTTTCTTCTTGTTGATGAGAACCAGGTTTAGAATAGCCATATTTCTTAGTTCTACCAACTTAAAAAAATTAATTATTTAATTTCAGTTTTTAAATATGTATGTGCATGATAAACGCTAGAATTTGTTTTCTCTAATATTGAATAGGAAGTTTTATTGAAGCTCAGGTGGCCTCAAGACCAAAAAAGGTTGGGAGCTCCTGGTACTACAGTCAGAAGCTGTTTATTTTCCAGATAAGAAAACTGAGGTCAAGGGAAATGCAGTGAAAGCCCAGGTCACATAGCCAGCAATTAGTAGAAGTGAGATTTGAACCTAGCTCCTCTTGCAGCAACTTCTGTGCTCCTTCCACTATTATACCATTACCTCTTGTGTCTTATTCACTCATTGGACCATCCAGGAGAGGGGGGAGAAAAAGCTTCTTTAATTTTCTTTTCTGTCATATTCTTTCAGCTTTGGAAGGATATAATTATTATTAAGGTAGAAATTCCTAGCTGTTCTGCTTTTGGCAGTGTCGGGTACAACAAATATTTATGTAGTCAACAATTGCTGATATTTTATAACACTTTAAAGTTTGCAAAGCATTTTTTATACATTTTCTCATTGGACTCTCAGAGTAACCTTATGAATTAGGTTCTACAGGTTATACCTAGATTTTATAGGTTAGCAGACCAAGACTTAGAGAGCTTACTCATGCTAACAAAGCTGTTAAGTGTTGGAGTTGGCGTTTGAACTCAGTTCTTTACCGTTCCCAAACTGCCTCCAATTGACGTTCCTCATCACAACCTGGCATAGTGGATAGAATACTGGTCTTGGAATCCTGAAGACCTAGGTTTAAAAATCCCTCTGTGCCCTGTCTTAGCTATGATACCATGGGAAAGTTGCTTAACCTCTCAGAGCCTTATCTGAAAAACAGGAATAATAATACCTAGAGTATCTACCTCACACAGTTTGAAGTTCAAATATGATATCTATTGTAAATAGTTTAATAAATCTTAAAGGACTTTATGTCAATTATTATTAATTTTCACCATGATTTCTAATTCTTTCTTCTCAGGGTTCAGCAGGCCAGCACCCCTACTCAAGCTTAACTTTCCTGCCTTCCTAACTTAATTCAAGACTCTTATGCTATAGGAAGCCTTTTCCCAGTCCCTCTAGCTGCTGTGCCTTACTCTCTCAAATTACCTTCCATCTACTTTGTTATCTTGTATGTACCTAATTATTTACATGTTTTTACCTAATTATTTACATGTTTTCTCTCCACTAACATAGAAGCCATTTGAAGATAGGGGTTGTTTTTGCCTTTCTTTATATCCCCAGCATTCATCACAGTGCCTATGCACATAAGTACTTTATAAATGCTTGATGACTTGTTTATTTGGTCCTAGAGTTAACAGTTCAGCTCTACAATGTCTTTTTTTTTCAGATCACTCACTCCCTTTGACTTTTTGGCTCATGTTTTCTAAAATTCCAAGCCTTAATTACTCCCATCTTCTGTCTTTTTAGTTCATACTCACATATTGCTGAATAGTACCTATAGTAAGTCATATGACTATATGTGTAGGAATAGGTGGTCAGAACATCTCCAATATTGATTATTACCACTATTCTAACCCAATTTATGAAAGCATAGAAAAGGCAGGTAACAGCATGTAAAGCCAAACATGAGCAGCTTTCCAGAGAACAGCTGCTGTGAACAGCTTTCAAGGTTCTGATTACATAGTATAATGAACACTCTATTTATTCCATAAAAAATCAAAGCAAAACATTCACAGAAAATCAAAATACAGCATTCACAACTCAACAACATCACTACAATGGCTATACTAAAGTGGTCACATAGTTTTAAACAAAGTACATTCATTTAGTCCATCACAAAATCCTTAATTCAATCAAAGTACAAAAGTCAGAGTTCTCCACCCCTAGGTCACAGTAAATCATAATCTTCTCAGTCAGTACCTAGTATCCAAGTAAAGTCTTCTTTCAGCTTGACTTGAGTCTGGCTCTCAGCTTCCATAGTTCCTCTTCCATGGTCCCAGCTCCAACTGTCACCTGGGTTCATAGGCAGACAGCTCCCAGTTCCTTGTCCAGCTCCTTGTCCAGTACTTTATCCAGTTCCCACTCCATATTGAAGTTCACAGTGTGTGGGACAAGAAGACCCTTGCCCAAAATAAAATAAGAAGAAATATCTCCAAGTAGAGACAGGGAAAGATTTATTTAATTATTCCTTCTTGCAAGAAGGGCAGTCTCGCTACTAGAGGCAGTATAGTAGGAGAGGCAAAATACAAAATGCAAAGCTTGGTTATATACTCAAAAGATCACTCCTTTACCCCCTCCCTTGTTTTGTCCTGTTCCCATTAATTAGGAACTGAGGTGCACAATCTTAACTGCAAAAAACTGCTGGCATTTGCAGGTGAAATGTTAGTAATATCAAAAAGCAGAAGGTACATGTCTAGCAGACATCAAAACAGACAAATAAAAAAACAAACAAAAAAATTTCACACAAAATATGTCATCAGTATCAACTTAGATATGAAAGCAAAAGATAAATTTTATAACAATATCAATGTAGACATGAAAGCAGACAATATTTTATAAATCCTGGGGATTTTAGGACACAGTGACCTGCCTGGAGTTCTGCAACAGGATTTCCAATTTTATATTTGTACAGGTCAGATGGTGGTCAGTGGAAACAAGTCTGGAACATTTAAGCTTGCTGTTAAATTTGCAGGGTCTGTGCTTTCCCCTCCTACACATTAGCTAAGCTTAGCAAAAACTTCAACTAATGACCAGGGAAGTAAAGCAAGGGTTCTAGGCTCCCAGCCCAGGTTACTAAGTCTTTGGTACTTTATTACAATTCTGTTCAGATTTCTGGAATGTTACTTGAGAAGTTTTCACCTTTATTCCATTCAACAGTGTCAAATCTGCCTCAAGTCCTTCACAGTTCCTGTTTCTGGGAAGACAAAACTTGACAGAGTCACAATAATATTAATACACATTGCCACCACCATCATCAATTCACTATCTGCCTGTGAAATCAGTTCAGACCCACCAACAAGGTCCAAGAGGTCAGCACAAATCATCAGTAAAGTCCCAGGACCTCCAAAACCCTCCTCCAGGACTTCTGTAAATATACAACCAGAAAATCCTCTGTCAGGGCTTCCAGTAAGATCCCAGGGCTTCTGTACAAAGTATCACAAACAAACATCAACACAGACAGAGCAGACAAACAGAGTGCCGGGATACCACAAGTTTTCTCCTTCTTGACTCTGCCACCACAAGAGTCCTCTTCTCAGTTCTGCTGTCTCCAGCCGGGGCCTCTCCTTATATATGGTCATTAGCTCCTCCCCAGGAGTTCACAAGTTCTAGGGTTCAGGAGTTGTGGAGTTCACACATTCTGTTTCTTAACAGAGTTGACGTAAGGCTCAAAAGAAACTTGAACTGAAACAAGATGTGAATTCAATAGCTGAAACAAAGTGCAAACTACTTCTGTGCTTGCCATTACACAGACAAGTTATTAATGCCTTGAGTGAAGTAAAAGAAGACTTTTCCCTTTGTTTCTTTCTTTCTTTTTGCAAATACGTTCTATTTAATGGAATTAGAGGGGCCACTGACTATAGTTTCAGGAAAACGAGGGCATGGAAGTCTAGGTCTCAAGTCTAATGAGGAAGAAGCTGGTCCAGATGAGGAAGAGTAAGTTAGTTGTAGCAGACAGACAGAAATATGGTGAAATGGCCTGGCTAGATGGCTACATAAAGCTGAATGGTTTGAGAAACTAGGGCCAGTAAGTAGATATAGTGGGCTAGTTTGCACATACTCAGTCAACTTACGTTGGGCGGGAACTCCAAAGGTGAGTACATTAGTCAGTTTCCCTAGGGACTAGGGTATGAATTCAGGAATACCTAGGCATGGACGCATATATGATTGCTTTTATAGTAATGTTTGTTGTGTTTTTGTGGCCAGTATGAGTATGGAAGCTGATATGATTAGAATGAATTCAGTCAGTCAGTAAACATTTATTGAACTCCTACTATGTGCGAGGCACTGCCAAGTTCTGGGAATGTAAAAAGAAATAAAAGATATTTCCCCTCAAAGAGCTCACAAACAAACAGGGGAGATAATAAGCAAACAAATATGTATAAATAAGCTATATACAGGATACATAGAAAGTAATCAACAGAGGCAAGGCTGGGATTAAGAGGAGTTGGGAAAGGCTTCCTGTAAAATATAGAATTTTAATTGGCACTTAAAGACAGGGAAGGCAGTTGTAATAGTAATCAGTTTAGC